>JAJKFI010000066.1:5813863-5831724 GCA_029204185.1 Lerista edwardsae | reverse complement strand
TGTGTGTGTGTGTGTGTGTGTGTGTGTGTGTGTGTGTGTGTGTGTGTTTGTGTCCCTGCATCCCTGGACAAAGAATAGTGTGTGAGATGCCAAGCCGAAGTGGCGAGCTCAGCCGTGTTATGCTGCCGGAATGCTGGGCGGGACATCCGGGTGATCGACAGCCCGCCTGTCGCGTTCCTCAGCGTTACGCCATTTGCATAACGTACGCAAGCGGCGTAATTGGTTACGCAAACGGTGTAACGCTGAGGAATGCAACAGGTGGGCTGTCGATCACCCGGATGTCCCACCCAGCGTTCCAGCAGCATAACACCGCTGGGCAAGCTGCCTTCCCAGTGCCCCACGGTCCTATGGGATGGAGATGAGGCAGAGTCTGTTTGCATGTGCAGGGCAATCTGGAAGTGGCAAGGAATGGAATGGAAGCTGTGCTGAATCGGAGTGCAGCCCACATGCCAACAGTTGGCCATCCTTTATGTTAGAACAGAGCCGTGGACCCACAGATTGCCCTTAGAAGTCTCTCCCCACTTTGCCTGAATTTGCCATGAATGGGTGTGGTCCATGACTGGTATGAAGACCAAATCATTTCCACGTGTCGCTTAACTGTATCTTTTTTTGTCCCGTACTCTGACAGCTGCAAAACGAACCCCGTGTAAAGAAGGTGGAATTTGATCCTGACAAGATCAACATCTACCTGGACTGGGTGAGAGCTCAGCAGGTCTCTAGACTGGGTGGTTTGGAGTAAAGCAGGTGTATGGTAAAATGTGTCAGTGGAAGGTGTGGGAGGGTGATCATCCTTTTCTGAGAGGGAGGATAAAAGGGTGCTGATATAGAATGTTGAAAAAGGGCCACAGAGTGGGCTAGTGAAAACATTTCCTCACTCTGTTTCTATTTCTCTCTCTAGCTTGATAAGAGTGTTCAAAGCTACAGTCTTTCTGTGCAGCAGGAAGTGGAAGTAACAGATCTCAAGCCAGCCATAGTGAAACTCTATGATTACTACCATCCTGGTAAGCACCTGGTCTCCTTTATCACTATACTCAGCCCTTTCATTGCTCCACAGTCACCATGCCTTATCTCTTATCTCCTTGCTAGAGACTCCCTACTGACAATTATCAATCATATGCCTGAAAGGGTATTTGCATCATGAACATTGTTGCTGAACAGTAGTGTCCGGAGGTTTTTGTTTGTTTTTGCATCTGGTTATTTGCATCCCACTATAACTGGGCACCAAACGAATGATAATTGAAACCCCTTGTTATATACTGTATATATTAAGCCTCTTATCCCAGCCTTAACACTACCTTTGCTTTAAAAAAAGTACATCTAATATATAGATACTAAGACACAAAAAACGGATGCAAATGTCCAATGCCAGGGCACAAATAACCAGGGCACAGTTGTCCAAGACGCAATGGTTCAGTCAACTTTTGAAAGTGGTGAATGTAGGTGTACACTTACCACATCTGAGTGTGGTAAGAGTTTCAACTATGTTTTGGAATGCATGTCTGCCAGAGTTGATACATGGGGCACCTGGTGGGCCGCTGTACTGTGAGATACAGGAAGCTAGACTAGATGGGCCTTTGGCCTGATCCAGCAGGGCTCTTCTTATGTTCTTATGTTGTTTAGCACTGATAGTCTGCCAACCTCTGGATAAAAACATGTGTTTATGGCAAGTAAAGGTTTCTCCAGAATACAAAATATTGAAATGCTTTTCATGCCCTGTGACATCATTTTCAAGGACCTATGGAAATAGGCCTCTTTGCCCTGTAATTATGGGGAGAATGTGGCTGGCATGTATATCTCTGGGTTATTCTACAGCAGTGGTTCCCTACTTGGACGTTGGGACCGCGGTAAGTGCTAGCAGGGGCACAGACTGGGGAGGGTGCCCGCAATCGCAGCACTGTGGGCACCCCAGGGGTTCTTACCTCACAGGGGGTGTGCTGGCCTCTGGCAAGTTCTGGGAGGCCTTCAGCCCCCTCGATGAGGTAAAAAGCTCTGTTTTGCACATGCAAACCTCCTGCACATGAAAAGAAGTGATTGCACATGCAAAATGGAGCTTTTTACCTCATTGGGGAGGCTCGCAGAGGGGGCTGAAGGCCTCCCAGAACTTGCCAGAGGCCCACTCAACCCCCGATGAGGTAAGAACCCCCAGGCTGCCTGCAGTGCTGTGATCCCTGCAGCGCTATCAGGCACCCTTTCCTGGGCCACTCTCCTTAAGGGGGAATGGCCCAGGAACGTTTCCCATTGGGGGTTGTGACCCCCAGGTTGAGAAACACTGTTCTACAGCAAAAGTGGTAAGGCTGGGAGTGAAGGTCGTTTTGAGGCGTTGTCTGCATCTCACAAGCACTTGTCCCTCTCTCACACACAGATGACAATGCGGTTGCCGAATATAATGCTCCCTGCAGTTCAGGTAAGGATGGGATGGGCCAACATTTGGGCACCTTTCGGAAATGGGGAGAGGAGATTAGAAGTCAGAACTGTCACTGACCTGCTGAGGTGTGGCTAAGGAGCTTCTCTTCTTTATAGCCAGCATTGAGAACTGTGAAACAGTTGTGTTGATCTATCCAACCAAGTCCTATAATTTGAATCTCCTGCAGTAATTTAAAAATAACATTTTGGGATGCATTGTCTTCTTTTTGCTCTAAAACCAGCTTGCTCTAAGCTACAGACTGCATGGTTGGACCCAGCCCAATGGAAAACCCTTCCCTGCCCCGTGTGGCACTCTACACAACAGCCTCGTATTTTTTCCCCATCTCCTCAGAACCTCACCTTGTGCAGCCACTGCTGCCACCTGTCAGCCCAGCAGGCATTGTGGGATTTTCAGGTAGATGCTGCTGCCCAGTGCAAGGTTCTGAGGAGGGAAAGATACGAGGCTGCCATACGGAACAGTAAGTGCACCACAGAAGGGTTTTTCTACAAGTGAAATAAAAGGGTTCTAAGGATTTTTCTGTGAGGGTTTTTCTTTTTTCTGTGTTTGCCTGATGTAACTAAGGGGCCAAATCCTAACTAAGGGCTGCCCGCAGGGTGCAGCAGAGCCAACACAAGCTCCGTTGTGCCCTGTGGGCAGCCAAAACCCATTGAAGAGGTAAGTAAACATTTCTTCTGCTTACCTTCTTCTGCTTCTGCATGGGCCCCCGATGGGTCTATTCAGACCTGTGCCAGACCCATGGCACAAATTGGAGGCCTCTTAGATCCAAAGTGGAGTAGAACATATTGGGTGGTGCCATTATTGTTGATACCTGACCTCTGCCTGCTTTGCCCCCGAGGCCCTGATCTGTGGCCCATTTCAACCATCCCACTGGCTCAGTGGTGGGCCTGTCTGTGAGTCTCTGGAAATGCTGTTTTGTGCAATGGTGTTTCTGAAATGATGGCATGCTATGTGTGCCTCCAGAAGTCATTTTACAACGGTCTTTTTACCAAAAGTGTTTCCAAGGTGGCTAATAAAATTTATTAAACACAACGTAGGCTTGCATCATGGAACGTGGTGGCGTTGCGGGTTAAACCGCTGCTGCTGAGCTTGCTGACCAGAAGGTTGGCAGTTCAAGACCATGCGACAGAGTGAGCTCCTGTCACTTGTCCCAGCTCTTGCCAACTTAGCAGTTTGAAAGCACCTAAAAATGCGAATAGATAAATAGGTACCACTTCGCTGGGAAGGTAACGGTGTTCTGTGAGTCTTGGCGTATAGTCATGCTGGCCACATGACCATGGAAACTTGTCCTCGGACAAACAGTGGCTCTTCAGCTTAGAAACGGAGATAAGCAACCCCCCCCTACAGTCGGTCACGACTGGACCATTCGGTTGTGGGGAAACCTTTACCTTTACCTTAGGCTTGCATAGATGGCAATGTTAATCATACCAACTTGTAAGTGAGCCAAACATGTTAATTGCTTTGACCCCTAATTATATCCATTGTGTAAAGGAGGAAATACAACAAAGATGTTAAAGGTTACTATTAGTAAATACAATCAATTCTCTTCTGGGATTAAGTTCCTGAAAACATCAGCGGATTAAGAATCCGTAGATTGTAATTGATCCATGGGATCAATGATAGGGGGAGGGCAACTAACCTGCCAACATTGGAGACCCTTCTCAGCGGACACCCTCAGAATGAAGTGGAAGCCTTCAAAATGGCACCTGCCAATAGCACAGATGGCTTCAAAATGGTGCAGATGTCTCTGCTGGCACCCTGAAGCTCTCTGTGCCATTTTGAAGCTTCCCTCAGCCATTTTAAACTTATCTGTGCTACTCGCAGGCACCACTTCGAAGGTCTCAGCGGCATTCGAAGCTCTCTGCTGGCATTCGTAATGCAACAGAGACCTTCAAAACAGCACCCGCAAATAGCATTAAGATGTCCATGGATGCTGCAGAGACCTTTTGAATGCTGCAGATAACTGAGGACAGGCTGGAAATGGAGTGAGGGAAGTTGCACTCCTGTTCCCTATGGATAAACAAATTTGCTGGAATGGAGTGCACAAGTAATGAGGATTGACTGTAGAAATCTCAACAAAATATTGTTAAAGTCATCTCCAGCAGGGTGTCTTCAAAAGTTATAATAATTGTGATCCCTTACTAATTGTGAACTAATTCCTAATATGTAGAAACACTGACAACCACTTTGGGCTCCTCTCGATGGAGGGGAATGGCAGGATAGTTTAAGAATATGTCATATTTTTAGAGAGTCTGGGTCTTTGTGCTGCTTCCAAACCAGTACAACATGGAAACCTGGGAACAGAAGGCCCAAGTATTTTCTTCAGATGCTTCCCTCAAGCTCACCTTATCCATGAAGCCCTTGTTTATGAATGGGCAGTATGTATGTCTCTGCCACATAACTGGATTTGCTCACATTCATCCTTTGCATCTTCCATTCCTCTTCCCCTTCGCTGCTATTTTGGATGTTTGTCTCTGCCACCCTTCTGTTCTACTCACACTGTCAGATGTTAGACTGTACACTTCTTGGGTTATGTCCACAAGTAGGAGTTTAAGACTCATTTATATGAAGTGTGATATGGGAACTTCTTCAGTGTTAAAATCAACTAATAGTTCCTCTCTGTACTTGAGCTGCTGTTTCTTACTCACTGCCTCAAATAGTCCTTTCTTTGCACTTATTTTTGAACTCCGTATTTGGTGGAAATCCTCCCCCTCTATGCAGGGGTGTTGTTTATATCGCACCATCCATGTACCTGGTTAGAGCCTGATGGGGCTCATCCCCATGCAAGGGTCCAGAGCTGTGTCCAGCCAACCAAGGAGATGCTTACCAGATAGTGGGTGAGGAAGCAGCTGCAACAAACCACTCTCTTCTTACCCTAGTGCTACTTTGCAGTTGCTGGATGGGCTGTCCCCTATATCAGGGGCTAGGGCACCCAGGAATTGTGCTATAGCAGCAAAGAAAGAAAGATGGCAGTCCACTGCTGCCACCTGCACCCCACTGCTTCCCAGTAAGTTGGGCCCTGCGTAAGCTGGAGACTGGGGCCCTGACTTCCTTGGAGACTGGGGAGCAGTGGCAGCAGCTTGCTGTACTCTTCCAAGCCCAGCACTATTTGAAAAATCCTACTGCTGCTCACCACCATCACCCGTTAAGCCTGCAAAGAACCTACTGGAGAGGCAGTGGGGAGCAAGTGCCAGGAGTGGATGCGAATTCTCTCTTGTATCACCACCTGGCAGTGGAGAACGGTCACCTGTCCACTGCCTGGTTTCTGAGCACTGGATTGGAGGGAGAAGCAAGCTGATTCATGAACGTGCTTTCCAAAGTGCACAGCTGAGAGACCCTCACAAGGCTTTTGTCCCCAAACGATCACTGTACATGGCAACTGAGAAGGATGAGTAGATAGGCCTCTGCCCCAGGAGACCTGCAATCTGAAAACAGCCACAAGAGAGAAAAGGAAAGGAAATTAAGGATAACGTGGAAGGATATGCAATTAGTTATTATTACTGAGGTTTATCTACAGTTGGGTTATGGGGATTAGGGGAATGCATTAACAGAAATGTTTTTTAACAGAAAAATATGCAGTCAGCGGTTTCACTATCTCCCTGTTTTGCACTAGCACAAATCCTCAGTGTGTAACATGTCATTTTGGCCTTGTTTTACTAAAAAGACTTGGTTTTCTTCATTTTTCTTTTCACAGAGACTACTAGTTCTGAAACATGAAGTGCCCCCAGTGTGAATTTTGAAATTGCTGGAGAAGAACTCCCACCTCATGCTATTATGTTGGGATTGCTCTCTCAGGTTGGATACAAGCTATGGCTTGGCTCCCAGTGATCCCAGTGCACAAACAGAAAGCACTTCTGCTCACACACTTCCTATTACTATTTTATCCTCCTACCTGCAGACTCTCCCACCGTGTCCCATCACACACTGCTCCAGAGGTGGCATTTGACCTGTGGGGTAGTGAGTGATGCACTTCCAGAGGGTTAGGAGCTTGCTATGGGAGCATCGCCAAAATTCAGGTTAACTAACTGAACATTTAAACATCTGTAATATTACACTGTTCCCACGACCATTCCTGATTTCCCATTCTTTATGCTTGTGAAGTAGTTGCTGCTCAACTATAAAGGCTCTCAGAAAAGGCTGTATTTTAAGCTGAACTCTCCCCCTTCATGTATACTATCACCCACATCCTTTTTCTTTAACAAATATGATGCATATTTCTTTAACAAATATGAGAATGGTTAACTGCTCTGCTTCAATAGAATGCAGCTGGGCACATTTATTTCTTTTTTAAGCATTTCTAGCCAGCTTTCCTGTGGTTAATCCTGTGAATTGAAAATAAAACTAACTTGAAAAAGTTACATTGAAATTAACGTTACTTGCTTTCAAATAAATATATTCAGGAGTGGAGTGTTTCTCAAACTAATAATAGGGGAAGATGCCCATCATTAGCAAACAAGGAAATGCTTAGCTAATCATATTGGGGCAAAACTAAAACTGACCAAAGGAAAAAAATCAACATGTTCTCTTCTGAGTTGGTCACAATTGCTTCAATATAAGCAAGAACTAATTCTATCTTTGAACTAATACAGTGCCAGTAGGAATGGTTACTATTTGCATTACACTTTTGGAGTGTTCAGAGTGCTTCATAGGCAGAAGAGAGAGTTAATGCCAGAAAAACAGATATAATAGAGGTGGGAGGCAGAGCTAGGACTACCACTTGACCGGAAAAATAAATCAGAAATATGTAAATATTAACTAGATGTGTTTTCATCAATTGTATTCCTTGAAATTGCGAAATACAGGCAGGTCCACATTATTTGTGTGGGTTCCATTCCCAGAACCCCTGCAGCTAAGGAAAACCATGGATGTTTGAAACCGCAGTTTTCTGATGCTCCCAATCTCTGAACCTGACTGGAGCTGGGCTCAGGCCAGGTCTTCTGAGCCACACACAGGCTGTGTGCAAACATGTATGGCTTCTGCAGGCCTCAGAATGAGGTTTGCAAAGAAAAAGATCACTTCCAGTTTTTCCGCAAAACTAGAAGTAACAAGAGGCTTCTGCTGCAAGAGTTCAGGGGGCCCCATGGATGGGGGAATCCATGGGTTCCAAATCCACAGTTATTACTGACTGACTGTAAAATATATTAAATATAAACATTCAAATGAATGAAAGGTGTCAAAAAGAATAAGAAATATATGCCTTCAGCTATGTTAGTGCCTCTAAGGAAGACAATTGATCAAAACATATTTTTATTGTGCACTTTTTTCTCTATTTTGTTTATTATTTAGACATTAATCAGATAACAGACATAACACACACATAACTGAGCATGAATAACTAATAACTAAAAACACTAAAAATACTTAAACACAAAAAGTGACCTCTAAATTTACATAAGCATAGCAGTACATCATTTTCATCAAATCTCTCTAGCATCCAATCCCATCATAATACTTAATACCAAACTGTCAGCCATTCTTATATTTCTTTTTTAATCAATTTGTCTGTCTTTTCTCTGATCTCTTCATATTAATTTATTATAATTATCTTTACTCTTCAAATCCACAAATCATGTCGTTTTTTTTTCTCGTGCAGAAAGTTTATGTGGCTTCCAATTGTTCATAAGTGTATTTACTGACTTCTCCTTAAACAAAATCATTAATTTGTCAATTTCTGCTAAATCCAATATCTACCAATCTTCAAGCATATTTTTGTAATTTCCAATATTTTGTATAAGATGTTCTGACTGCTGTTGTCATATATAAAAACTTTTCTAAATTCTTTATTACACAATCATCTATCCTATCCAACAAAAAAATCTTTTGGTTTCATTTGTGTATTTATTTTAAGAATTAACTGCATCTGTGTATATATCTGTATCCAGTACTTCCTTGATTGGGCACTTTTCAAATTTTTCTTGAATACGTGCTTAATTTCTGGTCTTTTTCTGCTTTTAGGTACTGTTGTATTTTTTAAAACACTGTTTATAAACCTGTTTGTTTAATTGAATGTTCTCTGTAAAGGAGGACAGAGGGCTTGGTAGGTACAGCATCTAGCAGTTAGCAGAGGCAGATCTAAGGAAGGGCAAATCTCTAAGTTTTGCAAGAGGCCTTACCTTGCATGGAAATAACTCCTCTCCTGCACCGTTTTAGCCAATCCTCACAGGGAAAAGCAACATCTTGGCATTGCTTACTGGCTACAGCAGCAAGGGAGAGGAGGGATTTACATGACAGGGTAAGGCTTCTTGCAACACTTAGAGCTTTGCCCTCCCTGTAGATCCGCCTCTGGCAGTTAGCGACTGGTACCCAATTCCCTGCTTCTTGCTTCACCCTTCAAACTGGAATTAACTGGGAAAAAGAAGTTTTTACTGCCACCATGCAAAGCTAGAGAGCCCAGATGGAATGACCCACGTGGGCCACACTGGAGGGGTAAGGTAAGGTGGTAAACTCTTTTGAAGTTCTCAGAATTTCTGAAAATTTTATTCTTTCAACTGAAACATGTTTGACACTAACAGCCATAGACACTAAAATACACTTGAGCTAAGCGAAAGGGTTATAGAAATTGGTGATGATTAAAATAAAAGGAAACCACTGATTCTCCTTCTGTAGCAATGAGTGATTGTTGATCGCATCTGGGAATTGGTTTGTTCACCATGACCTGTGGGGGGGGGGAGAGTAAGAAAGAGAGAGAAGGGTGAAGAGTCAGGTCAAGTCTGAGGTGAAGTGACCTCCAAAACAGTGCCCTTAATTTCACTTCCACTAATTGTAAGGTCAAGAAAATGAGTCGTATTTTAGTTCATAGAAGAGAGACGTGGCAAAACCTATTCTTTGTTCGCTGAGGTAATAAGACACTGAGTGCTGCTCACCAGAAAATAGAAAAAGAACTTATTGCAGTGAGCATGCCTGCTTTTCCACCCTTGGTGGCCTGGTCTTTACTGGCAGGAACCTGATAGGACTGTGTGCATGCATGCTTCTGTGCACAAACAGAAATGCACAGTACTCGTCTGGATATGGCCCCCCCCACCCAACATAATCATGGGCATTTGGGCAGTAGGCAACCTAATTCCATCACTGGAGAGCCAGAAGCCTAGTTTTGGATTTAGCTCTTTGCCATTAGCTTGAATTTAGATATAGCCACTTACCCAAGAATCGAGGCAAGTTCTTCGGAATAATACCAGTAAAATTCTTCAGAATAAAGCTGCTGAAGCCAATAGTCTATATCACTCCATGGGTGAGCCACAAATGTTCTAAAGCAATCGGAATAATCTGAAGAAATAAATATGAGTGATGTAGATTCGCGTTGGCTGAGTCCGACTCTGGACTCTGACTCAATTGACTCGACATTTTTAGCGACCACCTTGCTCAATAACGTAACTGTGAAAAAATAGGTTTTTTTTCCTAAAATGCAGTTTTGATAAACTTGCCTATGATAATTTAATTTTTTAACTTTGTGCACGCTGTCTTGATTTTCCAGCTACTGAAACCACACGCACGCACACGCACACGCACACGCACACGCACACACACACACACACACACACACACACACACACCTGCTTTGGTTATGACTTGACACTTCATGAAAGTATCTTGCAAAGACTTGAGACTTGGCTTGAGACTTGGAGTAACAGACTTGATTAAATACCCTGTCAGTGTGTGTCAAAGATGGAGAGCTCCACTGTAGAGGCTTATATGTGCAGTTTCCTGCTCCCTAAGAAAGCCTGGTGGATCAAGAAGAACTAAACTGAGGGTTTGTGGGGTGGGGGAAAAACCTTATACAAAAGTTTCTGCACCGCTGGAGACTGCTGTTTGGAGACCGCTGTGATAGCTGACAAGGAAAATACGTTGAGCCCTGTGGAAAGTGAAACTGAGCCACACTGTATTTACTCAAGTGTAGGCAAACATGCCTTGGTCCACTGGCTGAGAGGCCGAGAGGAATGCAATGCCACTGGAATGGTCCTGTTCTGATGAACACAAGCCCCCCAAAACATTCAAAGTCCCGCACCCTGTGCTGACAAATTTATTGAGCCCTATGAAAAGTGAAACTGTTACATGCAGTGGTGGAATTCAGCCAGTTCTCACCAGTTCTGCAGAACCGGTTGCTAATTTATTGATATACAAAAAGTAGTGCTGTATTAAGAAGCAGTACAAAGAAAGGAGGACATAGAACTGGTTGTTAATTTATTTGAATCCCACCACTGGTTACATGGTTACATCTACTCATGAGTAAGCAACCACGGCTTGGCTCCTATTGAAGGCCAGGCAAAGGGGAATGCAAGGCCACCAGAATGATCCCGATCCAATAAATATGAAGTTCAACAAATGCCTCAGAAGGCACCCCCCCCCCCGCAACTGTACAGTAAAAAGGAAAAAAAAAACAGGCTTGCACTAGAAGGTGATTTTTTTAGTCTTGTGGTTTTATTAAAAAGGGTTGTTGTCTTTTCCAGACATCCCACCACCACCAGACAGTGCAGCCTCATTCTCCACACCTACCCTTTTCTTATCCCCCCCCCCACTCTGGGGTTTTAAAGCTGTTTAGAGGGAATCTGCTCAGATTTCACCCCAGCTCAGAATTTGGAGTGACCTCTCTTTCCACTGGCAGAGAAATGCACAATGTTTTTCCAAAACGTTTCTGGTGGGGTGTGGGTTCAACTTTTTATAGGAAAGGAAGAATGCAGGAGTGAGACCCTAAAGGTCAAACTAAGTATATATGTGCATAAATTATATGAGCACCACAAAGCACAAATCCATTTGTAGGGTACGGCTGATCCCACAGAAGACTAGGGGCTGAGGTCAGGGGCTGAGGATGCATAGAGGCTGGTGCTCTGGTGTTGAAACCATTTAAATCTCAATCCAGCCCAAACGAAAAACAAGTTGGATTTAAAACTGAGGATGAGGTTATTGCGGGCAGGCTAAAGAGATAATCCACTTTGTGGAATAGGGCTTGCCCTGCCATCTCATCTCCCCTTATTTAATTACAGTATTTGTTTTACTTTATTTGTTTTAACTTATTTATAGCCCACCTTTGTAGGGAAAATGGCACAATTTCAGTGCTTGCTGCATTCTCAGGAAAACACTTCCTGTTGATGATGTTACTTCCGGCCCTGACATCACCTCCAGGTTAATGACATCACTTCCAGTGGATATCGGATACATTGTCTTTCTAAAAAGTGGGAAGTGGCAGTGGCATTCCTACATGGGGTGGCAAAAAGTTAAGTGTTGCACCTCCTGTGTAACATGGCCCCTCCCCCTCACCTCCAGAGCCATTCATGACTTGGAGATCAAAACCTCTGAGCTGGTTCTCTGAGCAGTGAATGGCTTTGGAGGTGAGAAGGAAGGGCCACATTACAGGCTCCTGCAACACTTAGGGCTCAATCCAGAGCCCTCCAGCACGAGCAATACAAGCGTACTGCTCATGCTGGTGTCACAAAAGTGCCGCAAGGCACATGCAATGTGGGTGGTAAGCTCTTACCGCCTATGCTGCAGCACCGCCAGCCCCTCACTGCCCAGAGGTGGTAACGCAACTTTGGCGAGAAGTAAGGTTACCCCTTGCCTGTGTTGTGGGGGATTCTGGGTGGGGCGGGTGGGAGTTCAGGGGTGGGGTGAGGGGTGGGGTGGCCTTGCAAGGGGGTAGGACCTGGTGGTGTCTTCCACCACTGGATCTTATACCCGGCAGAGGCCTGGGAAGCCCAACTCAGGGCTGCTCAAATCATCCCTGGCAAAATAGCCAGCGGTGAGCCAAGAAGCCCCATTGCGGGCAGCAGGGCTTTTCCCAGGGAAGGAGGATGAACGTTTCCTTCTCCCTTCTTTCCTTTTGGCTACTGCTGCGCCTGGGGCAGCCAGGCAGTTCTGGATTGGGCTGCCTGCATTTTGCCCCCTCTGCAGGAATGCCATTGGGACCCAGAGCTAAACTCTCTAGTTTGCTAATCTATTTAGTTTATAAGCATATGGTCAGGTCATGCTTTAATGTTGGTGTAGTACTCACAGACTGGACTTGCTTTATAAAAATAAATATTATTTATCTTGTATGCAAGGCCAATGTTATTTAACAGATCCACAGCATAATCCCTGGTCCCCCATCCAATGTGCACTCTTTGTAAAGACATTAACTTACCATCATAATCCATAATGGATATTTTCACCCCGTTGTCATCCAAATCCCTAAGGCCTTGCCGATTACGCTCGTCATGATGTCTGTACAGCCGAGCCACACGTATGTCCAGCGTCACCTTGGGATGTTCGTCCAAGAACTCAAGGATATCACAGCTACATCTACCACAAGGGCTCCAAGATAAATACCAAGTGATATAGCATGGTTTGGACTTCCACTTCTTTATCTTTTCACATTCAGTTTCCAAAAAGATGATTTCAGCATGGTCGGGGGGATCATTTTTGCAGAAGTTCTTCCAGGTATTGCCAGTTCTTATCCAGCAAACTTTATATAGGAGATTAGTAGATCTGGGGTGACTACTTTCTCCAAAATTGCTCATAAACGCTTCTAGGTCCATTTTCCACCTTAAGTACATTGGGAAGGAATTTAGATCAGGAAAACATGTTGACGGAAAAGGATAAACAGTCAAATCCTAACTAAATTCTCCCCACCCCCTGCCACAGCTATGCCAACAGAGTACGTGCTGAATCCTATGGTAGAGGGGCAGTCACAGAAGTCTCTTATGGGACCGTAACTTTTCTTCTGTTGCTCTGGGGCAAGCTACTGCTGTCTGAATCAATCTCCTCGGACCTGCGCCAGCCATTTTGCTGGTACAGATCTGAGGAGAGAAAGGGAGAGGAAAAGGAACAGGGAGAAGAACTGCAACCAAGATCACCCTTCCCTCCCCATTCTGTCTCCTGCCTGCCCCCTCCCTGCCAGGGCACTCCCTCATTCCTCCCCCTCCCCACTTCATTCCTCCTACCGCCTGACCCCTGCACCAGCTTACTTGGGCTCCCTCAGGTGGGCAGTAAGGGTAGGGGGTTGCCAACATCTGTATGTGTTGCCATATAACCATTTACAGCAGCAGAATTTCTGTTTCCTTGTCATAAACCTTGGTTCGTATTGGGCTGTAATTCACCCAAGCACCATGGTCTAAAACCAAATCAGCCCCCCCCCGTAGGTGCTACTAACATTTGTTTTTTTAATTTTGGGAGATTCAGTTCATGGTTTTCCTTTGTCACTGCTAATCTTACCCTGGCAACATGACCAAGCCGAATGATCTGTTGTTGCAAAGCAAAATAAGTGATTCCTTAAGAAGTCTTCTTAAATGCTGGGTGTGATGGTCATTGGAACTGGAACAGCTCACTAGGAAACCCCTCACCGCGGAGTCCCTAACTTAGAAAAGGAGTCAGTAGCAACAATGTAGAAATAGAGGAAAGGGGAGATCTCAGTTTTATATAATGGAAAGGCAGAAAAACCCCAAGCCAAGAGGAAGTGGAACAAAATGACTAGAGATTGCAAAATGGAGGAGAGAGAAGCAGCACACAGAAACAGCAACTGCCCTGTGAGGAGAAGAAGGAAGAAGAAAGGTTTCAATATTTTAATGTCTTTATTGTTGTTTTTGTATACTTTAATAGATGTGAGCCATGCCGTGTGTGTGGGGGGGACTCTTTGGACTATAAAAGGCAGGATCGAAATCTCCAGAATAAAGAAATAAATACTGTACATTTGGTTCCTGGGTTCATGGTTTGAAATGCATCCTTGGCTTTGCTTTCCCTCTGCCTTAGACCTTCCTGCTATCACTGTGTAGCACCGTATCATCCATGGCGCACGTAGTAGAATTTGTATCAGGGTGTACCAAGTTTTCTTTGGACCTTTTCCCTTCTCAGTAATTTCTACAAATTCTGATATATAAAACCATGAAGGCTGACACAAAATGCAAATGCTAAACAACAGATGCAAACAGTTTCTGAGATCCCAAGAAATTTCTGGCTCCCCTCCATTGGCTCCCCCTTTTTGACCCCAGGCCCAGGTTCAATAGATCCCCTGCACCCCCCTCTCATGGAACCTATCATAAATAAAACAGTAGTTTGTTTTATGGGGAATGTAACATAATACAGTATAGTCTTACCTGAGGTCGTTGCGTCTGGCCTGTGGGAAGTAAATTGCAAAATTAAGCAATGCCAATCTGCACAGATGTTTTTAAAAAAAATGGTCACAATCTCACACACTGGTGTATGGACCTGCTGAAATCAGCAGTGCTTCAGCAGGCATAATTTTGTACGGCAAACTTTTTTCAGTTTCTTTTCTTTCCCCTGTATAGTTCTACAATCTACCAAAACAGTTTGCTGAAATAAATATGTTAGTCTCCAATGCGCCAGATGACACTTTGCTGTTTTTGGAGATACCGAGGAACATTGTTGCCTCTGGACGTTTGTTCACACGGAAATAAAAATGGTACAGATGTATGCTTTTGTCAGTGCAAGTCTAAACTGAGATCTTTCCCATGCACTTCAGTCACCCTAAGCACCCTAAGAACAGCTGCAAGGTTGTCCCTGTATTGTGAACTCATCACCCACTTGTGATACACCCACTTGTTGAGATTAACAAGCTAGCCGAACGTTGGATGACGCTTGTTCCATTTTGCTGCTTGTTATGAAGTTTCTATTACTTTGTGCTTGCCTGCCATGATGGAGTCAACAGGATATGGCACCGTTTGCTGAGCTTCGGCCTGCTGAATTATCTCCATTGCAAAATGTAGTGGATGCCTTTAAAACAAAACTCTCTTCATTCTCTAGGGACCCCCCCCCCCCGTTGAATCCACCCATCGAACTGGCTTTTCTTGTACCTCTCTGAGCCATTGGGAGCGGCGATTCTATCCTGCTGCGACTTCAGTATGTAAACGGCCTGGTTGCTTCTTCTACAGTACAGAGGTGGAGCTTTCCCGCTTTCGGTTTCCGTTCCTTAGAAAGTTCTCAGAGCAACAAATGAAACTCTAGGGCGTCAGCGTGGCCGTGATAGATGGGGCTGAAAGGAATTTCAAGTGTGATTCCGCATAAAACCAAGCCTCGCTTACTTGACAAGTTGTAAACACCTCCTTTGAAGGAGGTGGTGCGAAAAGGACAGCAATGATTTAATTCTTATATTTTTAATAACAAATTAACCGTTTCTAGCAGACTGTTGTATTACAAACAAAGTAGTAATTAAGATGCAAAAAGTACTGGTGCACAGACTAAGCCCCCCCCCCAATCTTGGAGATAAGCAAGCAAGCAAGGGACAATTAAAATGCAGATGCCTCATCTCTCAAACTGCACACAGGCCAGGGAAACCTGGAAACCTGAGATGGAGACTAATTGGGGGAAGTCTTGAAACTGCCACAAACATCAATCAGTCCCAGCGATCACAAGTGAGATATCTCAGAGAAGCCCAAGTTGGATGAGAAGCGGAAACAACATTGTTGTTGTTCAGTCGCTAAGTCGTGTTTGGGAACCACTGTTCTAAAGAAATGTATGCTGTGTACCCAGGAGTGTAACAAAAATAACTAGTGGTATGCAAATTTTCTGGCATGAGCCACTTCCATCTTTATGGCAAAAAAGTCATTTCTTCTGGGCACCAAGAGGGTCCTCCTTAATTCCCTTGGAAGGGAATTAAATAACTGAGTGTTGTTTGTTTGGATTGTTTGTAGCAGAGTTGGGGGCTTGTGGACCCATTCAGCGCTTGCCTAGCGCGATCGGAGCGGAGGAACGAAGAGATCGCTACATTTCAATAACAAAGTCTTTTATTGGTTACAGTAGCGATAGCAAGAAAGCGAGAAGTTCTAATTGCCGGTCAGCGAAAGCCGGCGAAGGCTTGCCGCTTACAAGCGGCTTTTCAACGCATGTTGTTACATTCTGAATTACAGTCTCAGTCTCAGTCTCAGTAACAGTAAGCGTGCGCACACAGTAAAAAATACAAGTTATATGGGAACAAAGGGGTGTAGCCAGAGCATGTCTGGTAGGTGGGTACCTGAAGACCCTTGTGCCCCAAGTTAACCAATGGGGTGCCCCTTTGAACATCATGATCTCATGAGAAAGTGGATGTTTGCTAGCCAGCGCTTCCCGTGAGAAACTTTGCCTGCTTATGTTACACTAACTAAAGGGAGTCCAGCTACTGTGTAGCAGATTGCACTAACAAGCTGGGAAGCTGACCACCTCAAGGACACGCAGGTGCTCTATCTGATTTGAAGACGGAGAGACGGAATGCCAGTTTCTACCAGTTCTAGAGTGTGTGGTGTGAAACTGCAACACTGAGGTGCTACTATAGAGAAGGCTCACCATTAGGCTGCCATCCCTCTCACTTGGGATAAAGGTGGCACTTCCAGGAGAGCCCCTTCAGATGACCTAAAAGGACGGGCTGGAACGTATGGGAGAAGGCAGTCCCTCAGATAACCTGGACCCAAACCATGAAGGGCTTTTGTTGATTTTTTATATTCGGAGGTTAATATAATTGACTAAAGAACCAATCAAATACTTCTTATTGTTGCCTTTTGAAGAAAACAAACAAACAAAGACCACAGGAAACAGTACAGGTTGAATATCCCTTATCTGGACTGCTTGGGATGAAAAGGTGTCTGGATTTCAGATTTGTCTGGATTTTGGAATAATTGCAATACATATAGTGAGAAATGCTTCCTTTTGCTCTTTCCAGTGTTGCCCATTACAGGTGCCTGCTGACATTTTTCAACAAAGTCACACGCCACAGAGCAGAGCACAGAACTTACATGAGAATGAGCACAAGACCTTCTAGTGTTCACACTAGAGAAAGTTAAAAACAAAATCTTGCACAAAAATATCTGGACTTCAGAATAGTATGCATCTCCAATGTCTGGGATAATCTACCTGTAATAGCTTTTCCTGTAATAGAGAATAGCTTTACCTGTAATAGAGAATCTCTTCCTTCACTTTGTTGGAAAGGATGGAACAATGCCACTTGCAGGATACAATAGGGGGAATTGTCCCAAAGGCTGATGATTCAGCCAGCCATTCTCAACATTTTCATCTGACGCACACTAACAAGGCACTAAAATTGTGAATGTGATGCACACCATCGGTTTTTTAAAGGATATATTTCATCATTTAAAAATGAATATTAAGCTATAGAAATAACAACTGCATTAGTGCAAGCTTACACAGAATAACACACCCAATCTGAAGAACAGCTGACTGAAAAATGACACAGGTCCTACACTCCCTCAATGACCCTGCTAATCAATGACCCTCCCCCATACTCCCATGGCACACCTGTGGACTATCGTGGCACATTTAATGTGCCACAGCATACTAACTGAAAATTGCTGGGCTAGACCTTTACTCTTGTCATAGATGCTGGCTGCCTTCTTCCCTCACTTCTTTCTCTCTCCTCCCGATCTTACAAAATCCAAGACTCTTCTTCATGAGCTCTGACTAGGTGCCCACCATGCCATGAATCTCTCTCTCTCTCTCTCTCTCTCTCTCTCTCTCTCTCTCTCTCTCT
>JAJKFI010000066.1:5765292-5813853 GCA_029204185.1 Lerista edwardsae | reverse complement strand
TCTCTCTCTCTCTCTCTCTCTCTCTCTCTCTCTCTCTCTCTCTCTCTCTCAAGTAGTAACTGTAGGAGTCCCTGTTCCAAAATCTTGTACATGTTGTCCCCTACTTGAGTACAGGTTAGATTACAGAGGATTGTACTTGTAACATTATTGCCCAAGATGAATGGGAGTTCCTAAAGAAGCAGCTTCTTCAGGCACAGTCAAAAACAATTCCTGTGAAAAAGAAAAGGGAAAGACACCTCAAAAAGCCAGGATGGCTGAACAAGCATCTTAGGGCTGAGCTGAAGTTTAAAAAAGACAGCTTCAGATCATACTGAGCTTTAGCATTTCTGACCCTTTCTGTATAGGTCCGGGCTACCTGCCTGTACCCCTCCCTGATATAGGGGGCTGATCAGGGGGCTGGAAAACAAGTCCTATGAGGAAAGGTTGAGGGAACTTGGTATGTTTAACGTGGAGAAGGGAAGACTGAGAGGGGATATGATAGCACTCTTCAAATATCTGAAGGGCTGTCATAAGGAAGAAGGGACAAATTTGTTCTCATTCTCCTTTGACAGTAGAACTAGGTTCCATGGGTACAAACTGCAAGAGAGGAGATTCTGATTGGACATCAGGAAGAATTTCTTGACAAGAAGGGCAGTTCAACAGTGGTATAGATTGTCAAGAGAGGTGGTAGATTCTCCCTCACTGGAGACCTTCAAGCAGAGGCTTGAAAGGCACTTGCTGGAGATGCTCTAGGAGGACTTCCTGCTACAGGCAGGGGGTTGGACTAGATGACCTTGTAGGCCCTTCCAACTCTATGATTCTATGATTTATGCAACATAAACAAAATTGTGAACAATGTTTTGTAGCAGTTGAGAAACCAGTATAGATAGAAATATCCTGGGAAATTATCTATAAAATAGATAATTCACTCCCCAGCGAATATACAGGTAAGGATGGGATGGGGCAACACTTGGGCACCTTTGAGAAAATGGAGTGGGGGGGACAATAAGTCAGAACGGTCACTGACATACTGAGTGTGATGCATCAGTCAATCAGTTTTTGTTATCCTATTTTCCTGAGAAGCATAGTACACAACTGTGAATCAGGTGTGCTGATCTATCCAACCAGCTCCTATGATTTTAACTCACTGCAGTAAAGTAAAAATAATATGTTGGGAAGATGTTATGTTTTCTTACTTTTACTCAAACCTATCAGCTATTAATTTGCATAGGAGGGAATCCTTCATAGGCGGGGCAATTTTTGGAGCAATCAGTTCCATGTAAACCTCTGGTAAATTTCCCTACTGATGATGCCACTCCATTCCACGGAGCAGAGAGCTGTGCTTTTGAACATACCTGTGGGGGCCTCATGGAATGATACATAAGAATCAAGTGTAGAGATGTGCGGGTTGCCTCTGTGGGTAGATGAAAGAGTGTTTATCCCAAATGCAGTGTTGTGATTAGAAGTGAACATATGGATGACCCCAAGAGGTTCCCCAGCTGAGAGTCCCTGCTCGGTATGCAACTTGGAGAGAAAAGACCCCATGGAAAATTTCTAGCTGAAAGAAGGCTAAAACAACATCAAAAACCTAAGATGACAGAGACCCGCGCTGGATTTGATGTTACTGAAGCTTCAAAAATTATGGACTTTAATATATTAAAGGACACAAGCAGCAAAAAGCATAGCCCCGAAGGACTGGCTTGTGTAAAGATCTTACATTTGGCATTGCATTTTATAGGTTTTTAACAATGTAATTTGTTGTTATCAATCCTTCCTCCCAAGGAGAAGGGGAGGGGGATTACAAAGGCACAATTTTATGTTACAAGAAGTCTATTGGAAGACAAGAACAGAAATGCAAAAAAGCAAACATTTAATTTCATCAAGGAATATAGATACAATGGGGTGTAGCAGGGTGTGTGTCGCTTCAGATTCAGGGTGGGAGGCTTCTTAGCAGAATCTGAAAAGAATTGTCCAGGTGAGCCTAGCTCCTGGGCAGATAAGAACTTGGATTTAATTTCAGGCAGGACTTGTCATTGTATACACCTTTTGTCAGAGACCAGATTTGCATTTCTTAAGACTTTGAGGGGAAAGGAGACTTACAGATGTCTCTGGCACCAATTTTTAATAGCTTTAACTCTCAGGATGAGACCCAAAATGGAGTTAGGTCTGTACATGTGTTTGGGAAAGGGAGGGTGTCCACAACCTTCCCCTCCTTGATGGGGTTCCATGACATCCTGGTTTGTCCTTCCCCTTTCCAAGACCTGCATTATGTACATCTGACCATTGACCATCTGACCATTGAGCATAGCAATGCAAGTGTTTCCTGGAAGGCCAAAATAACCACAATGGGTTACAGAGCCACATTTGAGAGGCTGCCAACAGTTGGACTCCAGCCAAGCAGTGTTTCCCACCAAGAATTACTGCTGGCCGCTTTTTTTTACTGTGGCCAAAACCTTTACTACTTACTGGTTACTGTGCTACACTGCAAGGGTGGCATTCCCGCCCAAAGCTTGCAGCTGCTGAAGCTCATATAGTCCATTAAACAAGACAGGTTAATACTAGACTCTTGAACACCCTCTACAACACTCCCCCCTTCTGATTGCGTCTTTATTGCAATAAATATCTTTTCCGGAATTCCATCAAGGTCCAGCTGGCAATTCCTTTCCGTCGACGTTAAACTTTGGGTAGGCTCTAGCAAGGGGACCCATGGAGGGGATCGGTGGGCTAGGAGGTTTTGCAGACTTCAGCAGGAACAGGGAACGCGCGCCGAAAAAACGAACATCTCAATCTTTGGAGCCCGGTCTCGCTGCTTAAAAAGACAGGGCTTGGAGAAATTGCGTCCTTGGCTTGATTTCCTCCCATTTCAGAAGAATGTGTACAGTATGTATCTCTGTTCGCCTGATGTGACGAAGGGCCATGCTACGGCACCAGCGCAGGCTCCCCAGCACTCTGTGGGAGGGTAGACCTCAGCTGCAGGGAAACCTCAGCTGCTAGCTGACTAGAACAAACATGCAAATGTTTAATTTAACCCGGCCTTTAACTGCAGATACTCCTTTCTCTGCTTCCTAGACGGGGGTCTATTAGGTCACTGGAAAGACTTTCAGGGATCATAATTTGGCTCTCTAGCTGCCAGTCTGCTCTCTCTCCTCCTCGCAACTTCACCTGGGCTCCCTTTAAAAGTTCCATGTGCTACAGATGTGACATGCCTCTTCTGCCTCCTTGTCCTTACAACAACCCTGTGAGGTAGGTGAGGCTGAGAGATAGTGACAGGCCCAAGGTCACCCAGGAAGCTTCATGGCTGTGCAGGGATTTGAACCTGGATCTTCCAGGTCTAAGTCCAATTCCCAGACCACTATACCTCCTGGAAGTGCTGGTCAGCCCAATATTTATTGTTGTAGCTCCATAACATCAGCTAATTCTGCAACAGTACTTTGAATGGCCTGCTGTGGAAGCATCAGCCAAAATTCACTACGTTAACTTTATCTGATCATTTTTAAACATGTATTACACAATTCCTATGACTATTCTGACTGTCCCATTCTTTATGCTTATGAAGTAGCTGTTGCTTAACAAAAATGGCACTCATAAAAGGCTGTTTGTGTATCTGCATTTTAAGCTGAACAACTCTCCCCTTTCATGTATGTCAGTATTTCTCAAACAGTGGGTTGGGACCCACATGCAGTGGTGTCATGCTACCAGTACGCTGGGCGGGAGGAACGGGTGAGCGGCAGCCCGCCCATTGCGTAACGCTCCATTTCGCCGTCTTCCCCGCCCTCGCGAAACGGCGAAACGGAGCGTTACGCAACGGGTGGGCAGCTGCTCACCCGTTCCTCCCGCCCAACATACTGGTAGCATGACACCGCTGCCCACATGGTGGGTCACAGCCTGATGTCAGTTTGTGGACAGCTGAGAGCCACCATCTTGGAAGCTGCAGACCTTACTCTTGCTATACTCCTCTTGTGAGAGTTAACGGAAAGAGGGTTTTAAAAATTTTGTTTTTAGTTCAGTGCTTTTACTTAAATTCTATCTTAATTTTGCATTCTGTCAGGGATGTTTCATAGTTGTGCAATTGCTGCAGTCCAGCTGAAGTGGGAGAGACCCCCCCCCCCAGGACTTTTGCAGTAGTCGTCATGCCTGGGTGGCACACGAAACACCCCAGCCATGTCCGCAACAATTACGAGTTTCCTGACCGCATGCACACAGCCCGGTCATGTTGCACCCACGATGCTCCTGCCTGGCCCTCCAGCCACAACAAAGAACAAGAAAAAATAAGAAGAACCTTGCCGGGATCGAACCGGCAACCCTTGGCTCCCCAGTCCTTCCCCCATCCAACTGCACCAACATAGAGCCATGGGGACTTGAACCCCGCACCTTTTACATAGCCGCTACAATGCCGGTAACAAGCCGGTAACAAGCTTGTTAAGACACTTGACCTGTGGTTTAACCTTGAAATCGATCCTAAGTAAACTGTGAAACCGCAAGTTAACAAGTTTCCTCGAAAGCCGGCTGTCAAAATCACGAAACACCGGCTGTCAAAGAGAGGGCTTCCCCGGAATCCCCGACCACGTGGTCTCCGCGAGCTGTCAAAAAGCCGAACTGTCAAAATGCTGGTTTAAAGGGGTTTATGAATGAAATGGGAGTTTTTATGAATGGGGTTGTGTTTTATGAATTACCAATGTGTCATTTATGAATGGAACTTTGTTCTCTTGGGTGTGCTTGTGCAAACTTGGGAAAGGGAACATGAAGTGGCTGCCACTGGGCAAAATGGATGCCAGCTCTCCCTGCATGCAGCCACAGCCATTGAGCGGAGATTCCAGGTCACGTCTCCAGTATCAACGTTGCTGCCCTCGCTCAAAGACATCTGGATCCAAGATTCAGATAAACGAATGGGACTCTTTGCATATTGAATCGTATCTCTTCTCTCTCTTTGCATGAGTTTATATCTTTCTGTACATATCAGACTGCAATGAATTGTGCCCTTTTCTGTTTGAACTTTTTGCCCCTTACCCGATGTCTGCCCCTTGGGAAATCTAATCAAGCCTGTATGTCAGCAATCAGCCCTACCGATCCCGTCTGGCGCGCCCTTCCCTGACCTTTATCATGCCTAAAATAGGTCCATTGTTCCAGGCGCCGGTCGCCCATTAAACTGATAGTCATGTCTCAGGGAGTTCCTCTTGGCTACCTCGGACCAATCTCCGGACATAAAATTCTCCACGCACCAATGAATCAACTAGGATTAGGCGATCACATTTGATTGGATGTTACTTTAATTCTATATTTTGCATGTACAAAGGTATAAAAGAGCTTGTCATGTGTATCCTGGCACGCAACTTAGGGTGCCTTTTTTGCACGTGCATTTGCGACCATTGTTACGTCCTTTATTAATAAAGAATTCTATTTTTCTTGAACAACAAAGTCCAACTGGCATCTCTTTTTTCCATCGACGTTAAACTTTGGTAAGCTATAGCAGCGATCCCGAGGGGGGATCACCGGTCTGTGGGGCTTGGGTAGTTTCAGCAAGGACAGGGAGCGCACATCAGGGTAACGAACCTTCAAACTAACAGCCCTTAAATTTAAAGGGACAGACTACGAGAGAAATCAAATTGGGACCTGATTTCCTCCTACTTCACAGTAATTCCAGTTTGCATTCCAGGAGGTCATTTGATTATGTCACAGTAATGGCACGGCCTGCTTGATGATGTCATTTCCGGTTATAGCATCCCTTCTAGGTTAATGACATCCCTTCCAGTGGGTCCCATATGAGTACCATTCTAAAAAGTGGGTTCTGGTCTAAAATGGTTGAGAACCACTGATGTATGTTATCAACCCACCATCCTTTGTCTTTAACAAATGTGATGCATGAGATGGTTAGATGCTTTGCTTTAGTAGAATGTAGCTGGGAATATTTTTCTCCTCTATGCAAGGCTGTGAATTTTTTTTTTTAAACTTGCTTAAAAAAAGTTACATTGAAATTAACACTACTTGCTTTCAATAAATATATTCAGGCATTCGTCAAAAACGAATAATAGGGGAAGATGTGCATTGATAGCAAACAAGGAAATGCTTAGATGACTGTACCAGGAATAAAGCAAAACTGACAAAAGAAAAAAATCCACATATTCTCTTCTAATTTGGTCACAATATGCTTCACAATATCCTATGTACATAGGATCTTTGAATCAACACAGTACCAGTAATAATGCTTTATATTTTCATAACAGTTTTGGAGTGTTCAGAGTGCTTCATAGGAAGAACAGAGAGTTAATGCCAGAAAAAAAAACAAGGCGACGCAGAGCTTGGACTACTGCTTGACAGAAAAAATTTTCAGAACTATATTATGTAAAGATTAGCTAAATGAAGTTGCTAAATAACATGTGTTAAAAATAGGCATTTAAATAAATGAAAAGGGCCAAACAGAATAATAAACATCAGCCTTTAGCTTTAGGATACTGTTTGAGGAAAACAATTGGTTAAAGCATCTTTTTTTTTTTTTGATTGGGCAATCTTCATACATTTTTCTCCAGTATATGTGAATTTCTGGGGTTTTTTTGTGCTGCCCTGTTTTGTAAAATATTGTTTATAAACCTGCTTGTTTAAATGAATTCTCTCTGTAAGCGTGGACAGAGGACATGATGGGTGCAGCACTGAGCAGTCAGTGACTGGTACCCAACTCCCTGCTCCTTGCTTTACCCTTCTAACTGGATAAACTGGGAATTAACTGGAAAAACAAAATTCTTTTGCTGCCACCGTGCAAGGCTAGAGAGCCCAGATGGAAGGAGGATGTCTTGGGAGGACCTTTCTCCCTGGTTTACAGGACACCCCAACATCTGGGGAGCCTCCTAAAAATAAAAGGTGACAAAGAAGTCCGGAAGTAAGAAAAATGGCACACTGCTGCCAAGTGCAAGGGAGCCAGCAGTGGAAACAGCCAGCTGCTCCTTATGTGTTCCAATGGCCCCCCTGTAGGATGTAAGGTGGGGAAGCAGGTCATGGGTAGGAAGCAGGATGGAGAGGATGGATCTCAGCAACAAAGGGGATTTTATCCTGCACTTTCTAGCCCCCTTTCCTTTCCTCTGATTTATGTTAGCTGCATAGCTGGTGAAGGTCCAAAGAGACCCAGAGCGCAATCTTAACCTGGAGTTAGGCCAGCACAGTTAGGTTAGCAAAATTTGGCTGGCACAAGGGCCACTGTAAAGCATGTTTGGACCACTCTTGGAGTCATGGAGGACGGCGCACGTCTGTGTGCTGGCCACTCTGACTCTGAGAGTGGTCCAAACATGCTTTATGGTGGGCCTTGTGCCAGCCAAACTTTGCTGGCCTAACTCCAGGTTAGGATTGCACCCCCATAGTGGCAAGAAGACCTTCCAAGGAGTGAGAGTCTGCCTTGTTGGCTGCATGTTGGAGCATGATGAGAGATGCGATTGTCTTCCCATGTTTTGTTTTGTTTTTCATTATTTGTAGGTAAAATCTTTTGAAATTCTCAGCACTTCTGAAAGTTTTTCTCATTTAACTAAAACCCGTTTGGCACTTAACATTCATATACACTAAAATACACTTGAGTCCAGCGAAAGGGTTATAGAAATTTCTGTTGGTTCAGAGGAAGTTACTGGTTCTCCTTCAGTAGCACTGTTAGTAGCACTAGGGAATTGGATTGTTCAGGATGACCTGTTGGAGTGGCGAGGAGAGAGAGAGAGAGAGAAGCATGGAGAGTAAGGCCAAGTGTGAGGTGAAGTGACAAAACAGTGCCCCAAATTTCCATTCTCCCAATTTTTTGTACATGTATCTCTGAGTACACGTGCCCCTACCTGTCTCCATGGGCACTACTTTGCCTACCCAACTTGTTTTGAAGAAGAGGTCGTGGGCAAGAATGTGGTAATGGAGGAATGCAGTGCACCTTATCCCCCTTACCACTGCTTCCTACTACCCTGCCTAGCTGTGTCTACAAAACTGCTTGGTTGTATCATGCTGGGAGGGGATAACTTCTTGGTCCTCCCAGTCAGTTCTGAAAAAAAAGCTTCCAGACAAAGATGAAGGAGGTGGCAGTGGCAACACAGCAATCCTGTTTTGATCACTCCTCCCTAGGAGGGGAACAATCAGAACACCATCACAGCAGCCACAAACTTCATGGATGAGCATTGAACTCTCACTATTTTTCAGCCTTACTCAAATCCCCTATGATTTAGTTAGAACCATTGTGAGAATAAAATGGACACTTGTACACACACCATTTAGGCTAGACTTAGCTCATTGGAGGAAGGCTAAGCTATAGCTAGTGAACTGACCAATTAAACTCCTTTCCAGGGATTGGCACCCATTTTTGTCTTATATCCACTGCAGGCAGAGACAATGTGGACAGAAAAGGACACGGCCTGTGCACCTGTCCTTCCCATTCACCTCTGGGTACCTTCTGGGAAGACTGTGAGGAAACAGTGTCCTGACACAGACCATTCCAGGAAGGGTTGGTGCTACTACCAGGAAGAGAACCCCCACAAGGGATATCCTCTCACATCTTTCTTCTCATCTGAAGAGAATCTACAGGGTACCCTCAGTATGGATGTCAGTTGCCAACTGCCATGGCCACCCCAATGCCTCTGTATCCGGTACACAACCTTGTAGTCTTAGCCACAGGATAAACAGGCAGGGTAAACAGAAATGCACAGTATCTCTCCAGGTGACCTGGATATAGCCCCCAACTCAACATATCATAGGTATTTGGGTAGTATGCAACCTAGTTCCATTACTGGAAAGCCATATAGCCCAGTGGTGTCATTCAAATGATTTAGGAACAGGAACTCACTTTTGATTGGCACTTGTCGGGAACCCGGAACCAGCCACAGAGCCCGTTAGGATCCGGAACGCCCATTCTGGTCCGTTCCCCCTGAATGACATCACTGATATAGCCCGAATTTAGCTATAGTCACTTACCCCAGAATTAAGTGAAGTTCTTTGCATAGAAGCCCAATCTGCTGTAAGAAATGCAACGGCCAATAGTCTTCATTGTCCGTTTGATTAGCCACAAATATTCTCCAACAGTAGGAATAATCTGAGGAAATAAATACCCTCTCAGTGTGTTTGTAAATGATGGAGCGCTTCAGCCTAGATGCTTTTGTTATTCATTCATTCATTCATTCATTCATTCATTCATTCAATTTATACCCCGCCTTTCTGCCCCATGGGCACCCAAGGCGGCTTACAACAATAAAATACAATAAAATTACAACATTTGAGAATTAAAAACAATAGTTAAAAATATTAAAATAATTAACATTTAAAATTTAAAAGATTTAAAATTTAAACAGCCAACCCCGTGGATCCTAAAATATATAAAAAGAGTATAAAAAACAGCCAACCTGTCAAAAATTAGAAGCTTGTCGGAATAGGAAGGTCTTCAGTCCCCGCCGAAATGTTGTCAAAGAGGGAGCAGTTCTAAGGGGAGGGTATTCCAAAGTCGGGGGGGGGGTCACCGCCAAGAAGGCCCTATCCCTGGCCACCACCCCTCTCACCTCTCCTGGTGGCGGCACAATTAAAAGGGGCCCCCCAGATGACCTTAGAGCATGGGTACGATTGTATGGAAGGAGGTAGTCCCTCAAATACCCCGTACCCGAGCCGTAAAGGGCTTTAAAGGTCAAAACTAGCACTTTGAATCGAGTCTGCAGCCAGTGTAGTCGCCGAAGCAACGGCTCGACAGAGTCAAACCGATGTGCCCCAGCAACCACCTGAGCAGCCGCGTTCTGTACTAGTTGTAATTTCCGGACCGTCTTCAAAGGCAGCCCCACATAGAGTGCATTGCAATAATCTAATCTAGATCTCACTAGGGCGTGGGTCACTGTGGCCAGGTCCGCGCAGCTCAGGTATGGTCGCAGCTGGCGAATCAGCCGAAGCTGAGCAAAGGCTCCCCTGGCCACCGCCGCCACCTGGGAATTTATGTGCAGTTTCTAGTTCCTTAAGAAAGCCTGGTAGATGGGGAGGAGCCAAACGGAGTTGGTGAAAAAAGCCTTTTCACATTCAACATAGAAAAAGAGGTCAGAAGAGTAAAAGTACTAAGTAAAAGCAAGGAAGAGTGAAAGCACCACTTCCCTTCCTCCTATTAGCCTGAAAGTACAGGAAGAAGATGGGAAGTGAAGTGGCAGGAGGGGTTTGCAGCAGAAGCTCACTAATATCATTTTAAAACATTACCCCATCCAAGCCATATATATAATATACAGTTTGGTCCTCAGGCATAGGGCTACAATTCATGGACAATGGGCCAAAATCCTATCTAGTTTTCCAGTCCTGATGTAGCCATCCTGATGGAGTGTGTGCTGCATTCTGGGGTGGTGGGGAAGGCATGGAGGCCTCCTCACGGTAAGGGACCATTTGTCCCTTACCTTGTTGTGCATTGTGGCACCATCGGTGCTGGAAAGGTGGATAGGGTTGGACCCAATGTGCTGAAACACCATTTACATATGGATTGCCAGTGTACCACCTGCTTCACTATTCTTCATTCTTATGCTGGTGGCCTCCTCTATACTTTAAGCTTGCATTTTGATTTTAAATAGGTGACTGTTATGGGCAGGAAGGCTTGTTGTAACTCATGCATGGGATCACTCATGCATGGGAACCATCTGTGACCAAGTAGTATTATTTTTATTTCTACTTCAATTAGTTTTATTTTTATCAAACATTTCAAGCACTTTAAGCAAGCACCAAACCTTTCAAGTATGGCTGGTTGGGGCTTTGATGCTTCTTCTGCTCTGATGGGCCCCAAATCAGGTAGCAACATATGCTTCTACAAGGTAAAGGTTTCCCCACGACCGAATGGTCTAGTCGTGACCGACTGTAGGGGGCGGTGCTCATCTCCGTTTCAAAGCCTGTGAGCCGGCGTTTTTGTCCGATCATGGTGGCCAGCATGATTCTACGCCGTAGCGCACGGAACGCCGTTACCTTCCCACCAAAGTGGTCCCTATTTATCTACTTGCATTTTAGGTGCTTTCGAACTGCTAGGTTGGCAGGAGCTGGGACAAGCAACGGGAGCTCACTCCGTCACGCAGTCTCGAACTCCCAACCTTGCGGTTGAAAGCCCAGCGACAGCGGATTAACTCGCTGCGCCACCACGTCAAGTGCTGTTCTAAGGCTGTTCCTAAAGTTTTGGGATGCCTTAACAAGTTTTCTCCTTCTGTTCTTGACAGGTGGGCCAAGCTGACCTTACCTGCAGCCAGGTTGCTCTGTTCTAACTTGAACCTTTTCAAAAATTGAAAAATTGAAAGAATTGAAAACCTTTTGCAAAAATTGTGGTTTTTAAAATTGCGGTTTTAAGGAATAATACCATCATGCTGCATACCATTGGATGCGGAACTTCACCAGGAACTCAATGAAAAAATGGAGTGTAATATCTCTATTCTAGCAAAGGTTACGGCCAAAAAAGTAAAAACCAAAAATAAAAATACTTTTGCAAAAATTGCGGTTTTTAAAATTGCGGTTTTAAGGAATAATACCATCATGCTGTATACCATTGGATGTGGAATGTTACCAGGAATTCAATGAACCCCCTGGAGTGTAATACCTTAATGCCAGCAAAAGTTATGGTCAAAAAAAACCCACAAATTGCCATGGGGTATGTGCAAAAAAATTCAGTAGCCCTGAGTGCAAAATGTCCTAGCTATACTATGCCACTGTAAGGACTGAAGGGGCAGTGGTATGTCAAGGAGCCCATTTTTCTACTTGCTGAGCATGTGGGCAGCAGTCAGATCCAATTAACTTACACAGGGCACCTGCCCAGTTTGTTAACACTTTAAACTAGACTGCTGCATTACAAAGTGGGACGGGGAAAATAAAAGTGGATTCCACGTTGCCTAACCAATGCTCAAAGCCTACAGGTGTTAAATTCATTTCACATAGCGGGCCGAACAGCATTCATGGCACCTGCTGAGATTAGAAGTGACATCATTAAGTAGAAAGTGATGTCATTAAGCACATGATGGCCAGAATTGGGCACTTTGTTCTTACACAGAAACTCATTAGCTGCAAATATATGGGGTCAGCCCAATTATCTTGGGGGCCACCCATTCTCATCCTCTTGGCCTGCCACTTCCCTGACTTCCCAGACTTCTGAGGCTTCCTTCCTCCCTCCATCCCTCCCAGAGCTTCAGCAGAAGGCCTCGGCTGCTGGAAGGATGGCTCTGGGAAAGCCCAATTATCACAGGGGCTGGGTAAAGAGCTTCCAGGGGCTGCATCCAGCCCATGGGCCTGATGCTCGATACCCCTGTGTTAAACCATGTACGGAATCAAGACCTGATCCTTGAATGGCTGCCTAGAAGCCGTCAGTACGACAGGAGGCTAGAAGGGAGGAGACAAGCTCAAGGGGAGAAGCCTGCCAACAAAGCACAATTCCTATACCTTAAAGTTCCTACGCTTGCTTCCTCCCTCTCTTTCTGCTAATCTAGTTCCTTTATAAGCATCAGGTCCTGTTTTAATGTTTGTGCAACACCCACAGGCTGGAGTTGTTATACAAAAAATAAATATTATTGTACGCAAGGCCAATGCTATTTAACAGATTGACTGCATAATCCCTGGTCCTCCATCCACTTACCCTCCAGAGTGAAGATACTAACTTACCAGGAAGATTCATAATGGCTATCTTCACCCCATTTTTTAACAGATTCCTGAGGCCCTCCTGATTACATTCCTCATCCTGCTTAAACAGCTGAGCCATACGTATCTCCAGTGTCACCGTGGGATGTTTTTCCAAGAACTCAATGATATTGCGGCTACATGAATGACAAGGACTCCAAGATAAAAACCAAGTGATACGGCAGGGAGTGTTCTTCTGGCGGCGGCGCTTTATCAACTCACTCCACACATTTTCCAAAAAGTTGGTTTCAGCGTGGTGGTTGCGATCGCTTGTACAGAAATTCTTCCAGGTCTTGAGACTTCTTCCCCAGTGAATTTCATACAGGAGATGAGTAACCTCTGGGGGTCTATCTGCTTCAAAATTCCTCTTAAATTTCGTTGGTTCTAGTTGCCACCTTAAGCACAGTGGGATTGAATTTAGATCAAGAAAACATACTGAAGGAAAAGGATAAACAGTCCAATCCTATCAACCTCCACTCCTGCCATAGCTAAAGCAACAGTGTGTGTGGCCTGAATGAGAGCCTGCCTGAATGACAGCGCAATCCTAACCTGGAGTTAGGCCGGCACAGTTAGGCCAGCAAAGTTTGGCTGGCACAAGGGACACTGTAAAGTATGTTTGGACCACTCTCGAAGTCAGAGAGACCTGCACATAGACATGCACCATTCTCCCTGACTCCAAGAGTGGTCCAAACGTGCTTTAAGGTGGCCCTGGTGCTGGCCACACTTTGCTGGCCTAGCTATGCTGGCCTAACTTCAGATTAGGATTGCGCCCTTACTCTTTTTAGATCTGCACCAGCCATTTTGCTGGCACAGGAGTGTAAGAGAGAGGGAAAAGAAGGGAACAGGGAAAGGATACTGGTGCATGCTGGTGGCCCCAGGATCAACCCCCTCCCTCTCCATTCCACCGCCTGCCTGCCCCTTTCCCACCCAGAGCAACTCCCCTATTCCTCTCCTTCCCTACCCATTCCTTCCACCACCTGCCCCCTGCACTGGCTTTCCTGAGCTCCCGTGGATAGCCAGTAAGGGCATTAGGTTGCTGACACTTGTGCATGCCACCATATGAACATTTACAACAGTGTAACATCTGTTCCACTATGACACTGTCTGTTCCCCCGTACCAGGCCCAAGCGGTGTTACACGGGCCACTTGTATATGCACCTGCAAAATTGTGGACACAGGGCCAAGGAGCCCCATAGGCTGGATGGCATGCAATACGGGAACCCCGCCTTACTCCAAGTTGTGCCAAAGCCTGCTTCTCACCTGCGCTGGTTACAGCCAGAGGCAGATCTAAGGGAGGGCAAAGCTCTAAGTTTTGCAAGAAGCCTTCCCTTGCAGTGGAAATCACTTCTCTCCTGCACCGTTCTAGCCAATCCTCACAGGGAAAAGCAACATCTTGGCGTTGCTTACTGGCTACAGCAGCAAGGGAGAGGAGGGATTTACATGACAGGGTAAGGGTCCCTGCAAAACTTAGAGCTTTGCCCTCCCTGTAGATCCACCTCTGGTTACAGCACATTAGGATTGCACTCTAAGTTTATGCACCATAAACAGATTTCCTTTGTCACCGATAAACCTACCCTGGTGACATGACCGAGTCGAGTGATCTGCTCTTGCAAAGTGAAAGAAGTGATTCTGTATGAAGGCCGTCTTCTTAAATGCTGAGTGTGATTGTAACTGGAACTAGACCAGCCCAGCAGAAAGAGACATCTCAGCTCACCAGAAAATCCTTAACTGTGCAGACAGGTCACAAAAGGAGTCAGTAGTAACACTGTAACGAAATAGTGGGAAAGAGAGCTCTAAGTTTCATATTATATAACAAAAAGGTAGTAGAAAAAAACTAGTAGAGATAACAAAGTGGCTACTCACATGGCGTATCAGCAACTAGAAACAGCAAATGCCCTGTGAGGATGGTAAGGAAAAGAAGGAAGATTTTATTATTTTAGTTGTTATTTTTGTATACTTTAATAGATGTGACCCACTGGGGGAGGGACGTCTTTGGAGTACAAAAGGCACGATAAAAATCTCCAGAATAAAGAAAGTGCACCCTTGGCTTTGCTTTACGCCTTCCTCAGACCTCACTGAGTAGCTTTCAAGAATGTGTCATTCATGCAGAACATCATTGATAAAATAGTTTGCTTCATGGGGAATGTAACATATAGTTTTACCTTTAGTTGGTGCTTCTGACAAACAGTCCTGTGGGAAGCAATTTGCACAATTAAGGAATGCCATTCTGCACAGATCTCCTTTAAAAAGAACAGTCACAATCTCACACTCTGGCGTGTGGACCTGCTAAAATCAACAGTACTTCAGCAGGCATAACCAATACTGGCAAAATGTTTCTTTTCTTTCTCCTGTATAGTTCTACAGTTTACCGAGTTTACTAAAATAAATGTGTTAGTCTTTAATTTGCCACTTGACACTTCACGGTTTTGGGTGCTACAGAGGAACGTTGTTAATTCATCTGTACAATTCTTATTTCAATGTGCCTTTCTCAATGCAAGCCTACACTGAGTTCGTTTCCACACACAAGGCTTTAATCACTTCTGAGCTTCTCTGCTACTTCTTACATTTTCATCTGATTGTTCAAATATCATGGAGGCGTTTGCAATATAGAGGAGCATTCTTGACAATGATGTCAATGATCTGATGTCATATATTCTTATCACAAACCTGACTGCTTTAATGTCTCATGTGTGAAAGCCCCCTAGAGCGGCAAGTTCCTGTATTGTGAACTCACAAAGTGTACAGCATATACAGCCACTTCCTGCAAGAAACAAGCAAGCCGAAAGTTGGATGAGACATGTTCAATTTTGCTGCTAGTAATTATCAAGATTCTATTGCTTTGTCCTTGCTGCCAGATTGGAGTCTGCCTGTTGTTGGAACCATTTGCTGAGCTTCAGCCTGCTAAATTATCTCCATTGCAAAATGCAAAACATATTACTCCAGGGAGAAAAAAAACCCACCCTAGTTGAATCTACCAATACCTAGCTGAATCTACCAAGATGGCTGTTCTTTTACCTCTCTGAGCCATTGAGAGCGATGACTCTATCCAGCTTTGACTTCAGTACATATATGGACTTATTTTATATAGGGCATTCCTGTTTTCAGTTTCTATTACCCAGAAATGGCTGAGAGTAAGAAGTGAAACTCTAGGATGCCAGTATCATATAATTGTCATCACCACACCCAGATTTGTCATCTCAAAATGTCAATTATAAGGCACATTTTGAGGGGTCCGGAAATTCTGGCCTAGACAGCACACTTGGTTCTCTGGCACTTGTATAATTTCGTAAGGCATGGTCAGACACAAATCCTACAATTTTGCCCCCCACCCCAAATTGCCACAAATGGGCTGCTAAGACAATGTGTCGTCTATCTACAGTGGTCCCTCCTTATCCATGGGTTCGGCATGTGCTGATTTCAGTATCTGTGGGTGCCAGGCCTGTGGCTGGAGGTGGATCTATCAAAGGATCTCCCAGATGCAACTAGAAGTGCCTTCTGGTCATGTCTGGGAGGTGCTCAAAGCTGCAGGGAGACCATCTTTCACAGTGGTGTTCCCAGCTGAAGCTCCTCCCTTGCCAGATTGATGTTCGCTGCCCCCTGCCACTAGCTTCCCGCTTCTGGCACCACCCTCGCCACATCACGCTCCATTTCAGAGTGTTCTGAACACAAAGGCGGGCCGAACGCTGCTCACGTTTGACACAGGCGGGCAAGCAGTGGTGGTGGCAGTGATGTCATTCAGGGGGAATGGACCAGAACGGGCGTTCCGGATCCTAACGGGCTCCGTGGCTGCTTCCGGTTTTTTTCTTCTTCTCAACGTTTGAATTTGAACTCAAAAGTGAGTTCCTGTTCCTAAATCATTTGAATGACACCATTGGGTGGTGGTTGTGTGCTCTGCTGCCGCTTAGGTTCCTGTGATCCCCTGGACCCCCCTGGAAGTCACACCACTGCTCTGTCATCTCCCTGATCCTCAAAAGGACTCCCGGATGTGAACAGGAGGCCCAGTCATATTTGGGAGGCTTGTGAGACCCTTCCCGTGGATTTCATTATGTGGAAATCAGTATGCACAGGGGCAGCAGCACAGGGGCAGACCCCAAGTATGACCTGGGGGGACATACATTTTTGACACTTCCCCCATGCCAAAATTATTTTCAGTAATAATCATGTCATGACATGACATGAATAATAATAATAATGGCCAGAGAAGAAGCGCAGACAGTTAATATTTTATAACTTTGTAACTTTGTCTATATAACCATATCAATAAGCATATTTCTCTTACAGGCAGTTGCAGCCAGCGTCACTCCCACTGCTGCCACCATCTTGGACACACCCCTGCAGTCTGGCACCCAGTGCTGCCCCCCCCCCGGCCAGCCTCTTCATATGCCACTGCGTATGTTTGTGTCCCTGTGTGTGTCCTGGAATCCGAGATCCCGAGGGCCCAAAATTTTGCACCCCTAAGAATTCACTTGAAGCCTGGGAGAGGCATGCAGGAGCTGGCAGTGCCCCTGCCTGCTAAGAGAACACTGCTTGTGTTCTTTCCCGGGGTGGGATGCTGCTGGCTCCTGTGTGCCTCTCCCAGGCTTTAGCTGAAGCCTGGAAGAGGTGTGCAGAAGGCCTGACTTGCAGGAGAACACCACCCGTGTTCTCCTGTGGCTCAGGATGCTGCAACCTTCTTTTCCCCTCTCCTGGTTTCAACTGAAGCCAGGAGAAGCATGCCAAAGGCCTGACCCGCAGGAGGGTGGGGGCTTGCAGGGTGCTGCCAAGCGTTGAGGGGGGATGCAATTCGTGCCTTGCCCCTGGCACTGGCAACATGTGCTAAACCTCTGGGGGAGGATTTAATGGAGGTGAGGAGGGGAGAAACAGTGCAGCAGAAAGGTGGGGAATAGCCGGTGATGGCACAGCTTATATCCTAATCCTTTTCCAGGGCCTGCTCATGTGGTGTGGGGCAGCACAGACTTACAACAGTTATTTAGCTATTGTAGGCCTGAGTTGACTGACCTGCACCATAGAGGCTTATCTCCGGGTAAGGGAACAATGGTTCCCTTACCTAGAGGAGACCACTTGAACTGCCCCCCCCCCACCATTGGATACAGTGGTCACCATTTTGGCCTAATACAACAATGGATGGTGGGGGGATAGGATTGTGCTGACATTCCATTATAAAAGCAGAGGTCACTTACGATAAGGGATTTATGGCAATAGTAGTTCCTGCTGTGATACGTGTCTGTAGAGATTTGACGCTTTCAGCTGTGGGCAGCAGCCAGCAGTGAGCCCTGGGTCTTACACTGGCTGGAGTGATGAAGATATGGCGCAATAGGTCCCGGAGCAGGCCAAAGACACCTAAGCAGAAGCTTGGACAGCAATGAGAGCAGCAGTCAGCAGCGAGTCCCAGGCCTTTGCGACCCACCCAAAATTGGTTCACGACCTGCAGTTTAGGAACTATTGGTGTAGTAGTGGCTTAGGACTGGACTTGGACCTGGAAGATCAGGAGCCACTCAACTTCCTGGGTGACCTTGAGCCAGTCACTATCCCTCAACCTCACCTATCTCACAGGATTGTTGTACAGACAAAAGTAGGATAGAAACCATATAAGCCACCCTGAGCTCCTTGAAGGAAGGGCGTTATCAAAAAATATGAAAAATAAATACATAACTAAATAAGAAAGTATGTTTCGTTGCGCTAGTTGAGCTTACGCCCAGGGAGGTTTGTTTAGGGTTTCAGCCTAAAAGTAAAACTACTAGTGAACACTCCTCAAATGATCAAAGCTTGTTTGTCTATGAACAGGAGGCAGTTTCATCGAGACACCCACTATCCGCAAACAGGACTGGCAACATGTGAGGACGTTGCAAAGGAAGATGCACTGTGCATGCTGCGAAATCATGCTGGTGCTTGAGATGATGCAAGAAGGAAATCTTTACAAGCGGAAATCTCGTATAATCAACATTATTCTGGTATAGTGACTTTACAGGCCTGAATTTGTACACCTTGTTGTAGTGAAATCTTGTAAAGTGATTGCTCATGTTACAAAGGATAATTGCACCACCTTGTCAGCTCCTAAAAAGGCCTCAAGGTGGCTCACACATTTGGTTAAAAACCACAAAAACACAATAATAAAAAAATTATAAAATAAAAGTTAGAACAACAATGAACCTAATGCCATTGAAAAAAACACAGGCAACAGGAAACAATAGCATTCTCTTCCTTTGTTGGAAAGGAGGTACAACACTATGTGTATGATGCTGAGGGAAATTTATTGTCTTGAAGGTGGATGATTCAGTCGGCACGAGAAAGGCTCAGCCTGGTCCTGCCTGCAGCGCTGGTCCTGCTGCTCTAGCGCCAATGCAAGGGTGCTGATCGGCACTTCCATGTTGATGCTAGTGATGTCGCACCGACGCTATGATGTAGCGTCGGCGTGACGGGCAGTGCAGGATTGGGCTGTTATTTATTTTTCTTTGCAAACTACTTTGTGACCCTTTTTGTTGAAAAGTGTAGTAGTAGTAGTGGTAGCAGTACTGGCAGTAGTAATAAATCTCTTATTGACGAGTGAGGAGAGGAGGGAAAAGGATGTGTTGCATCAGTGCTGCTGGTAGGGGGCAGTATTAGGGCCTCAGTTTCCACATTTGCGATTTCTGGATTTATTTTATTCAGTATCTTCTTTTTTGTACTAGATATCCAGAAGGATCTTAGCAGGGCAGGAAAGGGGGAAGAAAGCTGATCTATATAACTGTTTGATGATTTTATGATTAAGTAAGCTATAAAAAAAAGACGACACAAGATGGGAAAATTTTCTCCAATGATTTCAGTGTATTTCAGAAACGAAAGATAAAGGATTTCAGTGGTTGTCTTCATTCAGGCTTTCTGTGAAAAGAAATAGACATTAAAAACTACAAAGTAGAGTGTAAGGACTAGAATATTACATTATACCACTATGTTTTGTGGTGTCAGATCAGTGCAATAGCCATTTAACTTGAGAAGCTGAAGCCACCTCATTGGTTAGAGCATTTTCTCTGTGTCATCCTGAATTCCCAAGCAAAGGGTTGCATTCAGGGCTGCCCATTCATAAGGCTGATTGTAGTGGTAAGTTTAGGCAGCAGATTAGTGGGTGGATCTGAGCTCCAGCTACCTTCTTTACTCCACCTCATCCCTGGATTGGAAAAGTGGGGGATGGAGCAGAAGAGAATGTGTAAAGAACAGGAGAGTGGTGGGCATCCAATGCACGGAGTTTATTTAAATCAGGGGTGTCAGACTCATTTCATACAGCGAACTGAATAGCATTCATGGTGACGGCTGAAGGTTGCAAGCGATGTCATTAAGTAAGAATTGACATCATTAAGCAGGTGATGATTAGAAACAAGCACTTTTTCCTAACTTAGGAACTCATTAGCTGCAAATAACAGAAAATACACAAATCTTGATATTTTCGAGAGAGCCCAGTTATCATAGAGTCCTCCCTTTGATAGCAGCACCACTTCTATTCTGCCTAAGCATCACTTCCCAGCTCAGCAGCTGAGCAGTGCTCTGCAAAGTGACACCTCTGCAGAAATGGTGCTGCTGAAGGGCAGCCCACATGATGATTGGGCGCTCCCAGTGCTGCCCTTTCAGCTGCGCTGCTTCTGCTGAGGCATCACTTCATAGCAGCTGATGGTAGTGCTGGGAGAGCCCAATTATCACACAGGCTGGATAACAAGCTTCCAAGGGCCTTATCCAGCTCACAGACCTTATGTTTGACACCCCTGATTTATATCCTGAAGAGGGTGGCACATCACCAGGGAAAGAGGGCAGCATTTGTCTCTCCATCTCTGGTGCTAGCTGATTTGAGGGCAATGCTGGTTGCAATGCGCATAGGAAGTCTCCTGGTTTCCTGCATTCAACTGTGTGACGACAACCAATACAGGGGGCCATTTAAAGCAGCCTTCTTGCAGTTGTGGGGAGCATCTCTAAAGGGATGAAAAACTAAATACAAAAGCTGGATGTAGAAAATTCCAGTTTGCCTGTAGCAGTACAACTGCTCAATCCAATTGCACTGAAAGGGTTGCTAGGCTTTGTTTGGAAATCACTGATCCAAGATGGCTTATCTACCATCACTATTAAGGATTCTTTCTAGTGGATGATTATTACAAATAGATTGAAGAAAACACATGCTAGGAATGTGATTTCCTGAAATGTTAGTTTTCAGTATAGCAGATCTGTGAACAGATATTGGAACAGCGTACAGCACACCTCCTCATTGGATGTCACAAAGAGGAGCTCTTAAGCGAACCAATGAGCAGAAAAGTTATGTGACCCACCCAATCCCACCTAGCTAGTCAGTGGCAGATAGAAACCCTGATAGACAGTAGCAGCTCCTTTACCCTCTCTCCATTTGCCCAGGAGTAACCCTATCCCATTCCTACCTGTGCTGCAGGGAGCATTGTAGTCAGCAATCATGTAGTCACCTGTGTGTGAAAGAGAAGAAATCTCTGTGTGATGCAAATGAAGCCCCATCAACACCCAGGAAGCCCCAGGGTTACAAGTACAGATATTGTCATGGTACGGTAAAGGTAAAGGTTTCTTCACAACCAAATGGTCTAGTCATGACTGACTGTAGGGGGCAGTGCTCATCTCCGTTTCAAAGCCTGTAGAGCTGGCATTTTTGTCCAATCATGTGGCCAGCATGACTCTATGCTGTAGTGCACGGAACACCATTACCTTCCCACCGAAGTGGTCCCTATTTATCTACTTGCATTTAGGTGCTTTCGACTGCTAGGTTGGTAGGAGCTGGGACAAGCAATGGGAGCTCACTCCGTCACGCAGTCTCGAACTCCCAACCTTGCGGTTGAAAGCCCAGCAACAGCGGATTAACTCGCTGCGCCACCACATCCTATTATTGTCACGGTACTAAATGGCAAAAAAGGGGTATGAGGAAAGGAGGACAGATGCTCAGGTGACCATTGTGAAAATTCAGAGTGGCATTTTTCTTCTCAAGAGCAAAGATCATGCAGTAGGCTTGGCTATTTCAAAATGCTTTTCCCTAAGCTGTGCTTTTTCACTTGTGGGGGCATCTCCTGCTCACACTAAACATTTGTACATGGCTGTGTGCCTGTGCCAGCATGTATCAGATGTCAGAATCATGCCACTAAAACACACAGAGAAGGGCACTATCTGCTGGCTTGTCATCAGTGCCCCACAATTCCTGTGAATCAGGACGTCTCATGTTTAATGTCCACTCAACAATCAGCTCATTATGTAGCCTCAGGCAACCCACCCCCAGTATTATACTGGTTTCCCTTACAGGATTATTGTAAGGATTGCAGGAATCCTTGTGAAGTCTGTCTAAACTGGAATGAAAATGGTTATCATTATAATGTATTGATATCTGACTGTCTCTGTCAGTTCATAGTTTGGACAAAGACTACCATCACAGGAGGAAAATATACGACTTGGATATATGTCCACAGATGAATCTACCCTTAAGTGTGCATCTAAAAACAAGTTTGAAAAATATACAAGTAAAGAAAAAATGTACACTTGTAGACTGAAGAGTACTGAAGACAGGGATGTGGTGGCACTGTGGGTTAAACTGCTGAGCTGAGCTTGTTGACCAGAAGGTTGGCAGTTCGAGACTGCACAACGGAGTGAGCTCCTGTTGCTTGTCCCAGCTCCTGCCAACCTAGCAGTTTGAAAGCGCATAAAAATGCAAATAGATAAATAGGAACCACTTTAGGAAGGTAGGAAGGTAGGAAGGTAATGGTGTTCTGTGCGCCTTGGCGTATAGTCATGCTGGCCACATGACCACAGAAACTTGTCCTAGGACAAATGCTGGCTCTTCAGCTTAAGCGGAGATAAGCACTTCCCCCTAAGTCAGTCACAACTAGACCATTCGGTCGTGGGGAAACCTTTACCTTTTAGACTGAAGACACTTGTCAACAATATTTGGGGACTATAAGGTAGGATTTTGAGGAAGTGAAAAACTGCATATAAATGGAAGCTGTGATGAAATATATTGATTCCACAAGTAAACTACTTACTAGGATAGTAGTAATCATAGATTTTCACTATTGCCGGCTTGAGACCCGTTACTTCCACTTCCTGCTGCACAGAGAGACTGTAGTTTTGAGTACTCCTAAGGACCTAGAGAGAAGGGGGAGGTTAACTTCTGTACCAGGCAGCTCCTTGGCTTTTTTCTGCATTGACACCTTTTTTTCTTCCCTCTTAGACCTTTCCACTGTGGAAAACCCAACAGTGGCCACAAGACTGGAAAAGATCAGTTTACATTCCAATCCCAAAGAAGGGCAATGCCAAAGATTGCTCGAATTACCGCACCATTGCACTCATTTCACATGCTAGCAAGGTCATGCTCAAAATCCTACAAGCTCGGCTTCAGCAGTATGTGAATCGAGAACTACCAGATGTACAAGCTGGTTTCCGAAGAGGCAGAGGAACTAGAGATCAAATTGCCAACCTTCGCTGGATCATGGAGAAAGCAAGAGAGTTCCAGAAAAACATCTACCTCTGCTTCATTGATTATGCTAAAGCCTTTGATTGTGTGGATCACAACAAACTGTGGCAAGTTCTTGAAGAGATGGGAGTTCCAGACCACCTGATCTGCCTTCTGAGAAACCTTTATGCGGGTCAGGAAGCAACAGTTAGAACTGGACATGGAACAACCGACTGGTTTAAAATTGGGAAAGGAGTACGACAAGGCTGTATATTGTCACCCTGCTTATTTAACTTATATGCAGAGTACATCATGAGGAAGGCAGGGCTGGATGATTCACAAGCTGGAATCAAGATTGCTGGGAGAAATATCAACAACCTCAGATATGCAGACGATACCACTCTAATGGCAGAAAGTGAGGAAGACCTAAAGAACCTTCTGATGAGGGTGAAAGAGGAAAGTGCCAAAATTGGTTTGAAGCTCAACATTAAAAAGACTAAGATCATGGCAACCACTCCCATCACTTCCTGGCAAATAGAAGGGGAAGAAATGGAAGCAGTGACAGACTTTATTTTCCTGGGCTCCAAGATCACCGCAGATGGTGACTGCAGCCATGAAATTAAAAGACGTTTACTTCTTGGGAAGAAAGCTATGGTGAACCTAGACAGCTTAATCAAAAGCCGAGACATCACCCTGCCAACAAAGGTTCGCATAGTCAAAGCGATGGTTTTCCCAGTAGCCATGTATGGCTGTGAGAGCTGGACCATAAGAAAGGCAGAGCGTCGAAGAATCGATGCTTTTGAATTATGGTGTTGGAGAAGACTCTTGAGAGTCCCCTGGACTGCAAAGAGATCCAATCGGTCAATTCTCCAGGAAGTCAAGCCTGATTGCTCCCTGGAAGGACAAATGCTGAAGCTGAAGCTCCAATACTTTGGCCACCTGATGAGAAGAGAGGACTCTTTAGAAAAGACCCTCATGCTGGGAAAGATTGAAGGCAAAAGGAGAAGGGGGCGACAGAGGATGAGATGGTTAGATAGTGTCACCGAAGCAATGAATATGAAATTGGGCGAACTCAGGAAGCTAGTGGAGGACAGGGAGGCCTGGCGTGCTGTGGTCCATGGGGTCGCGAAGAGTCGGACACGACTTAGCGACTGAACAACAACAACAACAAGACCTTCCACCGACACTCTCCTCTATACATCTGCTTTATTCCAAACCGCCGGAGATCAACTGAGCTCTCACCTCATCTAAGTAGAGGATGACTTTGCCTGGCTCAAATTCCACCTTCCTTACATGGGCTTTGTTTTCCAACTGTTGGAGTACCAGACAAAAAAGATACAGTTGACATCTGGACATGATTTGATGGTTCATACCAGTCATGAACAATTACTGGCAAATTCAGATAAAGTGGGGTGAGACTTAAAGGCCATCTATGCGTCCACAGCTCTAACACCAGGGATGACCAACTGTGGGCCTGTAGGCTGCACTCCGCCCCCCACTCTGACTCAGCACAGCTGCTGCCCCGTCCATGCAATTCCTTGAAGATGACACCGCTCTCTCTCCTGTCACTTCCAGGCTGCCCTCCAACATGCAAACAGGTAAGATACACAGAGGACTCTGCACCATGTCCACCTCACAGGACTATGGAGCACTGGGAGGGCTGCTTCCCACATCAGAAGTGGCTTTGTATGTCACACACTCTTTTTGGTCTGGGTGGCACATAGAAGACTAATCTGTGGCTTCCGATTAGCAAGTGCCTCTCCACCCCATTTGAACTAGATAGGGCAGCTGCTGGGTTTCAACCTTTAAGGCAGAGTCAGGTACAGCTCCTACTTCTGAAGAACATCAGAAGCCTCTGGGGTGTCCACTCAACTCCCTCTGAGGTGCACAACAAGTTTTTCAGCAGGTAGGGGTCGGAGGAAAGAGAGTAAAGAAGATCCCCCGGTAGAAGGCGCTTTATCTGATTTCACCACGAAAATAAAGCATTTCTTCCCCTTGCAATTGACATGGCTGTATTAGTAGATCATATTTTGTAGTAATTAGTGTACAATGAATGTATTCCCTTGCTAGAACTATTTTTTATTACTACTTATTAAGTAGACACAGGCAGAGGCGGATCTAAGGGGGGGGCAAATCTGTAAGTGTTGCAAGGAGCCTTACCCTATCATGTAAATCCCTCCTCTCCCTTGCTGCTGTAGCCAGTAAGCAACACCAAGATGTTGCTGTTCCTTGTGAGGATTGGCTAGAACAGTGCAGGAGAGGAGTGTTTTCCACTGCAAGGTAAGGCTTCTTGCAAAACTTACAGATTTGCCCCCCCTTAGATCCGCCTCTGGGCACAAGATATTGCCCAGAGAGGGCAACACCAAGTCCCCCAAGAAGCTCTGTGGCTGAGTGGGGGCTTGAATCACAGATTCTCTCATCCTGGTCTAACACTCTAACCACTACATCACATTGGCCCACACATGGAACTGATGATGGGTAGAAGGCAGAGTTCTAGACTTCCTCACCCTCTTCACAGGGATGAATCCTGATAACAAGTTCACCTCTATCAAGACCATGTTTGTTGTCCGTCGCTCCCCTGTGTAGCTATGGGGAAAAAATGAGAGACATTCCATGAATGAAAGCAGTTGCCAACACTCTGAAAAGATGGAACTTGACGATGGACTTTATATATGATGATGCCAAAGCAGCCCCAAAAGGTGAAGGGAGCGATTAATGTGTTGTGCAGCATTTCATCACACTTGAATAACATAAAAGGGGTTCTTCATTCCTTCTAAGATCTGAGAAGCACCCAGGGTCATGCAGTCATGCACAATGGCCAGTCAGATGCCTCTGAGAAGCCCACAATCAGGGGACAAAGGCTTTACCCCTCACCCACTTCTGCTCCCCTGAAACTGGTGTGGGGCTTTGCAGGTTGTTCCCAGCCAACAAGCATCTCACAGCTCAGGGAGCAATCCAGTGAGATCCCTTACCTTGCTTGTAAAGTGATATCAAAATGTTTCTCAGAAGTCTGGTTGCACTCCTTGGGGGACGTCTCCACCTTCAAAGCAAAAACCTTCTTTTTGTCCTCCTGGGGTAAGGAGTTATATCGAAGTGTAGCCTGGTGGGAGAAGAAAATGATTGCGTTCCCAACTCCTGCCACCTCGTGGACAAACATGAATGTTGAACAGGTAACACTGCATAGGCAAACATGAACTTTTCTGTCAGCCTCAAAGCCAAACAGGCAATCATACAGGTGCTGTGTTCACTTCTCACAGATATGTGGGACTTCTATGCATGCCCCATGAATATGTCTCCCTTGTGTTGGTAAATATCAAGCCTTGTCATTCACTTGGCTCACACCCAACAAAATATATTGAGCATTTCAAAACAGGACTGAACAATCGGCTCTCTCTAGGTCATAGATATTTCATAGTCTGGGAAAAGCACAACATTACTGGGCATTTCTTAAGCACTGAAGATCCATAATCTTCAGTGTCTTCAAATCTTCTGAATCTTCAAATCTTCTGAAGCTTTGCTCAGCTTCGGCTGATTCGCCAGCTGCAACCATACCTGAGCTGCGCAGACCTGACCATGGTAACCCATGCCCTAGTGACATCCAGATTAGATTACTGCAATGCGCTCTACATGGGGCTGCCTCTGAAGATGGTCTGGAAATTGCAACTAGTGCAGAACGCAGCTGCTCGTGTGGTTGCTGGGGCACATCAGTTTGACTCTGTCGGGCCATTGCTTCAGCGACTACACTAGCTGCCGGTTCCTTTCCGGGCCCAATTCAAAGTGCTAGTTTTGACCTTTAAAGCCCTTTACAGCTCGGGTCCGGGGTATTTGAGGGACCGCCTCCTTCCATACAATCCTACCTGTGCTCTGAGGTCATCTGGGGGGGCCCCCTTTTAACTGTGCCGCCACCAGGAGAGGTGAGAGGGGTGGCGGCCAGGGATAGGGCCTTCTTGGCGGTGGTCCCCCGACTTTGGAATACCCTCCCCTTAGAACTAAGAACTGCTCCCTCTTTGACAACATTTCGGCAGGGATTGAAGACCTTCCTATTCCAACAAGCTTTTAATTGTTGGCATTTACATTCTTCATCTCATATTTTAAAGGATCCACGGGACTTGCTTGTTTTAAATTTTTAAATGTTTTAATATTGTTTTTAACATAGTTTTAATTGTTATACTTGTGGTTTTTAAAGTGATGGTTTTAACGTTGTAAGCCGCCTTGGGTGCCCATGGGGCAGAAAGGCAGGATAAAAATTAAATAAATAATAATAATAAATAATAATAATCATGAAGGCCAGACCTCTCTAGGCAGCCTGGCCTCCTGAAGGGGCAAGTGAGATGGATCTATCCTTGTATAGGCAACTTGCCTCAACGCACGTGCAGCAAGCTTATTCAAGGGAACATATTCATTGTGCAATGGATCAATGACCCCTCTAGTGCTTTTCCCCATTCATGACAAGGTATGGAAATAACTTTCTTCTAGCAAATCATGGAACAATTACTGAGAGCACTAAACACTGTTTCAGTTCAGGCTCATCTTGGAAACTAGCTATTGGTAGATCTATATTCTATGTATTTGATTAATTCCTTTTCCTCCTGCTATCTACAGTAATATGTGCTGCTGCGTAATCAAAAGGTTTTGTTCCATTTTTCTACAGCCTGTTAATTTTATTGGAGGCTACCCAGTTATGCTGTTTTGGGACAGGGCAAGCACGAATCCCTTTTCTCAGTGCTACTCAGAATTTGTGACCCAACCCACATTCCCTACCCCTATAACGACATCAACAGAGCTTGCCACCATCCCTCCAAATGGATCAAACAGCCGATTCAATTTGCACCTTGGCCTCTAGAATTGTCCATGGCTCACCTGCAGATACACGCAGCCACTCCCTGACACCTCCACCTTGTACTGCCCTGGGACGTTCGGGAGAGAAGCCTGCTGGAGCAGCAGACGATTCTGTTTGTCCACGTGGAATTCATGCCGGAAACCCTGGCTGGATGTCACCAGTGCTGTTAAGCTTTCGATCTCACGATATGTCAAGGCTGCATACCTGGATAAAGCCTGCAGGGCAACCACCGTGTCCTGGGGAAAAAACACACACAAACATCTTCCGGGTTCACGCATATCTCCTCTTCGGCGTTACAATACAAACTTTGACTTACTGAGATGTTGCCACTGGATGTGCTCAAGGGTAATCCTAAACCATGGTTTGACAAGAAGCCATCTCAGACTTCTAATCACCACATGTGAGGGGAGGAGGAGGTTGTGGAGCTAACTTACAAGTCCAAGGCTATGCAGGCTTCAAGGCATTCCTTCTGTCTTCTCCCCTCACATGTGATAATCAGATAATTCCTATGTCAATTTGAAATAAACCATGGTTTGTCATTTCATCTCAACAGGTAAGCAATAGCTTGCACTTACCTACAAACCAGTATAGAGCCCTGAATTGGGTTATGTACACTGATGGTACAATCTAAGTAACAGCAGTTATCATAATCAATAACAACAACGTTCCTCCCACACCATTCAACTCACTGAATATGATGAGACTCATGTGACAGGTTTCTAGGTGTCAAGAATTGGTATTCCACTTGAATATGGGCTAGAATGAGCATTCCAAAGCTAAGAACACACCCAAATACTGACATTTCCATAGGCTTCCTCTTCCTATGAAAAACAGCTGATCTGTTACCTGTGTTGACTGAAAGCCGCCATATGGGTTCTGTCTCTTGGCAAGGGCTTTCACAACCTGGGAGGCACGTTTGAGATCCTCTGCAGACACTTCTGGTGTGGATATCAAAGCCAAGAGGTAGTAGGCTCTCGTATCAGTGGCTGAAAAGGAGATGGATCCTTCTACACAGAAAGAGTGGATTGGAATGTAGTTTTGCACAGGTTAGAAGGCGCTATTTATTTCAATTCAATCATCTGAGGCAGTTCTGTAAAGTTCTGTAAGCTGTAAAGATGCAAGGGTGGACCTACCAGAGAGTTCCAGGGGGTCCCAGGGATCTGGGTGCTGCTGCTTGCCCTCTGGGCTCTTCCCTAGGGCCAGGCAGGCTGCGCACAGTGTCCACAGACCCTCCAAAGACTTACTGCAGCCTTTAAGCGTTGCTTCTGGTTTTGCCTTCCGAAGACTGCAGTAAGTCTTTAGAGGGTCTGTGGGGTATGTGGAAGTCACACAAGGCTCTAGATGAGTCAGGGGGCGATGGCAGTGGTTAGGGCCGTGGCACTCTGGGAGGTGGGTGGGCCAGGGTTGCAACTATAAGGATGTGCATGCTTTTTGTGTTACCAGGTAGCTCTGCTTTTTGATTCCTTCTAATTCCAAACAATAAATGTTACGTTTAAGCAACAGGTGAAAAAGCTTGGCTCCAAACACTGGACAATATTGTATTTTATAAACAGAACCCAGAATGAGATGTCTTGAAGGCCGACTCCCAAGAGGAACATATGAGAGAAGTTGTGCCTTCAGGTACATTGGGCCCAACTGGAGCCTTCCCCTGGAATGTGTGACACCTGCAGTGGCAGACCTGGGCAAAGGGGGATGCGCAATGCACCCCCCCCCCGCATGCGCCATTCAACTTTTTGAAAATTCAGGGGCAACACGTTCATGGCAACTGTTTAGTTTTTTAGTTTAGGTTTTTTCTCTCTCAGCAACTGAGGGGGGAAGCAGGGGTGTGGGGAGAAGGGGCCGTGAGTGCCGGAGGCAATGTATGCCCCACAAGGGAGTTTGTTTTTCCAACATCTGTGGGGGAAGGGGTGATGAGCTCTGGAGCATGCGACCTGGGAGGGAGCAAAGGCCAGGGGGAGGGGTGGAGTGGGGGCAGGACCAGTGGCAACTCTCACCGAGGTTTCCTGACCTCCGAGTAAGGCTGCAAGTAAGGCTTTGAAGGCCCTCACGTCTGCGCCGGCTCAAAAGCTGGTGCTGGAGAGAGTAGACCCATTGGTGCCTTGCACCCTTACCGCAGGGAAAGGGGACACACATAGCCTGGCTACTGCGTTCCCAGGCAGTCAGGCACTTTTGGACTGGGCCCTTAGGCAGATATCTGTGGGAACCTGCTAGAACTTCTTTCCTTGTAGAAAGAAAATGAAAAAGCAGAAACTGTGTGGTGCTCATTTCAGAAAGATAGAGAGTGCAATCCTAAACTGCTGGCATAAGCTAAGCCAGCGAAGTTTGACCAGCACAAAGGGCCACCATAAAGCATGTTTAGACTACTCTCGGAGTCAGGGAGGAGGGCTCACATCTGTGTGCTGGCCTCTCTGACTCTGAGAGTGATCCAAACATACTTTATGGTGTCCCTTGTGCTGGCCAAACGTTACTGGTTTAGCTTATGCCAGCCTAACTCAGTTTAGGATTGCGCCCTAAAAATCATACACACATACACATTTGAAATAAACTTTTAAACTCATAGGTATTGTGTTTTTTGAAATCACTTGTCACATTTTTTAAAATAATGTACTTCCGTGAATAGACAAGTTATTAAATTTTCTGGTCTGGGAGGAGGACGCCAAAGTTTTCAGACCCTGGACGTCAGAGGGTCTAAGTACGCCACTGCACTTTTGATCACTTATAATGCTGGATCAAAAGACTTGCAATCATCTAACCAGAAGCACAGAAGGTTCCTACTTGTTCCTAACTAACATTATCCTGGGTAATACTGAAGTAATTTTTTTTTATCCTACAGAGACTGAACATGACCTGAGTTGTATGGGAACCAGGGCAGCTCATGAAGTGTTCAGCATTCACCTCCGTGTTCTTAGTGAAAAGAGTTGGTACTCAGAACATGGGGCAAAATCAGGCTGCAGAAATAAATGCTCCAGAATAAAGTCTGGAGTGAGTAGAATGATCCCTCTTACCTGTTTTGTCAGCCTCTTTGTCTAACTCTTCCAGGAGCTGCTGACGTGTTTCCATGTCCCCGGCCAAAGTGAAGACGTAAGCCAGCAAGGCCTTGGTGTAGGCACCGTCCACAGCACTTAAGTTCCTCTTAAGGCACAGCAAGGCAGCATCTACCATGGTACCCTGGAACACAATGCGAAAATATTATTTTGGGATGGAAAGTAGGCTATGAGCCAAGTTCTTTTAACACTGCAGAAAGCCAGACAAACAAGGTCATTGGGCCATAACTGGAACTGTAAGCGTAAAATATCTCCATCTCACTACACACGCAAACTCTCCTCTTTACAATCTTGACTCTCCTCTTCTGTTCAATATACTCCTGATTTTTTCCCCCCAGAAAATCTCAAATGTTAAGCAACTGCATGATAAAGCAGCTGTTAGCATTTTTTGCCTGCTTCCTGCATTACTGTGGAGCAAGCTTACAACTATTGCCCATACTAAAAAGGAGCTAACTTCAAATAGCCATCATGGTAATTTATGAGCAGGTATACCTATCCCTGTACATCTCGGCTATACCCAGCCAGGGGCAGATCTAAGGGAGGGCAAAGCTCTAGGTTTTGCAAGAAGCCTTACCTTGCAGGGGAAATCACTCCTCTCCTGCACTGCTCTAGCCAATCCTCACAGGGAAAAGCAACATCTTGGCGTTGCTTACTGGCTACAGCAGCAAGGGAGAGGAGGGATTTACATGACAGGGTAAGGCTTCTTGCAACACTTAGAGCTTTGCCCTCCCTTAGATCTGTTATTGAACACTTCCCCAGAGTAAAACTCTGCATATATAGAGAGCCAATATGATGTTGGAGGCCTGGAGGTTCCAGGTTCAAATCCCCATTCAGCCATGAAGCTTCCTGGGTGTCTTTAGACCAGTCACGCTCTCTCAGACTCACCTACCTCACAAAAGGTTGTTGTGAAGACAAAAGTAAGGGAGGAGCCATTACCCTACTCTGAGCTCCTAGGAGAAAGGGCAATATTAATATATTTAAAGTAAAAAATATAGAAAATTAAATGTCTGAAAGGTTTTATTTATTTTTCAATCACCCTTTCTTCAAGGAGGGCACAGTTGGCCTGTCTGCATCAGGGCTGGAAAGTTGGATAGGATTTGGCCCTTAATTGCTGTTAAGCACTCCGAGTTCTTTTGAGAGGATCAATCAATCAATCAACCAACCAACAGGTACTTATATACCGCTTTTCAACACTAAGTTCACAAAGTGGTTTACAGGCAAATAGTAATAATAATAAAGTTAAATGGCTCCCTGTCCCAAAGGGCTCACAATCTAAAAAAAGGCAAACCACCAGCAACAGCCACTAGAAAGACTGCACAGGGGTGAAGAGGGACAATTACTCTCCCCCTGCTAAATATAAGAGGAACACCACTTGGAAAAGTGCCTCTTGCCCAGTTAGCAGGATGGGTTATTTACCCAAATAGACAGGATATCCAGCCTCCCATATGTATGTAGGTCTTTCTTACAACTTCCAGGTATGGTGCAAGCTGAAGTGCTGCCCCATGCCGATTCCTTGGCACTCTAAAAAAAGAAACATTTCCTATCATACTTCTTATGTGGTTTTGTCAAACCCAGAAGTATAAGACTTCCAGTTTTTCAGTTTTACTTAAAGGGAAGGTGCAAACAATGGAGTAAATGAAGCTGGAAGTCCTGCTCCTTTATGGAAACTGCATGAGGAGCAAAGGAAGGACGGGGATGAAGAGGACACATTCCCTTCTCGCTTTGGTGAGTGGGAAGCGGATTATTGTGGTTTGCATCAGTGGTGGATTGGAGCTTCTGCCGCCACCTCAGAGCTCTCGCAATCTGCTGCTGACGCAACCTGCTTCACCTCACCTCATGAATGGACTGGTAGTGACAACATCCATGGTGATAGTTAAAAGGATTCTTCCTTCCATTCTTCCAGGGAAAAAAAAATGGCTACCCATTAAAATTGTTGGTGTCATGAGGTGGTTGCCTGCCAAAAGAGTCTGGCTCATATGTAGCTTCTGCAAACTGTGTACCAAACAGCCACAAAGGTCATCCTTTGGACCCTGGAATAGTACAGAATTGGGGGAGTTCCCCAAACCCTGCAGCAAAGTCAAGGACTGAGTGAAAAACGTACGTTCTTTTCCAGGTGGAGCTCCAGCAGCGAGGCAGCGACATAAGCTGTCAGCGAGATCTCATCATTCACACGATCCTGTAGATGGAAGGGAAAGGTACAGCAGAGAAGCCAAGAGAAGCCAAGCCAGAAGGCTGTACAAGCTCATTTCCGCACAGTTCAGAAGGTATTTCTCAGGCCTGCGGTTCTTTCCCGCAGCAATCACAAACATGGCTATTGTCAACTCCAGTCAGGCAATGATATGCCTATGTGCAGTGGTGTCATCTAAATGATTTATTATTATTTATTATTATTATTATTTATTGAATTTATACCCCGCCTATTGCCTGAGGCACTCAAGGCGGCATTTACAACAATAAAAAATATAAAAAACAACATTAAAAACAATTTAAACAATATTAAAATACAATAAAACAAAAAATTAAACAACAAAGTTTAAAACAAGCCATGTGGATCATAAAATATAAAAGTATAACCAGCCAGCCAACCAGCCAACCTGTCAACAGTTAAAAAGCTGGTATTTAACAACAGGTACTCACTTTTGATTGGCACATGTCAGGACCCGCCCACCAGAAGTGATGTCATAAGCCGGAAGTGATGTCGTGGCAGGAAGTGACATGAAAAAAGCCCTTTTTGAGGCCTCAGACAATTTTAAACTGACCCAACAGTTGCAACAGTATTCCACAGCACCCCCAGAACATGTTAAGGAGGCATCATGTTAAAGTGACCCAACAGTTCCAAAACCCCAGAGCAGCTCATTTTTCAGTGGCAGGGCAAGGCAAGGCTCTGCTCGCTGCCTGCCTGCCTGGCTCTGAGAACATGCAGGCAACTCAAACATGCAGGAAATTCAAATGTTGCAGGGAGCGGAGTCAATGAGTGGGCGGGTGAATGGGCGGGGCCAGCCATAATCCTAGAAACCGGTACTCGCATACCCCCGCGTACCCCCTGCATGACATCACTGCCTATGTGTAACTCTTGCATTTCCACAATGCCTCCTATTATTAAAGATTATATCTGACAATTCTTTCATAGCAATTCCCACATTTACTGCTGCTTCAGTGCCCTTGGAGCTCAGGCGCGAGTGGCAATGATGCGAGACATGTCATGTGACAATGTCACTGCCACTCACTTCTGGGTTCGGAGACCCAAACGCGAGCCTCATAATAGCGGTAAAGGTCAGGGCAGGCTGGGTGGCTTTTACCAGTTGTGGTTTTCATGCACTACAGTTCTGCCTGCTGCCTTGAGCTTCCTGCCGCTGTTTGGAGACACCACGGTCTCACTGCTGGGTGGAGGGGGTGCCGCAATACCCTGCCAAGTGCCTTGCTACACCCCTGGATATCATGATGTACATTTTGGGCACCACTGTCGTGGCATATTCAGAGACCATCATATAAATTATTTCAGTGATCCTTCCAACAGCCCTAAAATGTAGGTCAGCGTTATTATTTTAATTAATTATAATGCAGGGTAGCTGTTGTAGTATGGCCGCCGGTGTTTTTTTTTACACACGTTACTATCACAGTTCACAGTGTTTGTACCTTCAGGGCATTGTTGAAGAGCTTTCCCACGCTTCTGAAGCAGCCGCTGGGAAGCTGGTGCTGCCCCAGCCAGTCCACAGCATCCTGAATGTGCTTTTCATCCACGTAGATATAGGACCTTGCCTGGCTAAATGTCCGAATAACAAAAGCCGTCAGCCTGTCAAGGGGAAACACACAAAAGAGGTGCTGAAGGGGACAAGGCTCTAAATTCCTCCAACTCACAAAGGCTGATATAGCCATTTGGCTGGCTGGCTGTAGCTCAACTTGCTCACCAGGTGTTCCCCTGGCCCTCGCGCTTCCCAAAGGCACTGTAGGAGCCATTGTTGTGCTTGTAGAGCAGCTGGCGTTGATATCCTGCAGGAGGAACAGTGCTATCAGCTCTGACCACAGTACTGTCTGATTGTACTGAGATAAAAAGGTAAAGGTTTCCCCACGACCGAATGGTCTAGTCGTGACCGACTGTAGGGGGCGGTGCTCATCTCCGTTTCAAAGCCTGTAGAGCCGGCGTTTTTGTCCAAGGACAAGCTTCCGTGGTCATGTGGCTGGCATGACTCTACGCCGTAGCGCACGGAACGCCGTTCCCTTCCCACCGAAGTGGTCCCTATTTATCTACTTGCATTTTTTAGGTGCTTTCGAACTGCTAGGTTGGCAGGAGCTGGGACAAGCAACGGGAGCTCACTCCGTCACGCAGTCTCGAACTCCCAACCTTGCGGTTGAAAGCCCAGCAACAGCGGATTAACTCGCTGAGCCACCACGTCCCTTTTTGTACTGAGATATTCTTTGGTAAATGACCTTTGCCGCAGAGGTTTCAGTTTCCTGGCCCTTTAATTTATTCTTGTCCCCTAAACCACTGTTTCTCAAACTGTGGGTCATAACCCACTAAGTGGGTCACAAGCAGTGGTGGGATTCAAATAAATTAACAACCGGTTCTATGTCCTTCAGGGCAGCCTTCAGGGCCATTTCTTCCCTCTCCCAACCTCAAATTAGCAACCGGTTCTGCAGAATAGGTGAGAACTGGCTGAATTTCACCATTGGTCGCAAGCCAATTTCAGGTGGGTTGCGTAGCATCTAGGGCAGCCACATTAATTGAAAATGTGGGAAGATGGGACACTGGAAACGTGGAGGGCTGTGTGTTTAGTTTGCTTGTATCACGGTTGTAAATAGGCTTTTTTCTTTCTTTCTGATTCACTTTGCTATTGGAAAATGGCTGAGAAACAACCCAATGTATTGCAGCATTCTCAGGAAAGCAGCAGACTCTGGCGTCACAATGATGGCATTTCCGGTCATGACATCACTTCCAGTGGGCCCCAGTGAGATTATCATGTTAAAAAGAGGGTCCCAGTGCTAAAAGGTGTGAGGATCACTGCCCTAAACATACTGGATACCGAGTCGGTTAGGAGCAGCCAGAACATTGATCCCAGCAGTTTTTGTGTGAGAACAAAGTGCTTGTTTCTGACCACTTCCTGCTTAATGACATCACTTCCAGCCCTCAGCAGGCACCATGAATGCTATTTGGCCTACTGTATGAAATGAGTTTGACACCCCTGGGTCTAGAATGAGCCATATGCCTGAACCACCATAGCCCATTACACCACAATGGCTCTGCTGTAGACCAGAAATGGCTCACAGAGATATGCAGTTTATTTAGTTTCAGTAATACCCAAGAACATAAGAGTGTTTGGGGAGGTTGCATGAACAAGAACATGGAATGAACAGCCCTCTGCCGTTATTTGTGTCCCTCTGCCCCATCCTCAGCAAATGGTGTTTGGATGTATAATGCCCCTTAACATGGAAATTCCAACTAGCCATCACTGGCAATTAACTTAAGTAGCATCCGAAGAAGAAGGCAGGCCCTACTCACCAGCCTCCGTGTATTCTATCACCTCCTGTTTGAGCTTAGGGGTCGCTTGGTTGGTGTTTTCCAAATACCTCAGGATGAAGATGTTGGAAGCCATCATGGCCACATTTTGCTCACCACAGCCAAAGGGCATCTGCAGCAGGTAGCCAACGTGATTCATCGCTGTACCCATTACATCCCCTGGTGACAGGGACAAAACAAATATTAGCTCAGATCAATGGACTGCCCAGTCTCCTGCCTTCAGGGTCCCGAGGAGAATCCAGGAAGAACTTCCTATTGTATCTCTTTCTGCCTCAAGACCCGACTGCACAGTGACATTTCTTGTGAAGCTGGAGCCAGGGCAATGATCCGGCCCGAAATGGCAGGATGTCATTTCAAGCCTTCACAACACAGGTACCAACAATGCAAGCAAGAATATGATTGGGCCCGAGAGGAGATTCAGTGGTGATCTGCAGGGGGGCAAATTGCTACGTTTTGCAGGAGCCTGAACTCCTATGTAACGCACTCCCTCCCCCTCGCTTCCTGAGTCATTTGTGGCTTGGTTAGCTGGCTAGGAGGCTTTGCTCTCCGAGCCACGAATGGCTCTGAAGGTGGAGGGAGATGGCCCAGTTTCACAGGAGCTCAGGCTCCTGCAACCTGTAGCATTTTGCTCCCCAATTAAATAGGAATGTCAGTGAAAAGACCTATTTGGTCTTTTGAAACTCCTAACTAATGATGGAAACAGTCTTCAGATAGTCTGAAGAGTCCATACAGCACATAACTGGACACTGGTGGATCCACTCTACATCCTACTACCACACAACCATGTGTCGAAATAATTCCTCTTGGTCACCATGGCTGCTGAAACAGGACTGAGGGAGCCTCCTTTCAGCTCTCATTTCCTTCTATCCTAGGCTTCTATTTTCATCTGGAAGGGGTGGTTCTTCCCAGATAGATGTTTGAAATGGTGGCAGTAGAATAATGTACTAGTCATTTCCCTGCACACAATTCAGCTGCTGTCCCAGTAAAAAGACAAAAGAGGAGAGCAGGATGGGGTGTGCGAGGGCTAACCACTAGGTGCCACTCCCCTTGGCCTGCAGCCTTCTCCAGCTCCTTCCCTGACAGAACCCATGCACATTTCCTCACCAATGGCAGTGACAGTGGCTCGGGCAGAGTCCTTCACAAAAGCTTCAGGCAGCTGGAGTGAAATATCTTCCACTGCTGGGTCCCCTGAAAGGAGAAAAAGCCAGGAATGAATGCAATTCAACCCAATAATCCAGGTTCAGAAGTTGCTCTTTTTGCAGAACTGTTTCCCAGTCAGAGAACTCTCTCCATACAACATCATGCTAAGCCAGTGCTTCCCAAACGCTTTAGCACTGGGACCCACTTTTTAAAATGACAATCTACTGCGATACACTAGGCCAAAAAAAAAAAAAGAAATCAAGAAATAAATATTTTATTATTGATAATTAAATTAATAATTAGGGTTCTGTGCTCTTGAGGCTGCTAGAGGCCTTATGTATAGTATGTGTGTATAGGCATTTGCTAGACTATCTAGAAAGGGAATTCAAGGACTGTTCTCCCAAGCCATTAACAGTGATTGTAGGGTAACTAGAAGACTGAACAGGAGAGCAAGATGTGCAGTTAGGGATTTCCAGGCCAGACAAACAGCACACCAATTACTAGAGAAAATAGGCAAATGTGACATTTTAATTGGGGAGTATGAAAGGTAACAATTTTCTCCTCTGCAAACTGGGCAAGGATGCTTGCAAAGCTTTTTTGTTTGTTTCAAAACCTTTTGTGACCCAACAAAAATCAGCTCTGGACCCACAGTTTGGGAAACACTGTGCTAAACAATTACCAAGGAATTACCCTGATGGGTAGGCCAGGGAATTAAATGGAGAGTGGATGGGGAGCCGAGGCTGTGGCTACCCAGTGTCAGGACTGGATCAGCAACACGCATGTTCCAGGTCACTCTGGTCTCCCACCCTCCATCCCCTTAAGCAGGTGGAAAGTTCCTTTTGAGCCTTGTGCAACTTGCTATTACTCTAGAAAAAAATATAAAATAAACTTTTTCATCTCATGGCACACTGACAAGGTGCTAAAATGGTCAGGGGCCACCATCAGTTTTTTGACAATTGACAAGCACACTATGCTGCAGGTAGGGGGCTCACATCCTCCAGTGGCTCTACTAATAAGTGACCCACACACCCAATTCCTGTAGCACACTTTCAGGAATTGAATGTAGTCCAATTCCTGTGGACTATTCATGACACCAGTGTGCCGCGACACACTGGTTGAGAATAGGATAGAACCATTATACTTTATCCCAGAGCAAGTCAAAGACACTCTTTGCCCTGACACAGTTCAAGGTATCCTGAGCAACTGAGGCAGTCCACCCATACCTGAAGAGCAGAGGAATGCATTGTGGGTCTTTTCTTCAAGGAAGCCTTCTGACTGTGGAAGGAAAAGGGAGTTGTGGGTCCTGGAGCTGCTCTCTCAGAGGAATCTCCCGCTCCCCTCCATTCCACCCCTCAGATGTGCTTGCTTTCTCAATGTCAGGCTGAGCACACCCCTTGGCACTGCTTTGTGTTGGCCAAAAGAATGGAGCTGAGAGTGTTTAGATCGAGGCTGTCAAACTTGTTTTGTACAGCTGGCCGAATAACATTCATGGAGCCTGCTGGGGACCGAAGTGACATCATTAAGAAGGAAGTGACATCATTAAGCAGATAATGGCCAGAAATAAGCACTTTGTTCTCAGGTAAAAACACATTAGCTGCAAATGACAAGAAAAAATATGCAAATCTTGTTTATATTTTCAAGATATGGGAAAGCCCAATTATCATGCAAACTGCCCTTCCCACAGTGCCCTTTCTGCCAAGGTGTCACTTCATATGGTACCACATATGGTGGCTGAGCTGTAAAGTGAGGCCTTGGCAAAGCAGCACTGCTAGAAGGGCAGTTCTAGAAGAGCCCAATTATCATGCAGGCCACCCTTTCAGCAGTGCTGCTTCAGCTGAAGGTTCACTGCTGAAAGGGCAGCCCACATGATAACTGAACTCTCCCAGGGCCTCAGCAGCTTCTCTCTCTTTCATCCCTCTTGGTCTGCAATTTCCCCCACAATGTTATTTGCTGTCTGAGACCTCCTTCCAGGTCTCACTCCTACAGCCTTGACATATGTGGTTCTGCTGAAAGAGTGGTGCTGGGAGAGCCCAATTATCATATGGGCCAGATAAAGAGTTTTTAGCCAGCCTGCAGGCTTTACGTTTGACATTCCTGGTCTAGGGCAGGAAGTGTGGACTGATGGTTGAGCTGCTGGTACTGCCTGAAGCTAAGCAGGAGAATCTGTGGTCTATTTTGAGATGGGAGACAGAATGCCAGGCTGTGGCAAACTGCTGTACCTGTTATGGCAGAACAGAGTCACTGTGGAGCTGATTAGCCAGTGCGGGAATGATGTGAGAAGGCCAGCCGGCAATAGAACGGAATCCAACCTTGAGGACCTGTCCAGGCTGGACTTACGATCACCTGCTGAAACTCCATGTCACACAGCCAGAGGAGAGAACCACACTGTGAAGGCTACATCTGGGACTGAGGATTCGGTGAATCGCAGAATACTGTATAGTTGTGAAAACTCCATTGAAAAATGGTGGTTTAGACTAGCCTGCCCATGTAAGCCACCTTGGGCATTTGCTTCGGCCTGGGTAAGGCGGGGTATAAATTCTTCAAAATAAAAAAAAATATGCCTGAGTATTAACCCAGAAACAAGGAGTCCCAGCAGAGGTTCAAAGGAACACTCCTTCCCAGCTCTTCTGTAGGCACTAAGAGAAAACGCTCCCAACAAAAGTATATTCCAGAGTTCTGGAACAGTCCTTGGGCTTAACAATTGCAAGCAAGATAGAGAATCACATGCCAGTGACCTTGACATACTGACCTTGACAAGCACAGATTTTACCACTTTGTCTGACCTCCCCTGTGCAGGTGTCACGGAGATCTGATTGCCGCATAGCTCATGATTCTCTTCGGCTTCAGCAATCACTGAGATGTTGACATGACCTAAAAAACCATGCAAGTGGAAGTGATTGCAGAGTACAGGCTGAGTATCCCTAATCCAGACTGTACTCAACAAAGTTCTGGATTTTGGAGCATACTGGAATTTGCAGTTCCGGATAAGGGGTAATCTCAGCCAAGAGCTTAACGTGGGTGCTTGTGGACACTTATGCCTGGTGGGGCAAGACCCAGGTCCAGTGGCGTTTCTACAGGGAGGGCAAAGTTCTAAGTTTTGCAAGAAGCCTTACCTTGCTGTGGAAAACACTCCTCTCCTGCACCGTTTTAGCCAATCCTCACAGGGAAAAGCAACATCTTGGCGTTGCTTACTGGCTACAGCACCAAGGGAGAGGAGGGATTTACATGACAGCGTAAGGCTTCTTGCAAAACTTAGAGCTTTGCCCTCCCTGTAGAAATGCCTCTGCCCAGGTCCAGTATAAGTTCTGCTGCTATATGGACTATGCCGTCTTTGCTAACATCACCACAGTACTCCTCTGCAGAAGTGACAGCATGGACACTGGTTAGCACACAGAGGTTGTCTGCTTCTTGAATGGATGTATGATCAGCACCAGCCAGATCCGTACCAATGCAAACATGCCATTAGCACAAGCTGGGATGGGACAGAATCTTGGCTGGGAAGGAAACTCAACCACATCTCCCATGGTGTTCTACCGATAATGCTGCTGAGAGTTCATTGAATGTGCTTGGAAGCGTTGATTGACTTCCACATTCCCCCCACCCCCGGCACTTCCCCCTCACCTAGTTTGGTAGCTGTCACATTCCAAGAGAAGATCTTGGCCTCATCTTCACACAAGCAGGCCGTAAACTGACAGTTTGGGCAAGGCATTACCTCCAGATCTCCAGACTCTGCCACATCTACACTCACCTGGATGCAAAGAAAAAAAACTCACCTTATATGGGCAATATGGTCTACGTTGGTAGCAACTATTCAGAGATGCAGGCTAGGCATCATATCTGAATTCATACTGGGAACAGATGCTCATGATTGGGTCCACTATAGAGATGGAAAGTTGGGTAATATGGAGGTATACCCAGTAAAATGTCAATGATAGGTTTTCCTCATGTTCAGTGACCACCATACTGGAGTCAAGAAGGAACGTCTCCCAAGGTCAGATTGGCTAGTGACCCCCTAGGAGCTTTGCCAAGTTTATAGAAAAAAGTCAATTGCTGACTGTTGGCAAGGGGGGAGCTGAAGAGAGTCCAGAGGAAGAAAGGAGAGAAGAAAGCAGGTGGGCCGGACAATGGAAAGAAGAGAAAGAGCAAACATGGAGCAACCAAACTGGTAAACTGAAAGGAAGCTTTCTTGACAAAAACTGCTACTCAGCTAACAGTATGTAATAGACACCATCATGAAACCAACAGTCAGCAGAGTTCATTTGTGCTTTTTGTTTATTTTGAGTTATAATTATTAAGTGGCTACATTTACTGCTTCATTCCAGGGCAGAAACAAATCATCATTCCTGTACCACTATCGTTATCCAGTGTATGCCTCCCCATCTGTAGCTGAGAGGTGGAGGCCAGTAGGTGGATGGAAATTGGGTTAGACTAGATGGCTTTCTGGTCCCTTTGAACTCTAGGCTGTGTTTTACACCTGAGAGACTCGGAACATATTCTGTTGTGATGGGCATATGGAGGTGAGGAAGGGGGACAGGACAAGAAATCCAAGGGCCTCACACTTCCTGCATTTCTGTGCATCTCCACCCATGGCAAGATACACAAGTGGCACCTACAAAAGGAGTTTTGACATCTCACATCAAGAAAGATGTGGAAGTTGCTTTTTCCTTTTCTTACACAGGCTCTCACCTGGATACAGTCCTTTAGGTAATTGAAGACTGTGGCATTTAGTTGGAAAGTCTCACCATGGACCACAGAATATGGCAGCACCACATCCACAAAGAATGGCTGGAAGACCCTGAGGCTGGATTGTTTGGAAAGTCCAAAGCCAATATCGGCCACACAGAACGCATTGGCTTTCCACTCTGTGATGGTGTCTGGAACGGTCACTGTGTGAGTTGCCTTCCCCTCCTGACTGAAAAAGAGACAAGAGAGTGGATACCTCAGGACAACACATTACAAATCAGGGACTGAAGTTTTTCATAGCTGAAGCAAAAGTGCAAAACTTGATTACCAAGTCTTGTCTTTATTGCTTCATCTGCATGGTAGTCAGTTTGTTCCTGGCTATGATTCAACGTGATGGGTACCATCGTTACAGCTCTAAAGGGGTTAGCATCAATGTACTTGAAGGACCTCCATATGAATCTACCCATCAGATCTGGGATGGGAGCTCCATGGCATGTCTCTTAGGTACGGCTGGTGGTGACATGCAAGTAGGCCTCTCAACTCTGTGGTGTTCTTTGCCATGCTATATGCAGCTGTCCCCTTCCTTGCGATTGTTTTGTTGGTGTTTAAATACCTGGCCCTTCTCGCAGGCCTTCTCGCAGTTTCTCTCACTGTTTTACCATTTTGTATTCACCGGTTGTTTTTCAACTACTCATTGGGTTTTGTTGCTTTTCCTTTATGTTTGTAAGTTGTATTGAGCTCCCCAAAGGTGAGGCATAATTTTTTACAAATAGACAAATCTATTCCTTTCCATTGGATTCAGGTGATGTGGTGGAGATGATGAATCAGGGCCCATTGCTAGATCAGCAATGAGGGTGAATAAGATGAAGCTCAATCCTGATAAGATGAAAGCCCTTTTGATGGATGGTTCATCTCACCAGGGTGTTGTGGTTCAGCCTGTTTGTTCCTAAGGACCAGATTTGCAATTTGGAGGTAGTCACTAGTGTCAGCACTGTCTCTGGAGAACCAGGTGGCACCCATTGCATGTAATGCTTTCTACCAATATAAGCTGATACTTCAACTGTGACCTTTCAGGGATGATGGTGACAGCAGAAAATGTCATGCTCATCAATGATATGTGTGTTTTCCTCCCCAACTGAGTTTTCCTTACTTGACAGGGATGAGGTTCCAGAGCCAGGTCTCTGGAAAGTGGGTCCTCGGTTTAGCTTTCTCTTCCTTCTTGGTTTTGGAGGAGGAAACACGAGGAGACATTTCCATTTCAGGCAAGACATTTCCTGGTAATGGACCATCACTGCCTGTAGGAAGGAACAACAATACGCATCTATCCATGAAGATGGACCAGCAACAATAGGTTGAGGACAGGGTGGGAAAACGACAAGAAGGTCAGCATAAAAGTAACCACAACTCTTGACAAAGGAATTTTTACACAATTTACAGCACAATCATTACCAGGGCAGGAACAGGCAGGCCAATTGGCCTGCGCTGTATCCAGTGCAGGCTTGCTGCTTCTGGAGCTCACCATGGGGCAAGGGGATACTTGTCCCCTTACCCTGGGGTAAAACCCTTCCCCCTGCTATAATCCGAGCACCCTGTGGCTGCCCGAATTGGGGCAGCATGGCCTGGGGACGGGAGTTTGAATGTGGCCTAATGGCCATATCTGGGCTCCACCCCTCTCCCTGGGCCACCCTGCCCATGGGAACCCCTGCCCCTTCCACCTTGCTGCTCACCCAGAAAAGCCCCTGCACTGGCTGAACCCGAACCTGCTCTAGTGCAACTGTGTTAACACAGCTTCCTGTGCCGGCACAGCACAGCTTGCGCTGGTGGAAAAGTGCCTTATGGCACTTTCGCGACAGCATGGGGGGCTGACGGAACACACACGTGTCGGCCCAAGAGCGCTCTTGGATTGGAGTGGGCGACAGAACTGAGGCAGGCGACCGGCCGGCTGCCTGAACCGCTGCTGGACTTTCTGACCCAATAACGCTTCCCAGAATGGAGGAGGACAGCCAGGCCCTTGTGGCGAGAACAGGGAGCCCTGCACAACTGCCGACCCTCCATCTAACGGATTTGTGCCGGGCCCTGTGACGTGAACAGGGCTCACCGTCAGACACTGCCGCATTTCGCGGACTTGACGGGCCCCAGGCCTGGAGCGGAGGGCCCATGAACATAAAGTCGCTCCCTAGAATAAATCGCATCTGTGCCAAGGTCCTCTTGTCTAGGAGTGTTTTTGCCCGGCATCGCAAGGCTGCCCGGGAGCGCCGCACTCTCGCATCTGCACCGACCCTCCTGGGGCCACTCCAGGGGGGGGCCCCAATGGATGTACAGCAGGACAAGAAACCAGTACATTTACCATACAAAATGATTGCATTTCTGTCACAGGACTTCTTAAAAACTGTGTCCAGCCAAGGATTCATCAGAAGGAAATGAAAAGAGTCGTGGATGAAACTGGGAGCGTAATCCTAACCTGGATTTAGGCCAGCATAGTTAGCCAGGCAAAGTTTGGCCAGCACAAGGGACACTGTAATGCACGTGTGGACCACTCTCGGAGAGGCCAGCACACAGACATGCGCCATCCTCCTGACTCGGAGAGTGGTCCAAATGCACTTTATGATGTCCCTTGTACCAGCCAAACTTTGCTGGCCTAACTGTGCCAGCCTAATTCCAGGTTAGGATTGTGCTCTGGGTGTCTCTACCTAGCCCTTGCCTCAGCTAAGGGACTTTCTAGTAAAGGAACAGTCAAATGATGGCAATAAATCTTACCCTCAATTCTATAAAGTGTTGCATTAGAAATTCCAGGCCTGCAAGTGACAGGCTTCTTAACTTTGGTGTTGGTGAAAAGTTTCAACCTCAGTATCTGTGGAAATCAAGAAGAGGAAAAATGAGAGATGGGATGAGGAAAAGATAAATAAAATTTATAGGCAAGGAATTTATCAATACATTCCTTGCATTCCTTCAATAAATGACACAGGGCACAATCCTAACCAACTTTCCTGCACTTGGGTAAGGGCAATGCAGCTCTGAGGTAAGGGAACAAACATGCCCTTAGCTTGAGGAGGCCTCTCCAACTACTATTCCACTGCAGAATGCAGAACACGCCCCATTGGCACAGCTATGCCAGTGCTGGAAACTTGGTTAGCATTGCGCCCACAGGGTTCAAGCAAATTCAAGGAAACCCATATAGAACATACTATTGTGGCTGCAGGATCCCATGTGTGGCAGATCTCCTTTTCTTTCATGGTAGGGCAATTATTGACTTCTTCCATGGAGCCACATTGTGAGGGAACCTAAAACTGCCCTTCCTTCTGCTGTCAGAGGCCTTTTTGGCTATCCAGCTGCACAATGAACAGGTCTGGTAAATCCAGCCAGGATAGTGACATATACACATATAGAAGCAGGCAGAGAAAGAGGCTTTCTTCCAGCATTTGGTAGGCCAGCTTCTCTGTTCATCCCTGGGAAGATCAAATCCCTTTCAAGAAAGGAAATTCCAGAGCAGACAGAATGGGAAAAGGAAAGGCCCTCCAGGTGATTAACCTCTTCTCTGCCCATCAAAGAGAATGGAGAGGGAACTACAGGCTGCGGTTCAGTTATCTGTGGATTTGGGGGCCACCTGCACTTCCCGCACCCATTAACTTGTTTAATTGATGCACCCAGCAAAAAAGTCTTCTTTGTCACTATAAGCGTTCAGACTCAGAGTAACCTTCAAGTTGCCTCCCGGCATCCTGGATATTTGAAAAACAACAACAACAACAACAAAAAGCCCTAAACAGAGATTAACAGAGAATGGAAGCTAACTGCCTGAAGGTCACTAGGAGCTTGTAAATTTATAGCAACCATGCTAAGCAAGACTTTTTTTTGCTGGGTAAGTCTATTAAGCAAGTTAATGGGTGTGGGAAGCAAGTGTGGAGAGGGCACAGAGATGGGTGTTCCCTGCATCTTGTGGCTTTCATATCAACGGGGGTGGGTGGGTCCATAGAACGGATAAGAAAACATACATGTTTGGCTTGTTTGAAGCAGCTCCCTAATCTTCAAGGTTCAAGCATCTTCTTTAGAGAAGCACAAGAACTTTGTCTCAAGGAAGACGGTGTAAGTCTGATAAGCACAGCGAGGAACACTTTCAAGTTAACATGGCCCACCCACCAGGCGAATAGAAGTGACAGTGCACAGTCTTCTCACTCCTGGTATACTGTTCTGCCCCTATCATAGCCTATTTGGGGGTGGGGGGTTCAATAGGAGCTCTGCTACCACCAGCCTAGGAGACCAGGATTATCAGAAGGGTTCCCTGGGCCAAACCTCCTCCTTACAATAATATGTATAGAACAAGAGGATGGCAATTCTATCAATCCAAAAAGAATCCAAGACAATGAGAAATATGTAACTAGAAAATGTATTACAGCCCCATAAAATTGAATAAAAAAGGATAGGGTTTCCCCACAACCTTAATTTATACTTTACAGATAATACTATTTTGTAGGAGGTTTCAAATCTTACAAATCTCTTAGAATAGTAACACTTTATCAACAGCTGATACAGACAAACTTCAATACTATCAGAATCTCAAGAATTCTAACTATTCCTTTTTGACTCATCAAAACCCAAATAAAAGCACTCCTCAGCTTCCCAGTCCCAGAAGTTGCTCTCTCTCTCAGAGGAAAAAGGAGGAAGATCAAAGCTCTGCACTCTCTGGGGAATTTATCCTCCGCCTAATGAAGAAACCCTAACTCTTGTTTCTAAGTAGGAGCACTAATCCTCAACTAACATTATGTACAAGAGGAGTCCTAACGAAAAGTTCTGCTGCAAAACTCTACTACAAAGCGGGGAGGGGGGGAAGAAAAAGAAAGAAAAAACCAGTATGAAAGAACAGTTTCATGACAGCTCCACATACCCAATGCCCAAACTGCCCCTTACCCTACTAAGTAACGAAACTGCATAATGAAGAGTGGTTCAGATATTCCATCCACCCATTTCAGTAAATGACGGGAAGACAGAATGTGCACTCCCTGGCTGCTAATCATGCAGTAGGCATGCCAGGCAGATGGTTTTGTCCAAACTGGCCTAATGCTGGCTAGACAGACAAATATTTGACTTGGTACAAGGCAAATTCATAGGTTTACAATTCCCACATGAGACTGTATGCAGAAATCTGTGAAGCAGCATGCTTTTTTTGTGAACCAGAACATGTTCTCATCATATAGCAGCAATCAAGTACAGCCAGTGTAGCTCGGTGGACCAAGTCTCTTGGGTGAGGGGCAGGAGAAGACCACCAGGCCCCCCATACATTACAATGGCAAGATTGGGTAGGGAGACAGACACCACCACCATTAACACAGTGACATGCTGCTGGTTCATCTGCAGGGCCCCTCCATTCCTGCCTTGGACATTGGGCCTTATTTGGGCATCAGGAAGTTAATGTCAAGGAGGAGAGACGGTGATCAGGTGGGCTCCCAAACAGAGAAATAGCTGCAGTAGTCAAATTAGATCCTGGATCCTGTATATGCCCTCCCTCTTTTAATTTGAGATATCTCATGGGGGATGGAAACTCCAAAGGGTGACATCCTCCAAGCGGAAGGATATCTAAAAGAGTGCCAAACTAACTTTCCACTGCTACAACGTTTTTTTTTGGGGGGGGGGGGCAAGAATCCAATTAAACTATGTACTCACATGAGAAAGAGCTGTGCAGATAGTGAGGATTTCCCCCCAGAAGTATCTATTGGGATTTGCCCTTGTGAACAAACTGCTTTTTTCAGTTTTGAGTTTGAATTGAAAATTGGATTACCTTATCTTCAAAGAAATCTTCAGTGCTTCAGTTTGTTATTGTTGTTGTTAAAGCATGATTTTGGGAATCACTTGAAAGTGCATCTGGAACCATTGGTGATCTCCAGACCACAAATTACGAGCTAATTATTTAAACAATACACCTCATCCAAAACTCAGCAGTGCCAATTTGGGAACACTGAAAATTGATTCAGAAGCAGATGCCGTTCACCTTGAAATAGTTATAAACGTCACCCTCGCTTTGATACCAGGGAGCTGTAAGAAAGGGATTTTGCAGACAAGGGTATGGCTCAAAGTCTTCCAAATTGTAGTCAAATCCTCTGGTGCCAACTTTACGAGTGTACACATAAGGACTGCCATAAACCTGAAATGAGAGATCTGTGCCTCAGAATGCTGCCTGCAAGGAAGAATGGCCCACTGGAATACTAATCAAAGTATTAGCAGCAATACTAATAAAAATAACATAAAACGCTAATACTCAAGTAACTTTTGAAAATATTAAAAATGCCACACACACACACACACACACACACACACACACACACACACACACACACACACACACACA
>JAJKFI010000066.1:5734714-5765282 GCA_029204185.1 Lerista edwardsae | reverse complement strand
ACACACACACACACACACACACACACACACACACACACACACACACAATTTTAGTAATCTTTGCAACAAGCCTGTGCAATAGGCCAATCTGATTACCCTAACATTGGAGATGGATGAGGGCTGGTGTCATTCAAATGATTTAGGAACAGGAACTCACTTTTGATTGGCACTTGTCGGGAACCCGGAACCAGCCACGGAGCCTGTTAGGATCCGTTCTGGTCCGTTCCCCCTGAATGACATCACTGCCTTTAACCCTCTGAGTGCCGGCCAACCAAGAAGAAAAGCTCATTGCAGAGGAATTGGGAGGGGGGAGGAGGGAGAGTGAAGTGAGCGGAGTCAACCCTAATTTTAACTAGCGGAACTGAGTTCCCCCGCATTCCCCCTGCATGACATCACTGGCTGTGTGCCTGGCTGAGGAATGCAGAGAAAGTATTAGATGGAGGAACTAGCCACAGAATTCAGCTTCCTCTGGGTCTAAGTTTTTGTTTTCTTCTTCAATCAAGTTTCTAGCTCAAATGGCTGAAAAAGGTGCACTTGAAAGCATGTGGACAATACTCAGGAGCCAGAGAGATGACCGTCAAGATTCCAATATAAATCGACCTAAGCCTAGCCAGGTGCTTGGGTGACAATGGTGATCTCCATCTCCTTTGATGCTACAATCTCAACTTCCCCCTCCCCAGACAACACTTTCAGTCTCTGCTCACAAGATTATTTCTTTAGTCATCTGCTTTTGTGCACCTCTTGCATTTTGAACTTATCTTGCTGAAATACGAATTAACAAAACTGGGTTCTCCATTCCACGCTTAGCAGTGCTTTGCAGACATGTTCATCACTAGAGGTGTTTGAAAATGGTGCTGTTTACTTTATTCAGAAGTAAGCCCATTGTGTTCAGTAAGACTTAGGCTGTAATGCTATCCTACTTATCAGAAATAAACACCTCTATCACTTTCTTTAAAAAGGTAAAGGTTTCCACACAACTGAATGGTCTAGTCGTGACTGAATTTAGGGGGGCAGTGCTCATCTTCCTTTCTAAGCCAAAGAACCAGCGTTTGTCCAAGGACAAGTTTCCGTGTCAGCATGACTATACACTGAGGCACACGGAACGCTGTTACCTGCCCACTGAAGTGGTACCTATTTATTTACTCCCATTTTTTTAATGTGCTTTCAAACCATTAGGTCGGCAGGAGCTGGGACAAGTGATGGGAGCTTACTCTGTCATTTAGTCTTGAACTGCCAACCTTCCAGTCAGCAAGCTCAGCAGTAGCAGTTTTAACCCGCAGCGCCACCATGTCCCTCATCACTTTCTTACTTTTGCTATAAATGCCTCACCGAACAGTTCAAAGATTTCATTTGCTCACTGCCACCTTGGGGGTCAACATTTCACCTGTAGATTTTTCCCTCTATGCTTTTCCAGATAAGGGGTTCCTGGCTAATATTATCTATCTATTGTTTTTATCTATTTATTCTAAGCCACCCTGAGTCCCCTTCACTGTGGGAAAAGGCAGGGTAGAAACCTTTTAAATACATACATAAATAAATATTAAAACAACAAGTTTGTTGATCTCAACATTTGTTGGTCTCAAAACCTAAGCTCTTATAATTTGAAACACTGCCCCTCAATTCCATTTCTCTAACTTTACGAGACCACCTAATTCATCCTTGTGGTGAAGATATAACATTTTACCAGATTTATAAGGTACAAATCTAGTACAAACTAGATTTTATACTAATTTTATACAAATTTTGGCAAGCCTCTTGACTAAAGAGGGACATATACACAAAGCTATATTTGAGTAACAATTCTTCTTAGCCACTTTAATGCAGCCTGGCTGTTTCTCCAGGTCAAGGAAGTACAGGCATGCCCTGGTATACGCTGTGGTTCTGTTCCAGACCCCACCGTGGATACCTGAAACCGTGGATACTGGGGGATGCCTTTTTAAAGATAGGGGAACGTCAGTGGTTTTGCTGCAACAAGGTAAAAAAAGATTTATTTAATGTTCCCCTATCTTTTTACTAGGCATCCCAGTATCCATGGTATAAGTGGATAACTGAAACGGTGGATACCGAATCAGTGGATAGCGGGGCATGCCTGTGTAATGGAATGGTGGAATTCACTGCCTCTGTCTGGGAAGGGCAGGCTTCCTCACATGACTTGGTGTCAAAGTGTCATTCTGCCTCAGGATGACACTCTTGTCCACAGCCTGGAGAGAGCACAAGGCACCAGGGGCAGCTCCAATGCGCAGACTGACTTCTGATCCTGGAAGCTCCTCCTCTGCAGAAAAGTCCAATGTCACCTGAGAATGGAAACAGAAGACAAAGTAACGTTCCCAACAAGAAATCTGCTTCTACAGTGAACAATGAGTGAACATCCTTGAGAGGAGGTGGTGGCACCCATTCTAGCCCTTTTCTCCACTATGGACACCAGTCCAGACAATATTCAGGTAGAATTGCATTTTTCAAGGTGTATTTCTTCGAGCCTTGGGGCTCCCCAACACCCCGTTAGGAGCTCGGTGAGCCCACCTTAAGACCTGTGCCATTCCTAGGTGTTGCCCTTAAATTCCCATCTGCCTGTTTGCTTATTTGTCCTGTCGCCCTTCCCTTGGTGTTCATCTCCTTTGCTTCTTTCAGCCCACTAGTAACTCATAATGGCTCCTGGAGAGCTTTGTGTGGCAAGGCATTATACGTGCACCAAAGTTCTGAGTGTCCCATCAGTTGCCTCTGAAAGGCCATGCTGTCTAGCCTGGTCAAGTCCCCTGTGGCAGAAGCTGGGATGGAAGAATGGCCTCTCTCCAAGGATGCAGACACCTCTCCTGGGGGTGCCGACAAAAGGGGTGCACCCATAGGAGGACAATTATAAAATGCACTTTAAAATATTTTTATGATATCGTCTGTAACTGGTGTGTGCATGCTTTTTTCCCCATGCATTGTGGAACAGATGCTGAAGCTCTAAGTGGCCCAGCAGTCACCTCCAAAAAGATGTGCCATCCTTCCTTGGGCTTATATCTGCCATGACTAGCTTGACAGCTTCCCAATACTTACACAGACACTTTGGATAAGATTGGAGTATTAACAAATGTGATGTTTCGATCAGTGAAATTTGCCAGCATTTGGAAGATGTGGAGCTCTTCAAGCAGGGGTTTGACAGGCACCTTTTGGAGATGCTACAGGTAAGATTTTCTTACTGCAAGAAGGTTGGACTAGATGACCTTGAAGTCCCCTTCCGTCATTCTCATGACTAGCTTTGGCCAGATCAGTTGGATGCCCACCCTCTTTAGCTACTTGCTTCTATGCTAAATCCCAATTACTGCGCTCTAGAATCTCAATCACTGGGCTCACTCCAGGCATTAGGAGGAGAACCCCCATTCCTTGATTATCCCTTTTGGTGGCAACAGTTACCACTTATGGGATGACCTATGCCATGTCTGTCACAGTCACTCCAACAGGAACCCAAAGATATGTGGGAAGATGAGGTGTATGGGCTATGCGCCTTTCTGCTGTGTGCATTGCTGCTGCAATGCTGCATGCTAGATAAAAGCAATCCTACTAACTAGACTACTGCATAGCCATAAAAAGAAGAAGCACAATTAGTGCTGAGCAGGTTCTAGCAGTGGTGGGATTCAAATAAATTAACAACCGGTTCTATGACATCATAGCCGGAGCAAAAAAAAAACCCGGAAGCCAGCCAAGGTAAGCGAGTGGGCGGGGCCCAGCCATTTAACAACTGGTTCTATAGAACCTGGGCGAACCCTGTGAATCCCACCATTGGGTTCTAGTACTACCACAGCACTACCATAACTTGCCTTGCCCATCTTTTGTTGCTGCCATTGTCATTTGGAAGCACCCAGAACTATCTGAAAAATTGCATCAGAAACTGTTGGAAGCAGTGGAACACAGAATCGAGACAGACAATATATTTAACAGTATATACAAGCTGAAGGTGGCAAGATATGAAACACAATGTCCAGTGGTGTTCACAGTAATTCCTTTTGAGTAGTCTCTAACTAAATAGGTCTTGCAGGTTTGTGAAGCAGTGCAAAATCCTGCAAAACCTGCAGGATGTCAGCGGAATAGGAAAAAACAGTTGAAGGGACTCATGAGTAGCCATGCTTCTATTGTACCATCTTCAGCTCATTTGTTCCAGCCGTCGATTTGCAGAGTGCCCAATCCCTCGTTGCCCCTTGTGCCACCTACTGTCGTGGAAACTACACACCAACCTTATGCTTGAAGCACTTGTCTATGGCGAACTCCTCCAGGTCAGCGGCCACTTCCCCATCAGCAAACACAGCATACAGCAGGAGACTGGCAGAGGGGGCCAGCTCCATACTTGTACTCAGAGTGAGAGAGAAGGTGCCTTTCAGAGCTGAAAATAAAGATGGTGGGGAGGGAGAGAAAGGATTGAAGTCTGCATTGTTTTCAAAAGCCTTCTGCTAGATGGGAATAAAGCTCATAATCTATGTCAAGAACTTTCCTTCGTCTTTCCCGTGGATAGTGGTGGCTGCCCTTATCCCTTCAATTGGCAGCCTCCTTCCGCTCTGCTATTTCAGAGAACCCAGACCATGCAATTGCCACACTGCTGCATTCTAGGAGGGGGTTTCCCTGTTGTTCTGCAAAGTGATTTCATTGCTTGTTCACCCATTTTTAATTATAACCACATTTCAAATTTCATCCACGTGCTTTTCCCTTTTGTCCGATTTCACCCAAACTTCCCGACTTTCATCAAAGTTCTGATAGTTTTTCTTTTATTTCTGATTACGTAGGTTCCATGTGCATTCATGTGTGCTATATACACATGTAGTTATTTATGTTTTTCCCCAGCCAAAATAAATTTGCAAACTAAATAAAGCATAAATAAGTTTCATGCATTCATCCATTCATCCATTTTTGATGTTCATCCATGCACCGATCTCTAACCAGAAGAAAGTGAAATTTGTTGCTGTATCTTTAAATTTCTGGTTTGGGTTTCCAGCTTTACATGGAATTGCAGCATCCACATTCCAAGTGGAGACTGGCAAAGGGTTAGTGATTGGGTTGTTCTACTAACGTGTTTCCTCCCCTGTTCCATTCCTTGTTACAGGGGAACAAAAATGCACTGCCTGAAATGTGTTTTAATTGTTGGCAGCAACACTGGCCCTAAGCAAACATTCCTTGTAAGATCTTAGCACTGAGGAGATCTGCATGGGTTACCTGGAGCAGGAACGGGAGCTTTAGAAATTCCTCCCATGCAAAAACAGCCCACTTGCTAAGTTCATTTCATTTCGATGTTGATAAGTTTGTTATGAATGCAATTCCTCTCTGATTATTATTGCCTTTGCTACACAACATCATTACTTCAGAAGTCAGGAAAGTAGAGTGATCGCTGGGAGAAGGGCAGGGGGATCTTGCAGACTGTACAGAGCTGCGTTTGTAAAAACTATTATATAATGGAAAAAATAATTCAGCAAGCTCCATCAAGTAAACAGCAGCCTTTCTTGGCCTTTGCCATGGGAGTAGGCATTGCATAATTTGTCCCCCCCCCCCATGAAAATATAGCATTTTATGAAACTACAGCTACATTCTGCTTGCTATTCTGTGGGTAACTAGAATGTCTCAGGAGTGCTAATGGGCTTAAAAGCCACCAGCATCTGCAGGTGTCTTCTTGAGATTAACAGGACCACAATAGTCCATGCCCCAACATTCTCTTATTGTGTAGAACAAATTCATCTTCTTTGCGGTATGCTTCATTTGCTGTTTTAAAATACAGCTTGATGGGCCCAGAATTAGGGTTACCAGATACAATCTGGGACAGAGTGCCTATACCTTTAACTATTGTATAGAAGAGGGAATTTTGGCAGGTGCAGCTTTTGAAACCCTCCCATGATGAGCTGCAGCTGCCCAAACTCCGTCTTGTATACAATGGTTAAAGGTATAGACACTGTCTCAGTTTGTATCTGGTAACCCTACCCAGAATGCTTATTTCCCTACCCTGGGGTTTCTCAGACTGTGGGTTGGGACCCTCTAGGTGGATCATGACCCAAATTCAGCTGAGTCTCCGTTCATTTCAATGTGCATTTTATTTTTAATGTATTAAACTTGATGCTACCCTGCAGCGATGGGATCTACAAATGAATAAGGGGAACGCTGGGCAGGACTTACGCGGGACTTACACGGGGCTTCCACGTGATTGGCTGCCTGTCCGTAGCGTTCTGCAGCTATCCTGGCCTCAGGGGGCTGCCCCCCTGCTGCTCGCCCAGGAACCCGGTGCGACCCTCACCTGTCCGCTGCGGCGAGCAGGAGCTCCCCCGAGGCCAGGGCAGCTGCGGAACACTACGGATGGGCTGCCACTCAAGCGGAAGTTCCGCCTACGTCCCACCCAGCGTTCCCCTTGTTCATTTGTAGACCCCATCGCTGCTACCATGGTATGTGACTGCATTTGGGGAAATGCAATATACAGTATCTATACTTTTAACAGGCTACTATGTATATGCTTTTAACAGTGGTAATCAATATAATACGGCTTACTTCCTGGTAAGTCGATAGGATTGCAGTCTGAGATTTTTGGTGAATTTTTTAAAACAGATCAGGCACTGCTTGGGAGGGTTAGGAGGGTTCTTCTTTCTTAAACATTTTTTTTTTAACATTGTAAACTCTGAATCTACTTACTTGATTTGATTTTGTCATATGGGCATGTTAAAAATTTTCCTGCTTGATGGTCACTTCCTGCCATGACTTCACTTTCAGTTTAATGACATCACTTCTGGTGGGTCCTGACAGACTGTCATTCTACAAAGAGTCCCAATGCTAAAAAAAGAGGGTCCTAGTAATAAAAGTTTGAGAACCACTGCCGTAACTAATACATTCTGACTATTGAAGCAGGCTCTTTGGAAGGAGATCTTGGCCCTGTGTAAAAGCCCCAAGCAATGAGGAATCTGACGTTTTCCAGAGAAGCAATCCAAGTGTTCAATTGCTCTGTGTTAGAAAGCTGTGGCAGATTGTACATTCTTTGCTACAAAAGGGGTAAATCCTGCATCAAGGAAACCAGCATAGAAAAATAGACCTCATGCTTACTACAACAGTGTTCTTCTACTTACTGTCACCCTGGCCAACTGGCACCTGCTTCTGTCCGCTGGTTACAATTCTCCCTCTTGAAATCACCTGTAGGGAGACAAGATGTTAGGCCTGGGGCAAGAGGACGAACTTCTTCCTTGACACTGAAGAAAACTAGGACAGGAATCTAGCTTGGCCCGAAGAATCAGACACATTTATTCTTCTGGAAATGCTCTTTAGCTTTGCTCCTCTTGTTCTGCATTTTGTTTCCAATCTTGATTTCTACCTCCTTAACTCTATCTCCTTTTTTTAAACTCTTTCCTTCATATTGCCTGGTTCTTTTCATTTCTTTACTTTTGTTCCCTTAAACCCATTAATACACCAGAGGTGCATTAATGGTGCTGCGGAGGCAGGGGGGCGCAGCGGGTGTGGTTGCGGCGGGGTACAGAGGCGCAAAAAAGTGACACGTTTTTCAGCCCACCTGCCCTCCCTTGTGTCCACTGACCGGAGGGTCAGTGCAATTCTAGCGCGCTCCCTGTGTCGATGTGACATCATCGCGTCGATGCAAGGGGCGGAGCATGCCAAGAAGCACCCCCGCGTCAGCTCTGAAGCTCTGCTTGCAGCGTCAGCTTCAGAGTGCCGACAGAGCGCCTCCCTTGTGCTGACCGAAGACGGTTGGCACAAGGGATTCTCCGTCCTGCTTTGGGACGGGGATTGGGGGGAGGGGGGAGGCGGGACCTGGGTGGGCTTGGGAGGTGGCCGTATGACCACGTCCTAAGCCTGTCAGCGAGGCCGCACAGCCCCGATTCGGGCCGCGTGGTTTCCTCGGATCTGCGCCCACTCTTTAGCGTTACGGCTCCAGTCCGTCCTGAACAGTGTTGGATTTGGCACTGCCGGCCGGCCTTCCTAATCCAGCGCTATTCAGGATTGCGCCCTAAATTGAGTAATTCCAGATGTGGTGGGGTGTGAAGGGGCGGCAGCACTAGGGGAGTGGTGACATCACCCTGCCCTGGCACACTTTGAGCCGGATATGGCTGTGCTTCTACCCCATCTATTTTGTTTGTGCCCCTCATTTCGATCTCTCTCTCTCTCTCTCTCTCTCTCACACACACACACACACTCCGCTCTAGCGATTGCCCCACTTTCCATGAACCTTTAGGTGCTCACCAAGTAATAGAAATCTAAGTGTTCAGCCTCAGGGTCCAGTTCTTTCCGGTCAAGGATGTAATCCACCAGTACTTCCTGATCTTTTTCACAGGGCAGTTCGCCATCCACATTCTGGATCTCAAGGAAGCTGTTACTCTCTGAGTAGAAGGGATGCAGCCATCTGAAAGCTTCGCTACGGACTCTCAGAACATCCTCGTCAACTTCCGGGGTCACGTTCAAAGTGGTGTATCTGCCCTGTAATGCAAAGCAATAGCCGACGTCAGAAATAGCCACAGGTGTCTGGCCGCAACATATAACCAGACGAATTTCACTAGGAAAACATATAACAATCATGCCATTTTCTGCTACAACAAACATGGTATGACATAAGGTATTACTTGTGGCCTCTGCCTACATACTAAGGCACAGACAGAGGGGAAACAAGATTAACTTGAAATAATACAAGAAGGCAAATAATATCCAATAGGCCAGTGGTTCCCAAACATTTTGGACGGGCAGCTCCCTTGACCGACTTGGCTATTGGCCATGGCTGCCCATTAGGGCTATAGTCAGCGGTGTTATGCTGCCGGAACGCTGGGCGGGACATCCGGGTGATCGACAGCCCGCCCGTCGCGTTCTGCAGCGTTCCGCCGTTTGCGTAACCAATTACGCCGCTTGCGTACATTACGCAAATGGCGGAACACGACGGGTGGGCTGTCGATCACCCGGATGTCCCACCCAGCGTTCCGGCAGCATAACACCGCTGGCTATAGTCCCATGCAGTGTACAGGGTGGCAGGTTTTTCCACGAGAATTCCACAGGCCCCCTGGCTGGTTTCCGTGGCTCCCTGAGGAGCAGTGCCTCACAGTTCAGTGCAATAGGCAAAACAAGGCCCTTTGTGGCAGCACAAAAGCTGGTCTGCTGTCACATGCTTCCAGGCTGCCAGGGCAGAGGTGTGGTGTGCACATCAGTTGCTCCCAGAGCCTCTGTAGCTCTTGGTACATTGGTATCAGGGCTGGCAGTGGGAGCATGCTGTGGGCAAGAAGGGGGAGGTTGATCCCAGTGGCACCAGCACGTGGCAAGATCCTATCCCCCCTTTTCCAACCCACCCCTTTTCTCTCCTTCGACTTAGGCTAGCTGGGGTAGGTCCGAGGACACTCAGGGCCCAATCCTGAGGCCCTTATCACCAGCGGTACATGTGTATCACTGGCTGAAAGTATTGTGAATGTAACGGTTCACACTGCTCACGCTGGGCCGGCGCTAGTGAGTTGGAACGGTTGGCACTCCAGCAGGGGTGGGGTGCTGTCGCATCCCAAACACCCTCCAGAGCCGGGTGGCCAGATGTGGGTCTCCTCAGCTCTGCTCCTGCTCAAACATGGGTGCAGAGTCGAGGAGACCCATTGCCACTGGCTGCGGTTTCCCCAGGGAAATGGAGCAAATGTTCCCTTCCCTCAAGGAGACCTCCAGCCATAACACGGCAGGGCCAGGATCCATTGGTCACCATTTTGGCAACGTTGGAGCCCTGGGTGCTGCCAGACTGAGGATTGGGCCGCCCTAGGCCACCAGGAGACCTACATAGAAGAATGTAGAAAATATTTTTCTTTGCTTCTTGCCTCTTTCTTTGCTCCTAAACACCCGCCCCCCAACATACTCCATTAGCATGGCTGCATTGTCATTAATGGTGGGGGATAGGATTGGGGCCCTAGGTGACCACAAGATGAATATTAGCCAGTAGTGTGATATGATGCTGAAAAAAAGCAAATGCATTGCTGGGCTGCATTAGCAGAGGCATAGAATCCAGATAATGAGAAGTAATTGTTCCATTTTATACTGTACTGGTCAGACCGACCTCACATGAATACCACATCTAGTTTTGGACACCACATTTTCAGAAGGACATTGATAAGTTGCCGCAGAGGAGAGCAACTAAGATAGTGAGGGGTCCGGAAACCCACTCCTGTGAGGAATGGTTAAAAAGGTTGGTATGTTTAGTTTGGAGGAGAGAAGAGCAAAGAGAGAGACGATAGCCAAGTATCCAAAGGGCTGCTACAGGGAAGACTCACTCTCTGTGGTTCCTGAGAGCAGAACTAGAACTAATGAAACTATAAGGAAGTAAAACATGAGGAAGAATTTCTTGACTGGAAGCATGTCCAGCACTGAGCAGTCTGCCTCGTGGCTCTCCCTCATTGGAGGTTTTCAAAGAGAGGCTAGATGGCCATCAGTCTGGAGTGCTGTAGCAGCTGCCTGCACTGAACAGGGGGATGGACTAGATGACTTTCAATTGGAGTCTAATATTGATCAAAACAATTACTACCCCAGTACATGGTTATCCTCTGTTGGTACTACTAGATACTGGTACTGCTTTGAATCCACTAATTCAAAGGCATGCAATAAGGGCTGCGGTCTTCCAAATTTCACTCTTTTCTTCAGAAAGGGCCAGCATCTCCTTGGCCACTCACCCGTAGCGAAACCAGGTCTTGCCATTTTGAGGTGTCTAAGGAGAAGTGGACTTCGCCATTCTCATCTGTGACATACGGGAAATGCGTTTCTACTTCCTGGACATCCACAGTAAGATAAACAGACTGGTTCTTGACAGGTGCTTCAGCGGCAGTAAATGCCATCTGCAGGGACAAAATACAAATGAGTGCCTGTCCTTGTTCATCTTCTAATGATGATATTTTTGTGGGTTAAAATGCATCATATTCTAATATAAAATGATTACTCAAAACTCTTCCCCACGGGATTTTATAGGTTGGGTGGGAAGATACAACAAAATTATTTTTTATTTCAAGTACATCAGGTAAAGCCAATTCAAATCCTACACTTCAGAACACATGCAATTATTCCTCGGAAGCTTTCCTATTTCTGTTCAACTCTCTGATTGCACAAACAGAATGACTATTACTATATACAGGTAAAGAGTGCTCCTGTGTACAAGGAATGCCTGTCAAAGGCACAAATCCCTTTGCCTAAGAAAAAGCATGCCAGTTTGATCTTTGATACTATTGCTATAGCTAGGATATATAAAGCAATAACAAAATGTGGCATTTAATCTTGAATATATCAATCTATCATGTCCAGCAAAAATCTCTTTACCCCCACCTCCCTAATATGAATCCTGAAATGGCACCGCCAAGCAGCACCTTCAAAAACGTCTTCCTTCCAGTGGTGCTGCTCTCTGTTCTCTCAGTGCACACTGAGCAAGTTTACAAGGAAAGCTCCCTGGCTGATGGAGAGGATGGACAGAGGCAGCGGTGGAATCTAACTGATCCAGGAACCGGAACGGTGACCGGGACTCACCTTTGATTGGCAGCCCATCCCGTCGGTTCCACCGCCTTCCCGCCTGCCGCACGGGCTGCCCCAGTGGATGCGCCCCACCGCCGCTCGCTCGGGCACCCGGCGCGCCCCCACCTGTCCCCCCCAGCGAGCAGGCGCCCCCTCCAAGGCCAGGGGTGCATCGCAGCGCCGCATCCATCACGGAGGCGGCAACGAATGGCGGCGGGTGGGCGGAGCTATCCCTAACGGCCGTTCCAGCACGTTCCCCCTGGATGACACCACTGGACAGAGGTGTATTTCGTCCCTCACCTTTCCTGTGTATGGAAACCCCTGCTTGTAGTATGGATTGAGATTGATGAACTCCACTTCACCTGTAATGCTGACAATAGGGATGGCGCTTTTTCCAACGTGCACTGCATCTGCAGGGAGAAATGGCATCCTGGCTCAGCCCAGCTACAAGAAGGATACTACAAAGATAATGACACAGAAGGCAAATGTCTGTTTCAAGAACGCTACTGAGAAAGGAAGATTTCCTAACCCTAACCCTCTCAAACATGCAGGAAAAATGCCAATTACAATCTTCATATAACAAAAATACAAAGAATACAAAAAGAGTCCTGTTGGTGAAACCAAAGGCCCTGCAATTCCAGCATCCTCCTTCCCACATTGGCAAGCCAGATGCCTCCCAGGCATGTCCCACAAGCAGGACATGAAAGCAATACCCCTTTCCTGCTACTGCTCCCTCGTATGCCTCTGAATCAGGAGGTAGCATTATATTATGATCAGTAGTTCTCGAAATCTCCCAACTCATTGGGTGACACTTTGTGACATCAGAGAAGTCTGGAAGCAGGAAAAACAATAGTTCGGCATTCTTGATTTGTGCGTTTGCACTAAAAGGGGGAAAAGCACTTTTTACAGGAAAGCATGCAACTAAGAGTTTTGCAGATCAGAACTGCTATATCTATGGTGTAGATTTGACTATAGGGAATCCTCTCAGATTTTGCAGGTACTGTTTGATTGGAAAGCCTGGATGCAATGCAAGAATACACCAGAGGCCTAAAAATGTCTCTAAACAGAAGCAACCCTCAACAGTCTCATGTTTAAAACCACCAGAGTCTATAAACGTACAAAGGGACATCAACAGGTACTTATATACTTATATACCGCTTTTCAACACGAAGTTCACAAAGCGGTTTACAGGCAAATAGTAATAATAACGTTAAATGGCTCCCTGTCCCCAAAAGGGCTCACAATCTAAAAAAAGGCAGACCGCCAGCAACAGCCACTAGAAAGACTGCGCAGGGGTGAAGAGGGACAGTTACTCTCCCCCTGCTAAATATAAGAGGAACACCACTGGAAAAAGTGCCTCTTTACTTGTCCAGTTAGCAGGGGTGCACTCATAGCATGCACTCAAACAAGAGTATTACAACAAAATTAACAGCCCAGTCTTATCCCCTGCCACATTATAGCATGCAGCTGTGCCAAAGGAGCATATGCTGCATGCTATGGTGATAGGGGTGATCAGACAGACAGGCTGGCCAATTATCTATGGGTCTATGGGCATCGTCTACAGGATGGGATCGCCTATAGGCATTTTGCTGGTCAAGAAATCACTGTCAGTGGCTCCACCCCTCCTCCCTCAACAAGCCCCCATTTCTTCCCCTATCAGTTTCTCCCTCTGCCCTGCCCTGCCCTTCCCTGGTCACAGTGGCATCTCTACAGGGAGGGCAGAGCTCTAAGCTTTGCAAGAAGCCTTACCTTGCAGTGGAAGTCACTCCTTTCCTGCACCGTTTTAGCCAATCCTCACAGGGAAAAGCAACATCTTGGCGTTGCTTACTGGCTACAGCAGCAGAGGCGTTTCTACAGGGATGGCAAAGCTCTAAGTTTTGCAAGAAGCCTTACCCTGTCATGTAAATCCCTCCTCTCCCTTGCTGCTGTAGCCAGTAAGCAACGCCAAGATGTTGCTGTTCCCTGTGAGGATTGGCTAAAACGGTGCAGGAGAGGAGTGATTTCTACTGCAAGGTAAGGCTCCTTGCAAAACTTAGAGCTTTGCCATCCCTGTAGAAATGCCACTGTACAGCAGCAAGGGAGAGGAGGGATTTACATGACAGGGTAAGGCTTCTTGCAAAACTTAGAGCTCTGCCCTCCCTGTAGAGACGCCACTGCCTGCTCATGAACCACCCTCTGCACTAGCTTACCTGCCCTGGGGCCATCCAGGGTCCAAGACAGCGGGGATCCATAGCTGCCTGCAGCAGTGGCTTCAAATGGACTGGCAGCAGTGCAATATTTGCGCTGTTGGAAGGCTTTTTATGCCAGCAGGACACTAGAACTGCTGTTGTTAAAGGCCCATAGGATTGGGCCCTACCAACCCCCCCAACTGTATTTCCCCATTTCCTATACAGTTTTCTTTGTACCTGTTCCTTCCTCCTTCAGTTCTGCATAAACCTTAATAGCACATTCATATTCTGCTTTGGAGATATTGAAATGTGTCACATTAACACTAAAAGATGCACAGCCAGTCTTGTCAGTCTGGAAATAAAGAGAAGAAAATTACGTAGCCCTCAATGGCATATATTTTTGCAGCATTTAGGCCTGTCCATTCTGAGTGGCTTCTCCCTCAGGCAATGCCTGGTCAGTAGACCCAGGATTTATAAAGAGCAGCAGTGCACCACCTATGAGACCTTGTAAACACACGCTCACAGCCCGCACCAGAGTCGATGCAGTGCTCCCCAGGAAGCTGCCACACAAACTGCAGTAGCCAATAAAGATGAAAGAAATCAAGAGTTGTGTGATGGCTCTACATTCTCTTACCTCTGTGTTGGTTCTCATATAGAATTAAGAAGAGCTACAGTCATGATTTATTTATGTATTTTGTAGACTTCATATCCCTCCTCCTTTCCCGTGCTGAAGCAAATAGCCACGGCAGCTTACAATACTCCAAAGTAAAAGTACAATGAATCACAACATTAAGTTAAAAAAAGTCAAAACAGAGCATTAAAGATTTAGCCGAGAGGGTTAATGCCTCTGTTTGCCCAAAAATAACAGCTGAAGATCTGAACGTCATGAGCTCAAGACTACCGGAAGTCTCTGTGAGCAGCAGACCTTGCAAACTGCGGCTGATTAAAAAAAAGCTGAGTTCCAGCTGCCTGTGGGAGGAGGACTGTGCTGAAGTCAGCTGCGTCTCTGGTGGGAGCAGGGAAACCTCTTATCAGCCAGCAGAAGACAGACGGGTGGCTAAAGAAAGAAGGCTAAATCCAGAAAGAAAGATCTGTATGAGTGTTGTTCTTGAAAGATAGAACATTCTGTAAATTGTAAAAACCTTCAGGTTTGTGAATAAAAAGTCTGCCTATTTAAACCGCCTTGAGTTACAATCATTAGAGAAATCTAGTGATCTTAAGAAAGGCGGTATATAAATACATGTATTATTATTATTATTATTATTATTATTATTATTATTATTAAAACATTAATTTTAACATCTAAACACTAAAAAAAACCCATTTAAGACAAGGCAAAACCCATCTCATCAGGCCATTGGGTGGGGGGAACCCAGAGAGGACTATCCCAGAGGCACTGAGGGCAAGCTTCCAAATGCCAAATGAAGCAGGTATGTTTTGAGCTTTCGCCAAAAAGCCATGAGGGAGTTCTTAATTCTTCTGGAAGGGAATTCCATAATTGTGGTGCCACTACAGAGAAGGCTGGCCCCTGAGCCACCATCCCATCAAACCAACCCTCATCAAACTGTATAAGCTGCCAGGATTTATGTGCCTGACAATGCACGTATCCTCAGGGGCCCTCTACAACAGCAGAGACACCTGGGAACAATACAGTTAGATAAGGGGGAGGGGGAATCTGCAAGTCTCGCACAGGCACTTCTTCCTTTTTTGCACTTCCAGACGGCACTCCAATCTGACTTGCTTCCTGGGAGCCTCTGGGAGGCAGCCAAGGTGGCAGCATGTCCTCCTCTTCCATTCTCCAAGGCGGGAAGGGAAAGGAACTGCCCCAACATTACATGCAGGTACGCCAGCCAGGCTGCTAAGCTGGGGCCAGAGGCATTTCTACAGGGATGGCAAAGCTCTAAGTGTTGCAAGAAGCCTTACCCTGTCATGTAAATCCCTCCTCTCCCTTGCTGCTGTAGCCAGTAAGCAATGCCAAGATTGGCTAAAACGGTGCAGTAGAGGAGTGATTTCCACTGCAAGGTAAGGCTTCTTGCAAAACTTAGAGCTTTGCCATCCCTGTAGAAACACCACTGGCTGGGGCTGAGGTTGGGAGTAGTAGGTCTGTGCTGGAGGAAAGGACAGAGCAACTGAGAGGAGATGTCGGTGTGTGGAAGGAAATGGAAGAAGAATTACACACACCTGGGGGGGATTTCAACTTGAAAGAGGGAAAAAGAACCACACCAGGAGAGGGGCCTGCATGCAGGAGCACAGAGGCCCAAAATGCCGGTATTAACCCGGTATGTATCCACCTTCGGTTAGGCCATGGCTTGACTCCATTTGGTACAACGTGGCTCCAGAATGTGGGAAAGAGCTGAAACTACATGCTACTCTCCTTTGTGTTTGCAAAAGGTGTGAGGTCATAGCTGGGGTCAGGAATGCAAATCTAATCAAGAAGGTTCCCTTCAGCTAGTAATGCAATCAGGAGAAACCGACCTTTATCCTGATCGGATAATTAATTGTGCCAGAGGGGTATAAAAATACCCAGGCATTAATAAAGTAGGATGTAAAGAAAGGGAGAGAGAGAGAGAGAAAGAGAGAAAAAGAAAAAGAAAAGTGGGTGATGTGTGTGTGTTTCAGTGCATGAATAAAGTAGGATGTAAAGAAAGAGAATCAATGTTAGAACCAGGTGGATACATGCATTAATAAAGTAGGATGTAAGGTGGATACATACTGGAGTAGGCAAGTGCGTCTCCAGCGAACAGGGCTCAATATAACCAGGCATGACACGGAGGCAAAAGCGACTGGTCAAGGTCTCTAGTTTCTGAATCAAAACCAGCCTGGAGCAAACATTGCATCCCAACCCCACAGTTTTTCTGGTGGCTCTTCCCCCAGCTTGCTCACCCGGCCCATGTACTCCTTGGTAACCGCAGGCATTTCATCTTCTTCAGCAAAATAATGAAGTGCCCCTTGAGTCAATTTCAGATGCACAGTCCCATGAACAGGTTTCCCATATGTGTACCTGTTTCAGGAAGAAGAAGGGCGAGAGCACAAAGCTGCTTAAGCCTAAAACCATTTGTGATAACCTATCTAGGGGGGAAAAACAAAGCAGGAAGAGAGGAAAGTAGACGAGACAAGCAGGAGTAGACTAAGAGGTTCTACCACCTTTCAAGAATACTCCCCACCACACACCCCTAAAACCCACCACTGTTCTTGCGGCCAACACCTCCTTCTCCTCAGCCCTAGTAAGGAAGAGGTGAGGCGGGGCAATCTGGGTTTGGGAGGTAGGGTGAGGTGAGATGATCTGGATCCCCTGCTCCCTCAGCACAAGCCCCAGTTCCACCTCCATCCTCCTCCTCCTGCTTGAAACACGCAAATTGAGGAGAGCATAATTGGAGCTCCCAGCAGGATTTTTTCAAGCAGGATGGCACAGAAGAAGGAGGGAGCTCCAGAGCTCAGGATAAGAGGGTACAGGTGGATCACTGGGCTCCACCCCTCCTTGCCTGCCCAGCTACTTTCCTTGTGAGGATGCCACAAGATTTCACTAACCTGCCAAGCACTTTGATCTGAATTTCTTCATCTGAAGCGGTGACTCTTGGGGGTAATTCAAACGACACCTCAGAATTAGATAGTACTGTAATGTGGAGAGTACAGACAGGAGAGCCAGTCAATAGCCTGAAAACTCATTCTTCAACCTGCAATATTTGAAAGACATAATCAGTTGAAGACTGAAAAGGCTTAAGAGATTTCTCTCATACGGTGTTTTGAAGAACACAAATGCAGTCTCGGAAGTACTAAATGGCTGTGTCTAAACATGCAAGACCATCAGAACAGGATTATGTTTCTGAATCACAGAAAAGAAACATGCAAGTTTCAGAGACATTCCAGACCAATGGACTGGTTCAGGGCCAATTGTGCTTTGCTTATGCCAATGCCAAATAAGAAAAAATTAATCTCACGCCTGAATTTTTGCTGCTCATCCCAAAACAAACATATACCCTTAACTGAGAGGGATATTGAACTTGCTGGTAGGAAAATCCAACTTCCTTTTATTCTTAGATCACATTTTGTTCTGTAGTAATGTGGTTCTCCATTAACTCTTACTGTATTCCTCCACCTCAAATTCTTTGCTTTCGGGGAAAAAATCTCCTGTCTGGATGGTATAGATTCCCAGGGGTGCTTCAGAGGCCAAAGGGAAGGAGAGGTCCACAATGCCCTGCTGGGGCTTCACATTCACCCACTGGCCAATCCGGTTTCCACTGGGATCCTGCACATGGAAATAAGACCAAAAGAATTGTCCACTATGCACCATTACGTAGGTTGCAACCATGAGCAAATATTGAAATTCACAAAAGAGCATGTATAATATGCCGATGTAGAAAAAGCATGCGTGTGCATAATTTGTACGGACTACGGGAAGGGATTGTTTTAACTATTAAGTTTTCCTAATTGACCTGTTGGCTTCTTCTAATTTTGTGGTTCAACACAAGATGAAAAACAAACAGTACAAGCCCTGAGATCAAATGACAGGTCCAAACAGGAATCAGATACTCAAGCAAGAGACACGAAATAACTACACAATTTTATGGAGGTTAGGCACATGGCCTACCCATGGATATTAGCTAAAAATGGCACCCCTATGTTCAGAGGCAATAAACCTCCTATTACCAGATATAGGTAACAGGACAAATCATAGGGCTGACAGGCTATCTCCTTCATGCCTAGTTGTGAGCTCCCTATACTAGGCTGACTTGGTTGCACACTATTGAGAGTCTGATTACAAACCTAGATAGCACACCTTGATAGACCTAGATAGCCAGTGATCAGGGACCAGCTGAAACTGGCAAAGGTTCGCACAGTCAAAGCAATGGTTTTCCCAGTAGCAATGTATGGCTGTGAGAGCTGGACCATATGAAAGGCAGAGCGCCGAAGAATAGATGCTTTTGAATTATGGTGTTGGAGAAGACTCTTGAGAGTCCCCTGGACTGCAAGGAGATCCAATCGGTCAATCCTCCAGAAAGTCAAGCCTGATTACTCCCTGGAAGGACAAATCCTGAAGCTGAAGCTCCAATACTTTGGCCACCTCATGAGAAGAGAGGACTCTTTAGAAAAGACCCTCATGCTGGGAAAGATTGAAGGCAAAAGGAGAAGGGGGCGGCAGAGGATGAGATGGTTAGAGAGTGTCACCGAAGCAATGAACATGAAATTGGGCGAACTCCAGAAGCTAGTGGAGGACAGGGAAGCCTGGCGTGCTGTGGTCCATGGGGTCGCGAAGAGTTGGACACGACTTAGCAATTGAACAACAACGACTGGCACCTAGTATGATTTCTGTCCTGTAGATTTCCCTTCCCTCTCTAAACAAATGTTTCTTCTCCTTTGGCAGTGAACCTCAAAAACTCTGTGAAAGGGGGGGTACACTATAAAGGTCTGTCAAAAGGGTTTCCATATCTATTGAAAATGTTTGTGAAAGTTGCCCAGTTTGAGCTCAACTCCAGTTCTTTCACACCCAGCATTCTAGAAGGGTGTATTTACATTATAAAGTCAAACAGTTTAAGAAGAGACCTTTGGAAGTGCAATTTTGTGCAAGTGACCCAAAATATTTGCAGCATTCTCACAAAACACTCTCACAAAAAGGATAATTCATAGGGATTTGCAGTGACAGCTTTAAACTGGTAGTGCAGGTACACCCTAATATCAAAGGAAGGGATGAGGCACAGAGGACAATGGCCACAGGGTGGTTCCTACTTACTTACCTTCAGCTCTAGCAAAGGGATCTGCAAAAAATCAAAGAGATGCAAAATCAGCATCATGAGGAACAGAATAATATTCAGGACTCCCAATATTCTGCAAAACCAGCCAAGAAGTGCACAGGAAACTCCTTTGGCCTGCACCTTTACCCTGGCACTAGTGATCTTTGGCTGCAGGGCCGTTGGGGATGGGGTGATTGCAGGGGGTAAATTGTACCCAGGCCCAAGATAAAAAAGGTCCCCAGGACTATTCCCAGTGATGTCATGCAGGGGGAACGCGGGGGAACTCAGTTCCACTAGTTAAAATTAGGGCTGACTCCGCCCACTTCACTCTCCCTCCTCCCCCCACCAATTCCTCTGCAAAGAGCTTTTCTTCTTGGTTGGCTGGCACTCAGAGGGTTAAAGGGAGCGACTCCGGATTCCTAGGGGGGCGAAGGCAGTGATGTCATTCAGGGGGAACGGGCTGGTTCCGGGTTCCTGAAAAGTGCCAATCAAAAGTGAGTTCCTGTTCCTAAATCATTTGAATGACACCACTGACTATTCCCATTCACAAAGCCCTTACCTGCCAGGAACAGGGCTTTGTACATTATGGTAAATTGTAGTGCATTATATAGCTCTTGATACCCTCCAGAATCTTTGCACCCAGGTCAGAAAGGAACAATAGCATGAGGAACAGGGATGGGTTCTATGCCCTCCGGGGAGATGATTTGATCCTGGTGGAGTTCCTTGTTTTTAAAAAGGACCACTCAACCCTTGTCATTGTGAATGAAAACTGGGAGGCCAAATCCATGCATTTGGTGCATGGATGCCCTTCACTTCTTATGAAGCAACACTCACTTCATCTTCAATAGCCTTAAATTCTTCATCGAGTCGCACAATTCGAAACTTTACTGGAAAAAAAAAAACCCAAGATATTATTTGTTGCTATTTCAGATTTTTGCTCTTTGCACTTCATATTGGTTTCTTCTTTCTTTTCCTGTATTGTAGTATTTTCAGACAAAGAAACAGACTGATTTCCCCCCCCCCACTTTTTTTTTATGCTTGATTATCAAAAGAAACCTTGCCTGGTTTAGTTAAGTTGCTTAGGGTGCGATCCTAACCTGTGCCGGAACAGGCAGGCCAGTAGACCTGTGCTGTATCCAGCACAGGTTAGGAGCAGGCTAGGGCGCAACTTGGAGTAAAGGGATTTTATTCTCCTTACCCCATGTGGCACACCAGGTAGTCCTATGGGGCTACTTGGATCTACGCTTGTGATTCCTAGGCATAAATCCAAGCAGCCTGTGCAATGCTGATTTGGCTGGGGATGAGGTTTAGGATCCGACCTACTGTAGGTCATCCAGACCAGTCCCACCTAGGCCCGATCCTGAACCGTTCTGCCCCGCCTAGTTTCGCCCCTCCCTGCCTCCATTCCACCATTCCATCACCCCCTCCCGCCCCCTGTACCCCCTGCCTTGCCAGGGCATACTTACTGACTTGGGGTCCAGAGCCAGCCTCTGGAAGCTGGTGCAGGCCTCTGCACCAGCCCCACTGACTCCCAGGGTGGTGCGAAAGTGCTTTACGGCATGTTTGTGACACCATAAGCCAGCGCAGAAGACTTGTGCTGCCTCAACCCCTTCTTTGGGCTGCTCGGTCAGTTAACTAGTTCCACTGTTATTTATGAGAAGCTGAGTTCTTGGAAGGAGCTCTGTTCCAGTTTAGCAGCTTATCTCTTGCAATGCTTATCTTGCATCAGGGGCGTAGTTACAGGGGGGTGCAATTGCTCTGGGCAACAAGCTAAACTTGACAAAATGGTGAAAACCTTGCTAAGTACCAATAATGCCATCATTTTATATACCATTCGATCCCTAATTTAATGCAGAATGCAATGAAATAAATTGGAGTGTCATATCTTCATTCCATCAAAGGTTAGGATAAAAAAACCCAAGAAAATGAACTACAACTGTGATGTCACTTCCTCTTATGACATCACTTCCAGGGCATCATTTTGCCCTCTGCACTGGGCTACACTTTCATTAGCTACGCCAGTGTCTTGCATATCCTAATTACCAGAACGATGAGGCAGTAGCTGCAGGCATTTGGCTACTCAGGCCTACCTGTGTCTCCAGGCTTGTAAAAAGGCTTGTCGGGCTGTATGATGAATCTAATATAAGGATTATAGACCAGCACCTTCTTTCGACCCTCGAAGCTCACACTGTCACCCTTGCGGATTAGGACATGCACATGGGCCACTTCTTCTTCCTTCACAGAAGAAAAGCAGTTTCAATTTTCAATGGCAGGGAGATAGGAACAGTAGGGCATTTTGCAGGTAGTGGCACGGAGATAGGAACAGTAGGGCATTTTGCAGGTAGTGGCACTGGCATATCTAATGGGGGGATCCAATTCTTATTGACAGCTGTGTAAGTGGGTTCTTCCCCTTTGTCAGCAGAGCCATACCAGATGGTGAAAGCAATGTGGAGGAGACTCCTTTGCATTGCTTTCACTCCCTGTTATGGTTCTAGTGGTAGGGGGGCACTTATGCGGCACATTGCTGGACCATCAAAAGTGTTTTGACCCCACTCTAGCTACATCACTGGGTGGAGGGAGATATCTGAGAATCCCTCTAAAAATGGGCTACTTCCTTGAATGGGAAAAGGGGAATTGACTTTCCCATTTATCTCACACACACACACATGCACACACATGTCCTCTTTTCCAGGCCTGACTTTGTTCCCCCCCCCCTTAATTCTTGTCTTCTGTATCCCATTTGTTTCCTTTCTTCATCTTTATTTTTTTCCCCTTCTTCCAAAGAGCCATTTCTAAAACATCTCCTTTTTCACTCTTCTCTTCCACATTCATTCTTCCAGAGCATAGAAGGAGAATGTCTGTTGGGAGATACAGAGACTTACCGTTGAGAATTCTGACATCAAAATTCTCTGTGGGAATTTGTTCCCACTCTCTGTGGGAACAAAGGCTGGCACCTAAAGAGAACAAGAGAGTTGGGCAGGGGGAAAAGGGTGGGAGGGAAGTTTCCATTAAAACCAAAGTTCTGAAACTTGTCATACTTGTCAGTTTAGTACACAGAACCGATGCCCCAGTGCTATCCTCTCCCTCTCAACTTGCTCTGATGCAGCCACACCGTGGAGGCACACACTGGTGGTGGTGGTGGTGGTGGTGGTGGTGGTGGTGGATTATCAGGGGGCATCCTCAAAGTTCCCTTATCTCCAGGTGAGCCCCCTGATGCCCTATGGGTCTGAGTTCTGTGCCAGCTCTTTGGGTGGGAGCATATGGCAAGGTTGGGCAGAGGGCATAGGATATTGGTGGCATTTTTGCTACTGATAACTGCCCCTGCCCTGACATGCCTCCTAGCAGCCCCAATTCTCCCCCTCCATTCCATTACTTTCCCTCCCTGTACACTGCCTGCCACCCACGCCAACTTACCAGCACTGGGGGAGTGAGACACGCTGCTGTTGCACAGCTGGCGCCACTCACTGTTTGTGGCCACAGCCTGGTGACTCACAATAGGGCATTGCATTTTGCTGTGCCACAAACCACACTGTGCTGCTGGAATGCAGGTTTCAGCAGCACAGTTGCAGGATAGGATTGGGCAGTTACATTAGGTAGAAGTAGATTCTTTCTATGGTACGTTTTGATTGGGGTAATCATGCTTCTCCTTTCACTTTTAGTACCACACTTAGAGTGTACCCCCCAGAAGCCCAAACAAAAGAGGAGAATTCTGTGACAATGGACAAACTAGGATGCTGGACAAACAATGGACAAACAACTGCTGGGGAACAAACTAGGATGCCATTACAGTCATGCTCTTCTGCAGTGCAGGAATAAGTACAACCAGAATGCCTGATAGCCCAAGATGTTGGGTTGTGCCAATATACTCAAGATCGACTCTATCAAAGAACACAAGTTTCTGTCTCTCCTTATAGCTGAGCAATGTTGACTATTCCAAGTAGCAGTCTAAAGCTAGTCCACCAAAATGGAAGAGCATTTGGGCCGAGAATAATGTGGTCTTTCTATCATACATGAATAGACTCAGTAAGGGATATGATGGCAAGCTGACATGAAGACAAGTAAGGAAAGCACCTCCTATTGAGATGCATGCAGTGGGCAGACTTACCTGGAAACTGGTGCACTCAAACATCCCTGGCTTCTCCACATCCTTCTCCAGTAGAGTGTAGTTCTGGGCTGTCATCTCCAACGTTACTGCTAAGTGGACAGTCTCTGGGAGGGAACGTAGAAGTACACAGAACCTTTCAGTACTGGGATGGTGAAGGACTGCTGGGAAGGCTACCAAATAATGACTGGAAGAGAAAGAGAAGGAAAAATGGAAGCAGAACTCTTGGTCTATAGAAAAAACAACACACCACTGGCTTCCTAAGGCAAGGGTAATGGCAGCCTGAAGGCCTGTGATGAATGCCTGACTCCCCCCCACCCTGCCCCATTTTGGACACTTCCAACCCCCAGGGGTTTCTTCTGTTAGCTTAAAAGCCACCCTCTGTTGGAAAACACTGTTCCCAAACAGCCATATGCTGGGATGTGTATTGGATCTTCTCTATGTCTGGATTAGCCAATACAGAGACTGGGTCGCCAAACCTGCCTGTCTAGGTAAAGGGGGTGGGATGGAGTGGCCAGGTGGTTCCCACTCCTCCAATCAAGTAATGTTATTGTCCTCACTATCCCAACATCTTTCCCTGCTTCTGTCATTATGTCAGACACTCCAGCAATACAACAGTCATGTCACCGCAGCATCCTCTGGCCTCATCTTCTGTATGCCATTCTGTGATGCAGCTCCCCACTTGGACAGGGTGGAGGGAGGAGGAGCCCCTCAGGGGCCCACACTTATAAGTTCAAGCACAAGGATGCCCTTGTATTGTGTGTTTCTGCTGTTCTGCTGCATTGAAAGCCTTGCCATGTTGGACACAGTGCTGTGGAGCGCCCCTGGCCTCAGAGGGGGCGCCTGCTCGCCGAGGGGGCGGGTGGGTGGCGCGCCGGGTGCCCGAGTGAGCGGTGGTGGGGCACGTCCACTGTGGGCAGCCCAGGCGGGAAGGCGGCAGGACCGGAGGGACGGGCTGCCACTCAAAGGTGAGTCCCCCCCCATTCCAGTTCCTGGATCATTTAGATCCCACCACTGGGCACACCATTGAGGGATGCGGGGGGGCTCACACATGGTTTCCTCCCAAGCTTCCTTTACTTCAGCAAGCTTATTCATGAGGAAGGAAAATCTTTTTGTTGTTGTTAAAGATTTGAGTTTCAGAAGTCCTTGCTCATCCATCCAGTGCACATCTTCCAGCCTGGATCCCAATTGACCTTCTGTCCACTTCTCTCTGGGACATAGAGAGATTCTTTGCACAACAAAATATTCATCACTGGTCTAGTTGATAAGAACCAGTCTTGTCCCAAGGGTCCTTCCTGCACCGCAGACCTTGGCACCAGCCCTGTGACTCATTCAGGCTGCAATCCTATGCACACTTTCCTGGGAGTAAGCCCCATTGAACACAATGGTACTTACTTCAGAGTAGATATGGATAGCATTGTGCTGTCGGTGGATGTGCTGCTAATGATGCACAGCATTATTAACAGCAGCCAGGCATGACTTTTTTTAAGTCTTTAGTCAGTCATGGTGGACTATGGTTGGTTGTGACTGATTTGTACACAAACCATTCAAAGATACAGAACTTTAGAACTCCATGACATCTTTCTCTTTTGATGCAAGATAAGCCAGTGGTAGGAGATCCAATCGGTCAATCCTACAGGAAGTCAAGCCTGATTGCTCCCTGGAAGAACAAATCCTGAAACTGAAGCTCAAATACTTTGGCCACCTCAAGAGAAGAGAGGACTCTTTAGAAAAGACCCTCATGCTGGGAAAGATTGAAGGCAAAAGGAGAAGGGGGCGGCAGAGGATGAGATGGTTAGATAATGTCACCGAAGCAATGAGCATGAAATTGGGCGAACTCCGGAAGCTAGTGGAAGACAGGATGGCCTGGTGTGCTGTGGTCCATGGGGTCGCGAAGAATTGGTCATGACTTAGGGACTAAACAACAAGCCAGTTGCATTGAAGGAGTGAGTATGGGCAGATGACTTGTAGAATGTCTCCATATTGTGCAGTTGCAAAATCTGTCTTAGCCCTTAGGTCAGAAGCTTGCTTGTGGATATTGGGATCATGTTGCCACTGGCCAGGAATTCATTTTGAGGAGCTACAATCAAAGTAGTGTTGTTGATAGTCAGTAGAAAGAATTACCTGGCTTCTGTGGTCATGTGGCTGGCATGACTCTATGCCGTAGTGCATGGAACGCCATTCCCTTCCCACCGAAGTGGTCCCTATTTATCTACTTGCATTTAGGCGCTTTCGAACTGCTAGGTTGGCAGGAGCTAGGACAAGCGATGGGAGCTCACTCCATTGCGCAGTCTTGAACTCCCAACCTGCTGGTCGGAAAGCCCAGCAACAGCGGTTTAACCCACTGCGCCACCATGTCCCTAATGACCTTAATACAAGTTTACAAATCTGGATGAACCAACCAATTACATTTGATATCACGTTGGTCCGGTACTGCCAGTTCTGACCCAGGTGTTGGTAATTTGGCATCTCCTTGCTATCTCCTGTCCAAGGACATTTATAGCCAGCAGTTCTCTTTAATCTAAATTATTTCATAGCTGTAAGCCTTGCTGTTATCTGCATTTCCAAGGCCCTTTTGCCAGTTAGTTTCCTTTTCAAAGTGTGAATCTTGGAACCTTCCCAGCTTGGCTTTGTTCTTCTACCAACTTTGATCTTTACTCTTCCTGCTTAAGGATGTCAAAGTAACCATATATTCCCAAGAAATCCCTAGTTAACCCTTTGTGCCGTCACAGACACATGGACCATCACATGTGATCTAGTATGGACCACAGAGATTTCATAGCCCCCAAACAAGCAAACACTCTCCAAAGAATAGGCAGCTTTCTACATCCAGGACCAGAGCAGGATTTCTAGCAGGATATTATATTCTTTGCATTGTATGGAAGCATATGTATGTATGCATTGTTTTGTACTGTATGGAAGCAAAATATTGGAGCAGTTTTTGTGTTCCAATTTTTAAAGTGAAAAGAGAGCTTTTCCCTCTTGGAGTTTATCCTGCTTGTTGTCTCCCAGGTCCCCTCCACCCAGTGGCATAGCCAGCGCAGGGAAACCGGGGGGGGGGGGCAGTGGCAGCTAGATCATGAAGCCACTGCCATCTCCACCTCCTCTGATTGAACCCGGAAGTCATGTGATAGCATGACGTCTCCAACCTGGGTGCCACTGTTCCTAGTGACACCGCTGCCCCCATCCTTGGAGCCAGAATTTCTGCTGTTTCCTTAGATTAGCTAAAGTAATCCGTGATATTCTTTTGCGACTTGAAAACAGTTAACATTTTCTTTGGTTATCCTTTTTGAGGACAACCTAAACCAAAGTAACCCGTTAACTCCATGAGCCCAGCAACTACAGCTCTCGCCAAGCATTTCCAACCATACTAATATCCCCCTTGAATCCTGCCCATCAAAGATAAATGAAAAATACAAATCTTACAGATCAGCATTAACTGAAGCTGAGGCTGATAGTAGAGCCAGGACCCCGAAGAACACGGCAGCCCCCATAGCTTGATCTGCAAGGGGCAGGAGCTCCAGACAACAAACCCAGCCCTGGTGCAGTGTCCTAAGTGCCACCTAGAGAGCCCTTGGATCCACAGAATAGATTATCTCCGAGGTACATGGACTTCATCCCATCTGGGTCAGTGACACCACTGTTGACCCTCCTTCTCTTCTTGTGCTGAGTAAATACCTCCTGTCCCTTCATGTCCTCTCTCCAATCCCATTCAGATTCGTGACTGTGACTGTCCATGTCAGAGTGTGACTTGTGGACTTTTGAGACAAACTGAAATTGTGACACAAAATCTTAAAGTACAGCTAAGTGGAGCTAGCCAAAGGACAACACAATGCCATTTTCCTTAGGGTTCTGTGACTCCGTCAGAAGCTATCTGTATACCACACATAGCAATGGCTAGAGCAGTTTTCCTTCAGTGTTCTCTTCGGAGTCCTAGGCTCCCCAAGACCCCTTTAGGGGCTCAGCGAGCACACCTTAAGACCTGTGCCATTCCCAGGTGTTGCCCTTAAATCCCCTTCATTTGCCTTCTGCTTATATTTGTATGTTTGTTATGTTCTCCCCCCGCCCCTGGTTTTAATTCCTTACGCTTCCTTCAGCCCACTGTTGCTTATAGTGGCTCCTCCAGAGTTCAGCATGGTGCTGCATTGCGCAAGCACCAAAGCTCTTAGCAACCCCACAGTTGCTTCTGAAGGACCCCACCACCCTCCCTTGGGCATATCTCTAGCCCAGTGTTATTCAAACTGTGGGTTGGAACCCACTTGGTAGGTCACGATCTGATATCAGATGGGGCGCAGAAAGCAGGGAGCAGTCATCTTGGAAACTGCAGTTTCCTCTTGTTATATTCCTTTTGTGAGTGTTAACAGTTTGAATTTTCAAGTGAGGGTTTTTTCTTTAAAAAAATTGTTTTTAGTTCAGTGCTTTTACATCATATTTTGTCCTAATCTCGCTTTCTATCAGGGATGTTTCATGGTCGTACAATTGCTGCAGTACAGGAATGGCAATTTGCATTTCAGGAGTGTCATTTTACTATGTTACAATGACAGCACTTCCTGCCTGATGATGTAACTTCTTGCCACAACATCACTTCCAGGTTAATGACATCACTTCCTGTGGGTCCTGACACAAGTGCCATACTAAAAAGTGGGTCCCGATTTAACAAGCTTGAATACCATTGCTCTAGCCTGTCAGGGTCCCCTGTGGCAGAAGCGGGGTGGGCGCGTGACTAGGACAGGAAAGCCTCTCCTAGGGCAGCCACGAGGGGTGTGTGTGTGAGTCCTTAGCAGGACAGTTATAAAATGCATTTTAAAATATTTTTATTATACTTAGATGATATGTGCATGCTTATTTTGTGGAGCAGATGCTGAACTTCCAGCTTCCCACCACTCACCTCTGAAAGGTTGCACTGTCCTTCCTCGGCCTTCTAACTTGTACCCATCACTGTGAACCTGAAAGATTCCCAATACTTACAGATGTTTTTAATGAGATTGGAGGTAATATTAATGAATGTGATGTTTTAATCAGTGAAATTTGTTAACGTTTGGAAGGTGTGCATAACTCGGGGAAGTAATATTTTTCTGAATGACCAAGGTGTAATGTTACAAAATCATTCTTGGGTAAAAGAGCCATTCCGGGCGCAATCCTAAAATGAGTTAGGCCGGCAGGAGCTAAGCCAGCAAAGTTTGGCCAGCACAAGGGACACCATAAAGTATGTTTGGACCACTCTTGAGAGGTCGAGAGAGAGAGAGGCCAGCACACAGACGTGAGCCATCCTCCCTGACTCCGAGAGTAGCCCAAGCACGCTTTATGGTGGCCCTTGAACTGGCCAAACTTTGCTAACTTAGTTTATGCCAGCCTAACTCCAGTTTAGGATTGCGCTCTCAAAGTGTTATATAGACCAATCAATTTTAGTGTAAGGGAGTATGAAAAGTTCATTGATGTGGTTTTAGATTCCACATTCAATAAACCTTTGTAAACTTCAACCGAAACAAAGTATCACAACAGATTGAATGCAGAAGCACAGCTGTTAATCCAGCTGTCTATGAAGTCAGACATTGAAGAGCTATGCAAAAATGCAAAACAATGCAGGAGCAAGCTATCGGCCGGCCCAGGGTAGGACTGGGCTGCTAGCGAATTTTGCAGACAGCATCATCCGCACAAGCCCTGTCGAAAGGCCATATAGACGGGCAGAGGACTAGCAAAGAAGCTGAGCTCAGGTATGTGTGGCATGGGCACAAACCCCAGTATGATGTACTTCCTCATCCAGTCAGGCAGAGAACTGCTAAAGGAAGAGGCTCAAAGAATGGTCGGTGTTGGATTGTAAGAACTGGACAAGCATAACAACAATCAGGAGTCTCTCAACGGCATGGACACTCTCATCTGGCACGTTCATCCTCTGTCTCTTATTTGCTGATGCTTACATTGGGCTGTCAGCTATACATCGTATGAATGTGTGCCTCGAACTGAGTCTGAACAGATCTGAAGTGAACTTTATACTTGCTGAGGGCAGGTAAATATGGAAGGAGAGTGGTCTGTGGGTCAGTGACCAGTTAGGTTATCTGTTATCAAGGTTGGTGTCAGGATTGAAAGCTTTCAAGTTTGCCTCAGAGGCTGGCAAGATTACCAGTCCCTTGCCTTGAGGGGGAGTTTCAGTGTCCTTCAGAGCTGCTTGGCAGGGGAGAGTTTAAACCTGTTGCAACAGTATGATTAGAAAATCTGCATATACTCAACCCCACTAGGCCAAGCATTTGATCCTGGAACAAAACTCTTTACCTTTTTCTTTAGCAATTGAAACAAAGGAAAGATCAGGATTGGAGACAGCCAATACAAGGCAGCACAGCTGCTGTTGGCCCTCTGGATTGCATGTTAGTGATTTAGCACCATAAAGGTCGCCAAATTGGCTGTGTGGGTGTGGAACCTCAGGAGGACGGGTTCCTTGCTCCCCTCAGGGAGATGGGTGGCTCACCTGGGGGTACCCAGCACCTGGCCTACTAGGGCTGGCCCCAATCCCACAATAGCTTGGCCCAGGGGTCACAGTACCAGTTGACAACAGTTCCTCCCCCCCCCCAGCAAGCCCCCCTCAGTCTGATTGAGGTGAGGTGAGCCAGAGAGGAGGTGGGGCCTCTGATGCCAAGGCTGACTGGCAGAGATCAAAGGGAGGGAGCAAATAATTTCTCTACTGCAGACTAAAACCTCTATTATACTTATGATTGTCATTTAACCAGAATGTTCCCGGTGACATATTAGCCCCATATTAAATCTATATATATATAAATAGACGTGGGTGTGTCTGTCTGTCTGTATGTTCCGAATAGGCTTCCCCACGCCTTGACCGAGTGCCACGAAACTTGGCACACACGTACCTTGCAGCCTGGAAAGAAACACTGTGGGGGTCAGACCCTCCTAGCGCCCCCGGGGGTGGGGGTACACGGGGGTCTTCGCATGAACATCGTCGGAAACGTCCGAGATCGGCGTCAAATCCACAGTTTTCGGGGTCGCCGAGATGAGTGGCGACCGTCCCGATGCCGTTGGAGTCCAGGTTCAGCCCCCCCCCACGGCGTGGGGGGCAAAAAGGGGTGCGAGACACAGCGTCCGCCATGCCCTGCTGGAACGCCTGG
>JAJKFI010000066.1:5524972-5734704 GCA_029204185.1 Lerista edwardsae | reverse complement strand
AAGGGGTGCGAGACACAGCGTCCGCCATGCCCTGCTGGAACGCCTGGACCAATTGGCACCAAACTCAGCATGCGGAAGCCTAGCAGCCTGGCCACAAACATTGCGGGGGCGGGCCCCCCTAGCGCCCCTGGGGGTGGGGGTACATGGGGGTCCCCACTTGAAAACGGTCAAAAATGGCCAATATCGGTGTCGAATCCATAGTTTCCGGGGTCGCCAGGACGAGTGGCGACACTCCCGACGCTGTGCGAGTTCAGGTTCACCCCCCCTCGGCATGGGGGGCAGGAAGGGGTGCGAGACACAACATCCGCCATGCCCTACTGGAACGCCTGGACCGACCGACACGAAACTTGGCACGCATACACCTTGTGGCCTGGCCACAAACACTGCGGGGGTCAGGCCCCCCTAGCGCCCCCGGGGGTGAGGGTACATGGGGGTCCCCACTTGAAAACGGTCGAGAATGGCCAATATTGGTGTCAAATCCATAGTTTCCGAGGTTGCTGGAGCGAGCGGTGATGCTCCTGACACCGTCGGAGTCCGGGTTCACCCTCCTTCGGCATGGGGTGTGGGAAGGGGTGCAAGACACAATATCTGCCATGCCCTGCTGGGACGCCTGGACTGATGTGCACCAGACTCGCCATGCGCGTGCCTTCCAGCCTGGCAACAGACACTCTGGGGGTCAGGCCTCCCTCGCGCCCTGGGGGGGGGCCAGGGCCCCCGTGTGGCAATGGCCGAAAATGGACGAAATTGTCCTCGGTTCTGTCGTTTCTGGGCTCACTGAGGCGAACAGCGACGCTGTGGGAGGTCGGGTCCGCACCCCCCAATGTGGGGGACGGGAAGGGGTGCAATACGAGATGTCCACCATGCCCCACTGTGACTCCTGGAGCAATTGGCACCAGACCCGGCATGCCTATGCCTTGCGGCCTGGCGACAAACACTGTGGGGGTCAGGCCCCCCCCAGTGCCCCCGGGGCTGGGGGTGCGCAGGGGCCCCCAGGTGAGAATGGTCAAAAATGCCCAAACTTCGGAGATGGGTCAGGGATGGGTCAGGGATGGGAGATATAAACACCCGGGCAATGCCGGGTAACAAAAAGCTAGTACAATAATAAACAAACAAACAGCACACATTTGATCAATTGAACTTTTCAGATTCTAGATCTCTTGAAAGGAGTCACCAAATACTTGGGGCAAACCATCCCTGGAGGATCTGGCTTGAGGGGGTGCAATCTGGTGGTGAAGCGCTGCAAGACCCTCTTACTTTGAAGCAGGGCTGCTGCCACCACTGGGGGGGGGGAACAGCACAGAAGGTGGCAATCAAACCCAGGTCCCAGGATGTATGGGATGCTCTGGGGGTGTTTGAGGAAGGAGGGAGGCAAGAAGATAGGGGGCCAGACTACTGGATTAAAAACAAGCAGGGAGTGGGTTAGAGCAGCTCTGTCTGCAGTGGGCTGGAGGGAGGTGGTGGTAGATTCTGAGTGAAAGGGGGCCATTCATTGCTCCCTGCAGCCTGCCATTCAATTTAATCCGTGCGTTCGCTCTCTTTTTGTGAGGGCAAAAGGACCCTATTATTATATTTGGATAGAGAAACAAAAGGACCCAAAATAATTCTTGGTGTTAGGAAGTGGCGGGGCAGGGCAGCATAATTCTGCTATCTACTCAACAATACATTTGCCACCATTGTGCTCCCTAAGCAACCTTGGAATGTTTGTTCTCTGCCTGCTAACTGCAGCCATCAGCACTTCACGTGCAGCGTGTGGGGAGGCAGGAATTGAAACTGTCTTCTGTCTTTAAAGACTTGCAGACTGCAATACACACAATGTGCCGGTTAGACTTTTTCTTTAATTGCCTCAAACGGCTGGTAAGTGGCTCACTCAGCTTGGAGTCTGGTTATGTTTGAAAAAAATGACTGCCAATAAGACCGCATTTCCAGACACAATTGGAAGCCGTTTTGACTTAAGGGTTTTCAGTGAGCAACCATATACAATTATTCTATCCTATACCTGTCCCCCGAAAGCAAGTTCAAATAAAAACATCTCCCACAGCTGTTGGAGGTGCACAAAATTGGCTACCACAAATCGTTGTCATTAGGAAACAGGATGCTGGACTGCTGGAAGGCCCTGTCTGAGGGCTAAGTGCCCCTGAGAAGCACAAAATTTGACATCCCTACAGTTGCCTCCTCCTCCTAACCGACCTGGCAGGGTGGGGGGAATTTGGTTGCAAGGCACCGCATGATTCTCTTCCCACCCAATTTGAGGCGGGGTTGCTGGCTTCACTGAAAAAACAGCACAGAAGGTGGCAATCAAGCCCCTTTCTTCCTGTGGCCCTAGATAGAACGGAGAGCACTGGGACTGAGAGCGCAATCCTAACCAACATTCCAGCACCGGGGTAAGGGCAATGCAGCTCCAAGGTAAAGGCACAAATATTCCCTTGCCTTGAGGAGGCCTCCATGTCTGCTACTCCACTACAGGAAGCAGCGCATGCCCCATTGGCACAGCTACAAGTCAGTGCTGGAAAGTTGGATAGGCTTGCTCCCTGAGGGTATCACCCCACAATATCCTGAGGGTATTGCTCCCTGAAGGCGCAATCCTAAGCAGCACTGGATTGGCAAGGCCGATCGGCCTGTGCCAAATCCTAGCGCTGCTTGGGGAGGCTGGAGCCTCCCCACAGCATGGGCATGTTTGCGCCCTTACCGTAGGGGAGGCTCCAGCCTCCCCTATGTGCTCCTTGGATCTGCGCCTGCTAAACAGATCCGAGGAGACCGCATGGCCTCCCAATTGAACTTAGGATCCCAAATCCCAAATCTGCCCACGTCCTGCCCCCAACCTCCCTCCCCCTGCCAATACTTTGTCCGTCTGGTCCCGTTGCTCAAGCACAGATGCGACAGGCAGTGTTGGTTTGTGCTGTGAGTGAGTGAGTGAGTGAGTGTGTGCACTGGGAACCCATTAAATGAAAGGATGCCATTCACTGCTCCCAGCCTGCCACTCAACATGATCTCTCTCTCTCTCTCTCTCTCTCTCTCTTTCTCTCTCTCTCTCTCTCTCTCTCTCTCTCTCTCTTTTCATGTTGAGAATTGTAAGGGAATTTGTGTGTGTTTATGCCTGTACAGATGATCCTTGGAGACCGCAAGCACTTCAGCTGGCTCCTGGACGTGGTGATACTTGGCTTAGCATATGGTAGGTGACATGTTGGAGGCTTTTACGAAATACATTAAGGCAAGAGCTGACATCTCCTTCTAGTCACAAACAGAATATTCTGAGAACTATGAAAACTTTTATTCTTTGTAAGATTCAGAAAGTAAATAATTTCTCTACTGTAGACAGAGGCAGATCTAAGGGAGGGCAAAGCTCTAAGTTTTGCAAGAAGCCTTACCTTGCAGTGGAAATCACTCCTGTCCTGCACCGTTTTAGCCAATCCTCACAGGGAACAGCAACATCTTGGCGTTGCTTACTGGCTACAGCAGCAAGGGAGAGGAGGGATTTACATGACAGGGTAAGGCTTCTTGCAACACTTAGAGCTCTGCCCTCCCTGTAGATCCGCCTCTGACTGTAGATTAAAACCTTTTTATAGTATTGGGTGAAAGTCATTTATTCCAAAATGCAGAAAGTAGTGGATAAAGGCAAGGTATTGCTGTATGTCAAGCAACTGTATGTCAAGCAACTGAACCTTTCAGATTCCAGATATCTTGAAAGAGGGAGTCATCAAATACTTGGGGCAAATGATCCTTGGAGGACGTTTACATGTCATCATGTAAGGTTCTTTTCTGATGGGTTGGTAGTTTTGTGGGTGCGTGAACAGATAATGATCTGTGAATCTAGAAGGCTGGATTCTCTTATTCATTGCTCTTTCTGCCTGCATAGCATCTTGTGCACCTGTGTGAGCCTAGTGACCATGGTAATGTCCCTCTCCAGAACCCATGGAGAGTTAGTCCCCATGTCCTTTGTCCCAGTGCTGGGCTTTCTACATGGGTCTCAGATGTACTTTGCATGCAGGTTTTAGATGCTGGGGTCCGTCACCAGTGTGATCCAAAAAGTAAGTAATAGGTGGTCTGTTGACGAAGCAAGAGATGATAATAAAGGCGTCTTTGCCATCAGCCACCACTAAGTGTCCCATTTCAGGCTTTCTGGGGCATCCTTGAACTAAGGGGCTTGCAAAGCCTGGTTCTTTATCTCCTTGGAAATATATAATATTTGCACTCCAAATCCAATTGTTATTCTAGTACTATTATCTGGACACAGGATCCTGGACTAGGTAGACAGGCCCTATGTGAGGCTAAGTGCCCCTGACGGATACATAATTTGCTGCCTTCACTGTTGCTGCCACCGCCTCCTCTTAATCCACCTGACTGGGGGTGGGGAATCTGGTGGTGAGGTGCTGCATTATTCTCCTCCTACCCCTTTACTTGAAGCAGAGCTGCTGCAGCCGCCTAAAACACAGAAGACAAGGCAGAAATCCAACCTCTTTCTTCATGTGGTCCCAGGACGTGTGGAATGCACTGGGACTGCATGAGGAAGGAGGGAGGCAGGATGATAGGGAGCCAGATTGCTGAACAAAAAACAAGTGGGAAGGGTGTTAGAGCAGCTCTGTCTGCAGTGGGTTCAAGGATGATGGTGACAGATTGACAGCCCAATCCTAAGTAAGGCCAACATAGTAAGGCCGACATAGCAGGGCTGTATCCTAAGCCCATTAGGAGGCGGCGGCAGCACAGTGCAGGACAAGGGGAGGTTTTCCCCTTGCACCTGCATATGCCCCAGCCACCCATAAGGGGCTGCTCAGATCTGCCCCTGCTGTTTTGCAAGCGCAGGTCAACGTGAGCAGGAGTGCCCTGAATCGGGGCTGCCCTGGCCAGAGAAGGGCTTTAGAATTTGGCACTACGACCGTCCTGTCTCTCTGCCCCCATCGCTGCCCCTGGCACACCCTCGGTGAGGCCCTGCGCCGACCGAGCGCCGCTGATGCTCGACTGGCGCAAGGCTGGCACTGCTAACGGTTGTGGCGGCGCCGAGGCGTCAGCGCTGCGGCTTGCAACGGTCCAGCACCATACCACCGATGCTGATGCTCTTGACGGCACGTTTGCAACATTGCTGGACCGGTGCAAGAGCGTAGCGCCAGTGCAACACAGGTATAGAATTGTGCTCTGAGAGTGAAGGGGGGGGTTGTCGCTGCTCCCTGCAGCCTGCCACTCAGTATGAAGCATGTGTTCTTTCCTTTTTATGTTAAGAATTGTAGGGGCAAGAGGAACCTCTTATCATGTTTGTGTGTGTTTATGCTTGTGCAGATGATCTTTGGAGACCTCAAACGCTTCTTCTGGCTCCTGGCCATGGTGATACTTGGCTTTGCATCTGGTAGGAGACACACTGGAGACTTTCATGAAATATGTCAGGAGCTGACATCTGCTTCTATTCATGAAATGCAGCTGAACGACGGCTGATGTACAGTACTATATTGTCCGAAACAGAGCCAGAATAGCCCATGATAGATGGTCAAGGATGGTGGCCTACCCAAGAAGAACCCACCAGCCAGGATTGATGTTGGGGGGCTCCCTTGCTTCTTAATCCCCTACCTATAAATGAAATATTTACAAAGTCATGTTTCACATGATGTGACTGCCATAGCTTAGGGTAATTAAAATGCATGCTGTGCACTGAAACACCCCATAGAAAGGATAACAGTTGCTCTGTTGCTTTCAAATCTCTGTTGCTGGAAAGCTAAGAGGCCTGAGGTTGGGTTTTTTGTGTGTGTGCGTATTTCCTGCTCAGCTGAATCTCTCCCTTTTCATCTGTCTCTACCAGTGTTGAATACATAAACCTGCCTTAGGAGCCAGGTAGCTGGGAAAGTAATCTAGTTCTGACAGTTTGAATGATGCTGTACCAGATCCATGATGAGATACCCACTGTTAGACAAATGCGAGCCATGTGTGAGCCAAGTTTGCCACGCTGTTGCTAATTCACCCCACTTTGAGGCATGAGGTAGTCTTTGTTACAGCCTGATTGAAATCTAATTGATTTCTGTATTCATTTATTCATTTCATAAGGTTGTGAGTGCAATCCTAACCTGTGCTGGAGCACGCAGGCCGGCTAAGCGGTGCTGCATCCTAACCAAGTTAGGGATGAAGTCCCCTTGCCCCACATTAAGCTTCATCCAGCCCAATAGGTGCTGGTCCACACACCCAGGAGCGGCCTGAATTGAGGCTGCCCAGCCCGGAGACAGGGGGTTGGATGTGGCCTAATGGCTGTGTCCAGTGGTGTCATCCTCAAACGATGTTCCGGAACACTAGGCGGGACTTACCGCCTGATTGGCTGCCCGTCCGTGACATGTTTCTGCCTGCCCGCCCACCACGCAGGCACCCCTGGCTTCGGAGGGGGTGCCCGCTTGCCTGGGGGGCACGCTGGGCGCTTGGGCAAGCAGCAGAGGGGCGTGCCAACCGGAGGGAGCCCGCGCAGTGGGCGGGCAGGCAGCGACACGTCACGGACAGCCTGTCAATCAAGCAGTAAGTCCCACCTAGCGTTCTGGAACTTCATTTGAGGATGACACTGCTGGCTGTGTCCCATCTCCACCCCTCTGGCCACAGATCCACCCTCCCTCCACCCTGTTATGCCTCCCACCTGCCTCTGGCATGCCCTCAGCACAGGCCTGTGCCTGCAGAACTAAGAACGCAATCCTAAACTGGAGTTAGGCCGGCATAAGCTAAGCCAGCAAAGTTTGGCCAGCACAAGGGTCACCATAAAGCGTGTTTGGACCATTCTCAGAGTCAGGGAGGATAGTGCACGTCTTGTGCTGTCCTCCCTTACTCAGAGTGGTCCAAACATACTTTACGGTGGCCCTTATGCTGGCCAAATTTTGCTGGTTTAGCTGATGCTTAACTCAGTTTAGGATTGCGCCCTAAACCAGTGAACAGCCAGCATAGCTGTCAGGCTGTGCGGCACACATGTGCTGGCGCTGCTGCCTATGCTAGTCCAGCAACCAAATCCGTGGCACAGACACACCCTACAGCATCTTTGTGACAGTGCTTGTCCAGCACAGGAGTGCTGCATCAGCGCTACACCGGATTAGGATTGCACTCTGTGACACCCTGGCTGCTACATCTGGTATTACTTGTGTGTGCCTTCTACTCTCTATCTGGAATGGGCTAGAATCACTGAGCTTGAGTCACGAGTCATTCACGAGTCTCTGCCCCTGCAACTCAACTCGTCCACGAATCATAGCTCACACCCTTGCCAACTCAACCCCCAGAAATTCCCAAGTCATTTTGACCTGAGTCTTTTCTGTGAAGCAAGTTGCAAGTTGCACAATTGAAGGCAGGGTACTTGTCAAGTTGACAAGTATTTATTTATTTAATGCATTTATACTTTGCCTTTCTGCTCCATACTAGGGCACCAAGGTACGAGTCCACAGAAACAAAGGAAGGTTCTGGTGGTGGTGGTGGTGGTGTCATTTTACACTTCCCTGATCTTCCCATTCCACCTGCAGTCAGCGATGTATTGAAGTCCTTCAACCACCCAGGGCAGGCCTTAAGCCAGTGTGACCATGTTGTCACATTGGCGGGGACCCGCACCAGCACAGCGAGCATATTGCCTGTTGCTGCAGCCAGGATCTCAATGAACTGTCCATCATTGGAGCAAGCAGAGCAGCTTCATCTTGGGCTCTCCCACCTGCCCCTGCCTCCAACCTGTACTGCCCAAAATGGACCTCCTGGAAGCAGTTGGCGGTGACTTCGTCATGTCACCACCAACTAACTCCAGGTGCCACAAACCACGCCACAAGCACTTTTCTTGGTGAGTGGGGGCCCTGCAGAGAGGGCGAGGGTCCCATGGGAATGCCCCGCATTGGGCCCCACTGCTCCTGGAGCCGGCCGATGTAAGCAAAAAAGCTGTGTTGTTGATATTCTAGTGAGTGTAGCAGTGCAGTGCAGAAAAACAATTGATTCTCCATACAATAGTGACACCACCCCCCAAGTCACATCATGACACCCTAATTCTACCTTCAGAAGGAGCACCAGGCATGAGCCACAGAACAACAGGGACTGCGAGGCATCCAAGCTCGGCAAGTCAGGAGGGGATGGGGCAGACAGCGTGCATGCACTGTGGCAGGCAGTCTGGGGGCCAGCAGAGGTGGGACTGACAGTGACCCAGCAGACCTGATGATGAGGAACAACCCTGGCTCAAGGAAGGAGCCCGGGGCATCAGCGACAGACAACATGAGCTGCAGCAGCAGAAAAGGAGCCTCACATGTCGCATCACATCACCATCACTAGGCAGGTGATGCTCTGGCTGCTGCTGGACATCTGGTGAGCTAGCAAGGCGGCCACTTGCCACACATGTGGCCAGACCCCAGGGGAGGAGAGGGGTCTCATTACATACCCCCCTCCAATGCAAGAACAACTTCGTGGCATGAGGGGGAGTGGGAAGGGAGGCCACATTACCACAGGGGATGTATGGTCCCAATGTATTGAGGCTTGCAGCTTCCCAGAGAAATGAAGAACTGGCATGGGCCAGACAGTTGGGGGCCAGCCGAGGCAGGGTGATGAAGTGAATGGGCCAGCCTCGTGGTGGAAAGAGAAGTGGCAACAGCAACAAAGGCGATCCCCCCCATTTTACCTCACTTAGGGCACAATCCTGGAACTGACGCTGTGGCTATGCTACTCGGTAGGATCGGCACAACATCACTAGCACTGATGCAGGGGCACTGACCAGCACCCCTGCGTCAGCACTAGAGCTCTTGGGCCGAAGCTAGCAGTAGTGTCGGCCCAAGAGCACTGGCACCAAGCCGCCGTTGCACCAGCTGAACTCGGATGGCACAAGGGCGGTTCTGGGAGGAGGGAGGGCGGGCAGGCGGTTCTGGATGATATATGGGTGTGCTGGTCCAGTGAGGGGGTGGGGCTGGTAGGCCACATCCAAGGCTCCATCCCCAGGCCACACGGCCCTGATTCAGACCATGCAGCTTCCTCTGAGCTGTGCAGGAACCTCATGGGGAGGTTGGAGCCTCCTCTGGGACAAAGGCACGAACCGGGGAGGCTCCTCAGCAAGCCTGTGGTGTGCTGGATATGGCGCAGGACCACCTACCTCGCCATTCCAGCGCAATTTATGTTCCCTGAAATTATGGCAAATTATGCCCTCAATCTACACAGTTCTACTAGTGAGGGCCACAGTTAGATGACCACGGGTAGTGGAAACAGCGGCATAGCTAATGAAGGTGTAGCCTGGTGCAGAGGGCATAATGATGCCCCGGAAGTGAAGTTACAACAGGAAGTGACTTCACCGTGGTATTTTTGTTTTCTGGGTTTCTTTGGCCGTATCTTTTGATGGAATAAAGATATTACACTCCGATTTGTTTCATTGCATTCTTCATGAAATTCTGCATCAAATGAAATATAACATTCCACTATCCATTGTCATCTCACAGTATTGTTCTTAAAAACCATAATTTTTAACAAACTGCAATTTTGACATGATAGTTGTATTTTTGGTTATTGACCATAACTTTTGAAAACGATATTACACTTTGTTTCATTGCATTCTGCATTAAATTACCTTGCTAATAATATATTATAGGTATCTATATATATATAAACGGACATGGGTATGTGGGTGTGGGTGTATGTATGTGTGTATGTATGTATGTTATGCATAGGCTTCCCCACGCCTTGATCGAGTGCCACGAAACTTGGCACACACGTACCTTGCAGCCTGGCAAAGAACACTGCAGGGGTCTGACCCCCCCTACAGCCCCCCATTTTTTGGGGAGGGGGGCCAGATCATCAGGAACCAAGGGGACTGCATTGGACTAGAGGTCTGCTGCCACCCTGTGGTCACAAACGATTCTGCAGGTTATGTGATACACAGGGACTTATCCAAAACGAAAGTGAAACTGGTTTGCACTGCCTGAGTTGCCCAGGCTGGAAAGAGCATGATCCAGAGAGTTCCAACACCCAGTCGGATCTGAGAGGGACCTATTTCCAGAGGGCTAACTGCCCTACCACAGGACCTGCAGACATTGTTCAGTGAGTGTGACAATTTCATTAGGCTCCTTTGCTTGATTCTGTCCCTGTATTCATTCCTTCTCTTAATAGAAGCTGGGGATACTTTGTCCCCCAGGCAACGCTGGGTAACAAAAGGCTAGTTATTCATAATTACCAACGTTTTCACAATTTTGTGTCAAATTCAGTTTGTTGCCCCCCCCAAAGCTTCCAATTGCAGCCCCTTAGCTACACCACTGAGTAGAAAAGCATGTACAATGCACAAACACCAGGGTGAAGTTCAACAAGGATTTTATTTAGAAAGAGATAAGAAGTGAAGATTTGTCTTTTAAATGAAGATCCCAGAACATATTCCTAGGTGCCTTTCAGCTTCCTAAACCTCTATTGGGACAGGCTATTGTAGGGGAAGGGGAATGAATTATTCCCCTTGCTGGGGAGTCAGCTGCTGGAAAGCTGGTATCTTCAGACATCAGTCTCTAGTGGGCAGCTGGAAAATCAGATGGAAATAGGGGTCTTTGTTGGAGTTCAAGTGGGTCCTCAAGACCTGTGAGGTCTCTCCATGTGAGCCCTCCTCCTACAGATTCCTTCTTTTCTCACTCACGTCAACAGAGAACTGCTAGCTCCTAACTGCAGTTTGCGCTCCCTTTTTTATGCTGGTTTCAAAGAACCTTCCAGCTGTGCAGCCAATCAGAACCCTCCCCTGCCTGCTTATTTGCATAACTGTCACCAACTGTCAACTGTCATTGGGAGGGGCAAAGGGAGGAGAGGAGAATTTAACTTCTTCTGAGCCAAATTCATACATTCTCTGGTTTATGCTTTTTCAGGAGTGGAGAAGGATGAAGATACTTTTTGTAACGCTGTAATCTTCTCTTTGCTGTTATGTTAGAGGAGCTAGAGCAGGGGTGTCAAACATAAGGCTCATGGGCTGCAGCCCCCGGAAGCAATGGCTCCAGTTATAATCGGGCTCTCTCATATCTTAAAATTATGAACAAGATTTGCACATTGGTCCCTGGTGGTGCCACCCACCCTGTGCATGTCACCTGGTGTGGCCTGCATCATCCGCGCCCCTCTAGCGACGCCACTGTATGAACTTTTTTTATGCTTTTTACTACTGAATTTACCGCCTTCCGTTTTGTACCAGAAGGAGCAGCATCTAGGGATAAATTTGACAGCTTCACCATTGCAAGAGATTGGCATCCTCATCTGTGCCATGTTAGTTGCTGGGGTGAATCCAGGTCTGTGGTTGATGCACCTCACTGGCAGGGATCTCCGTATTCTGCTGTGGACTCTTCCTCTGTAAGGAAAATTAGTGAAGACCATTGGCCACAGCCAGAACTCTCATTCCCTGAGAGCACATCTGAGAGTGGACAACTGGGGAGACTCATAAGACCCATGAATTAGCCCCTGCTAACTGGGCAAGAGGCACTTTTCCAAGTGGTGTTCCTCTTATATTTAGCAGGGGGAGAGTATGAGAAACTCAAGTGCTCTTCATATCACCCCAGCACAGTGTCTTTTCTAGTGGCTGCTGTTAGTGGTGGTCTGCATTTTTTTAGATTGTGAGCCTTTTAACTTTATTACTGTTTGCTTGTAAACCGCTTTGTGAACTTTGTGTTGCAAAGCAGTATATAAATACTGATTGATTGATTGATTGATTGATTGATTGATTATCATTCTTGGTGAATGGAAGAGACTGAGCAATAAAGCATAATGTGTTACTGTGGTCATTGGAACAATAACATAGAACCTTCACATGCATTCTCGGCCTTAAAGTTTGGAGCATTTTGCCTTAAAAGCAAGGAGCCAATAATGAGACACAGATGGTCTTCAGGTTCCCCCAAACCACAAAATTCTAAAATGGAATTTCAGAAATTCCAAAAGAAATTATAAAAGCCAGGCCTCACAACTTATGACGCACAAAGCTGAGCCTTTCTGGGACTCTGTGCATGCAAGAATGTATTCAGAAGACAAAAGGACATAGCTAGGGGGCCACAAACTGTGCAGGCTTAATAAGAAACAACTGAATTAAAAATGCAAACTGTTTTTATATAGGTCAAAATCTGTTGGTAAGAACCTACCTGGTTCATAGTAATCATAGACTTTGACAGTGGCTGGCTTCAAATCCTTAACTGGAATCTCTTGACTTGTGGTGACAGTGAATGTCTGTTTCTCTTTTCCTAGCTGCAAGACAGACAAAGGCAAAGTGAAGCTCAAGAAAGGACTAGGTGGACAACATTATTCTCTGATCATGTCAATCAGCACCTTCCTCTTTAGTGTTCAGATTGTACAGGGGCTTTGGGACAACAGATAACAGGTCCAAATAAAAGCAAGTTTCTATTTTGCAAAATCTCCCCTGGTCAAAACAGCTTTAGATAGTATTTGATTTCTTATGCATTCTGTTCACAGGCTGACAGGCTGCTCAAGTCACTCCCATGTGATCTTCTCTCCCATTCTCTAACAGCGCAATCTATGCATGTGTACTCAGACGGGCCAGTCCTGAGCTGCCTGGCTGCAGGAAGCACAGCAGTAGCCAAACGGCACAAGCGGTAGCGATAGCCACTTGTAGCAGTGGCCAGGTCCCCTTATACATTTTTTCTGCCTTTCATTTTTTTGTGCATGCCCTTCAGATCTGTGGGATCTGTAGTATAGCATGCAGCACCCAGCCCAATCAAGTCTGAAATTGCACGGTAAAGTGCATTTGGACCACTCGGGTAGCGCAATCCTGCCCTGTTCATCGTGCCGACACTACGGCATAGCGTCGGTGCTACGTCATTAGCACCAAGTGGCACCCCTGCGTCGGTGCTAAGGCAACGGGACTGGCACTGCAGGCGGTGCCGGTCCCATTGCTCCTGCACAGCGCCTCCCTCGCTTCAGCCAAAGCCAGCCGGCACGAGGGAGGTGCCATGTTGGGATGGTGGTAGGAGTGGGCAGGGGGATGGAGGTTCTGGGCAGGACTAGGGTGGGACGTGGGCGTGCCGGCAGGCATGCCAGCCCAGGACGTGGGTAGGCTCTGGATTCGGCCATAAGGCCGAATCCTAAATCCGATTAGGAGGCTGAACAGCCCCAATTCGGGCTGCGCGGTCTCCTCAGATTTGCGGCTGCTGTTTAGTGATATAGCAGGTGCAGAATCCTCCTCCAGGCAGGAGCCTAGAGCCTCCCCTACAGTAAGGGTGTGAATATGCCCTTGTGCGGGGAAGCTCCAGCCTCCCTGAAGCAGTGTTGAATATGGCGCAGGCACTCTTTAGGATTGCACTTTAGGATTGCAAAATCCTAAACTGGAGTTAGGCTGGCATAAGCTAAGCCAGCAAAGTTTGGCCAGCACAAGGGCCACCATAAAGCATGTTTGAAGTACCCTCAGAGTCAGGGAGGATGGCGCACATCTGTGTGCTGGCCTCTCTGACTCCAAGAGTGATCCAAACATACAGCAAAACCCACAGAATTCATTATCAACCAGTCATAAATGCGGTGAGCTCATAAAATAATGTGCTCCCTGTGTACACATATGCAGATGATATATTACAGGGTTGAAAAACGGGTGCATCCATATTCACCACCAAACATAGAGCAGCATCAACAATATGGAAGTTTTTTCCCCATGTCATTCACTTCCATATTGGGAGGGAGCACAATTTTTCTCTGGATTAAAATTGGAGACACATGGCTTTCCTATGCTCAAAATTATGCACATATATTTAACTGGTTCGCTCCCACACTATGTGCATCACTGCATTCTGTTTACTTATCCTCAATGTTATATTTACAGTAATGGCCTAAATTTATATTACATATATTAATAACAAAAGTCTGTGGACAGTTATAAGTCCCCCCCTTCTGTGTTCTAGCACCTCTGCTTAAGAGAACCCACTTAAGATACACACAAGCACTCTTATCACAAAATGTTCCCTGCAGCATGATCTGTGTGGGAATGGTATATAGGATTGGACGTAAGTCCACGTTGATCTGTGAAGGTGGGTATAGCCCAGGAATGGGGTTAGGATTCAGTGTGTGCTGCCTCTGAATCTACTGCCCACATCTGCCTAATCTGCCCGTTCCTGTCACACACCCTCCCTGCCTACCCCTACCCCATTCTACCCCCTGCACAGCCTTACCTTTGCTAGTGGGTGTCCCCAGTCCAGTGATGTCATGCAGGGGGAACGCGGGGGAACTCAGTTCCACTAGTTAAAATTAGGGCTGACTCCGCCCACTTCACTCTCCCTCCTCCCCCCTCCCAATTCCTCTGCAAAGAGCTTTTCTTCTTGGTTGGCCGGCACTCAGAGGTTTAAAGGCAGTGATGTCATTCAGGGGGAACGGACACAGAACGGATCCTAACCGGCTCCGTGGCTGGTTCCGGTTCCTGACAAGTGCCAATCAAAAGTAAGTTCCTGTTCCTAAATCATTTGAATGACACCACTGCCCCAATCCATTGGAGCATAGAGACCAGGCCACTTGCCACTTGTGGCAGTGGTGGCCAGGCCCTGCGCACACATGTTCTGCCACTATAAACCTTGGTTAGACTTGCACCATTAGTCTGCCAGAAAACTGCATCCCTTTTCCTGGCCCTTACCTGGTCCAGATAGATTGTGAGATATTCCTCCCCTGTCTCCACTCTTTTCACAAGAGGGTGGTGCTCCAGCTGCGAACAGGAAATGAGTGACTTAAGATCCCCGTTACTTTCACCATCCCACTTTAGTATTGAGGAGAGGAGTCACATTTGTGCTTATGTCCGTAAGAGCACATGATAGTCCTAAGAGGAAGAGAGCTGTATTCCCACTGCAAGAACATGGGCAGCAGTCCATGACTGAGAAATGTTGGAAGGTGTATGTGCAAGAGGATCGGTGTTTAGCATCCAGTTGGTGGAAAAATATGTTTTATGGATCATTTCTTTGGTCAAAAACAGAGGAGGGCACACCCCTTCAAACTGCTTGCTAGGATGTTCTACTGGTGGCTGAGCTGAGCTGAATTTTATTGAGTGGAGCAAACTGAAAAAGTCATGAGTCTCAATCTTTGCCAATCAGTTCACCAGTACACCAGCATCGGGGGGCGGGGCGGGGCGGGTACTACATACATAGCAAGGTGCCTTGGGAAAACTTAGCGACCTGCCCCCCTCTAGGGATACTACTGCACCAGCATGTGGAAATTCATTGTCGCTTGGCAGCACTTACAATGGTAGTAACCAGTAAGCAAGAGGTTGTCACTAAAACAGGCCAAACTAGCAGTTCTCAAACTGTGGGTTCAGGACCCACTAGTGGGTTGCAACCCAATTTTTGGTGGCTTGCAAAACTGAAAGGACAGATTAGACTATGCACATCAAGGGTTAAATCCAGTGCTACTTGGAGGGACTGAGCACAGCTGCCCAATCACCATTATAGCCTCGGGCAGTGTTTTCCAACCTGCGGGTCGCAACCCCCTATGGCAAGCGGATCGAATCTCCCCTTAATTGGACTGGTGACCTGTGGAGAGTGTGAAGGTGGCAACTGCACTTCTGGGTTTGTGTCACTACTGCTGATGGGACTTTGCAGAGTTGCAACCCCCCCCCCATCACGCCCCGCAAGAACATAGTGGATACCCAATCTTTGAGTAAAAGTTGAGAACCACTGCTGTAGGGAACCACTGGGCTAAACAGACAAGTTAATTGAAAGAAGGAGCATAATATAGGAACATTTTAAAACAGGGTGATGGCTGAAACCTGGGATCAAGATAATCTTAGTAACAGAATGCTGTTGCTTCTTTGTCTCCTTTACAAATCTTGCATTTTGGAATTGTCACTGCAATATACAAATGAAACTGCTTAGTGATCGTTTCTCCACTTAAACAACAATGGTTGATCATTCCTAGTAAATTCTGCCACCACTTTTTGATGCCCTTTTTTGACATCACAAAGCTCTAGAACTGCTTATGTTCATTGGGATGGACTCCTCTTATACATCTGAGTTGGTTCCTGTCCTATGTGAAATAAAAGGGGAGAAGCAATGCCAAGCAAAATAGACTTACAGACTCCTTAGTTCCCTGGACAGGATGGAATCCAGATAACATCTTGACCTGAATAATGGCCATGTTAGAGGTGCCCCGACTGCCTATGTAACTGCCAGGAAAAAAAAAGTTGAACATAAGCCATTTGTAGTCTTAGCTCCCAGCTTCTTTACAGCACTAGGACTTTTACAGCTCACAAATGTCTCCCTGTATCACAAATAATGATCAAACATTCATTAGCTCAATCCAGTGGTACTCCAATTTTTTACCACTGGGACCCACTTTTTAGAATGAGGGCACAATCCTAAACTAAGTTAGGCCGGCATAAACTAAGCCAGCAAAGTTTGGCCAGCACAAGGGACACCGTAAAGTATGTTTGGACCACTCTAGGAGTCAGAGAGGCCAACACAGAGATGTGCACCATCCTCCCTGACACAGAGAGTGGTGTGAATGTGCTTTACGGTGGCCCTTGTGCTGGCCAAACTTTGCTGGCTTAGCTTATGCTGGCCTAACTCCAGTTTAGGATTGCGCTCTGATACAATCTGTCCGGGACCCACCAGAAGTGATGTCATAGCAAAAGTGCCATCATTATGATGCCAGAGCTTGCTGCTTTCCTGATAATATAGCAATAAATTGGGTTATTTCTCAGCCATTTTCCAATAGCAAAGTGAATCAGAAAGGGAAAAAAGTTTATTTACAACCTCAACACAAGTAAAACAACCACACAGCCCTCCCCCTTTCCAGCATCCCATCTTCCCATATTATCAATATGGTTGCTCATATCATATTATCAATATGGTTCATGACCCACCTGAAATTATCTTGTGACCCACTGGTAGGTCCTGACCCACAGTTTGGGAATCACTGGCTCAATCTGAAACTGGGTTTCACACACCAAGCTCCCTCCCTCCCCCCACTAAAAATGTTCTAATATTTTTCTGAATTCAGCTCTAAAATTCAGAGCTGTGGATCCTATCCACACTTTCTTGGGAGTAAGCCCATTGAACACAATGAGTAGCCATGCATAGGATTGCGCTATCAGTTCTTATCACAGTCCCAAGAACATCATCAGGCGCACTCCCTCATGCAAGCACTAAATCATCAATTGAACCTTCCCACTTGGCAGCAATAACACAGACCTCTGGAGGCTACCCCAGAGCACACACACCCAAACACAACTTTTCTAGGGCACCCAGTCTTTAGTATGGATACCAGCCATCTTGGAAACGAGGCATCCCAGGGCTCCTGCTGTCTGGGTTGCTACCATTGCAGCATTCAAGGTGCCAGAGAGAGAGGCAGGTTCATCAGCTTAGATTAAGAGTGCAATTCTAACCTGGAGTTAGGCGGGCACAGTTAGGCCAGCAAAGTTTGGCTGGCACCAGGGCCACCATAAAGCGCGTTCGGACCACTCTCAGAGTCAGAGAGGATGGCGCACGCCTGTGTGCTGGCCTCTGACTCCAACAGTGTTCCAAACATACTTTACAGTGTTCCTTGTGCCAGCCAAGCTTAACTGGCCTAACTATGCTGGCCCAACTCCAGGTTAGAATTGTGCTCTAAGATACAAACTGGAGAAGAACTTTCAGAGTGAATGATGCGCAATCCATAATGGAACTAATCCAGCCAACTCTGTACGGATAAGCCCCAGTATCCACTGATTCAGTATCCATGGTTTCAGTTACCCATGGATACCATGGATGTTGGGACACCTATTAAAAAGATAGGGGAACATTACACAACTCTGTTTTTTAACCTTGTTGCAGCAAAACCACTGATGTTTCCCTACCTTTAAAAAGTGTCCCAAGTGTCCAAAGTTTCAGGTATCCACAATGAAGTCTGGAACGGAACCCCAGCAGATACCAGGGCATGCCTGTATTCCAAACTAGGAGAATGCAAATTTTGACAATACTGTTACCTTACAGTGATGCCAAGGGTCAGGACCCGGGGCAATGTCTGTTGCTCACATCCTTTCTCTTTTCTTGTCACATCCAGGGTGAAGGTCTCGGCATTCTTCAGGGGTGGGATGTTATACCGTAGGACGGTCTGAGGTAAAAGAGGCAGAGAAACAACACTAATGGAGTTGCGTCACAGTAGCATCCCCAAAATCTCATCCATCACAGGCACACTAGCACCTTCCCATCTATGCCAACTATTTCTCTTCTCCTCCACCCCTGATCTTCAGCAATCTAGGATAAATGCTTTACTGTAACACTGAAATTGTACAAATTTTAAACCTCTCTCTCTCTCTCTGACTAGTGTCTATACAGAAGCTTTGTAATTAAACATTTTTTTAACATACTGTGGGCCCTTCGTATCCAGAGGGGTTGGTTCTGGACACCCCCACAGATGCCAAAATCCATGGCAGCTCAAGTACCCTTTAAAAATAGTGTTTCCTACCTGTGGGTTGCAAGCACCACAGATTGTGCCAGTTGCAGAGCCATGGGTAGGGATGGGGTTTTGGGGGGTGATTTTTTCCCCAAAATTTCTTGATTAAAAGATTAAATTTCTTGCAGTGTTATGTGTTTTAACTCTACGTTCTCATTCCAAGTTCTCATTTTTAATAATTTTAAATGTTTTAGAAGTATACTAGGTAGATGATGAAGGTGATACAGTGTCAGCAGATGCAGCCACAGTATTATTTCTAATTAGAAAAGTAGTCTATTTTAATTTCTTGAAAAATGCGGAATTTTCTGTTTTGATTCAGATACTTTATCTGCCAAAAGGCGTTGTTTAACCACCAAAAAGTGGCTTTCAACCAAAAAAAAAATCCCACCCCTAGCCACCCTGAACCCCTAGTATCAGGTGCTCCCAGAAGCAGCTTCCAGGTTGTACCAAGGCCCATGATCCACTCAGTTGGCACACACCCAAATGCATTGCAGAAACATTTCAGACGCTGCTATCGGGGAGGCTGTGGTGTGCACCTGAATGCCTAGCGGAAGCATTTTGCACAGTTGGAGAAATGCTTCCACAATGTATTCGGGTGCACGTCAGGGCCCATGGAGAGGCTTGTGGATCTCGGTGCTTCCTGGAAGTGGCTTTTGGGAGTGCCCAATACTGCCCAGCTGATCTGCAGAGGGTTAGATTTGCGGTTGTGAAGCCTGTGGACCTGACTTCATCAAATCGCGCAATAGCCACGGTTGGCTGGAGAGCCATCACTCACCTGTACATACCCACAGCCTTCGCCAGTGGCCTGCACAATGTACTCGCCAGGTATGTCTGGGAGAGTCGCCTGCCTCAGCACTAGCCGATTGGCCTCGTTCACATGGAATGAGTGCTGGAAGCCCTTGTCAGAGTTCACAGTTATTGTGATGTCTCCATTTCTAACATACGACACCGCTGCGTATTTGGCCAGAGATTGGAGGGCAACCACAGTGTCCTGGAAAAGGAGAGTAGTGTCATTGTGGCCCCATGGAAGCAAGGCACATGACCCAGCCAGCCAGCAGTGGGGCCACCTTCTTGGAGCACAGGTAAATTGCATTTAGCAGAGGATGCAAGTTCTGTATTTCTTCTGCTCTGGGTATAACAAGAACTAGGAGGAGGAATTTAGATTGGGAAAATAATAATAATAATAATAATAATAATAATAATAATAATAATAATAATACTTGGATTTATATACCGCCTTTCTTAGGTCATCAGATTTCTCTAATGACTATAATTCAAGGTGGTGTACATGGGCAGACTTTATTCAGAAACCCGAAGGTTTTTACAATTTATACAGAAATGTTCTATCTTTCAAGAACTACACATATACAGATGGATCTTTCTGGTGCAAGGTAAAAGGGTTGCCCCATTAATCCAATGCTGTTATTTCTAATCCTCTTGTAACTGCTGTAAAATTTTTAAAAAACATTGTTTTATCCCATTATGGATTCCCCACAGTCCAGGTAGTTAGGCTTCCTGAATCTCTTATCTGCAGGCATTTTCACAGAATACCACAGTTAGTACAGGACTTCTGTCACAAAATGATCAAGTAGCATCAGCCCGCCTAGAGAATCAAGTGGATCCAAGAACACAGTGGTTGCAGCCTAGGCTGGATCTCTGGCACTAGGCTGAGGAGTAAATGCAACAACTGGGATGAATCATGTCCTCTTCCTGTCCTGTGCAATGCCCCGCTGCTCTTCTGAAAGCAGCCAGGCACACAAGCCTCCTCCTTTTCCTTCCCAATGCTTCTCAACACCTTGCTTGGGTACTTCTCTAGGACACCCAGATGCAGAGAAGACCCTAGGGTTGTGTTGTGGATAGAGAGAAGGACTTGGGTCAAGGACTTAGAGAAGGACTTAGCCACATAGTTCACTGGATACCCTTGGGCCAGTCACTTATCTTTTAGCCTTAATAGGAGCTCTGACTTAACATCTGGTCACACACATTGGGAGCGCAATTCTATACCTGTGTTGCGTCGGCGCTACGCTCTTGCACTGGTCCAGCACTGTCGCAAACATGCCGTCAAGCACATCTGCGCCAGCTAGTCGGGTGCTGGACCGGCGCAAGGGCAGTGTTGGTGCACAGGTGCCACTGCGCCCGTCAGCAGCACCAGCCGTGTGCCGCTCGAGCGTCAGCTGCGCTTGGTAGGCACAGGACTTCGCCGAGGGCGTGCCAGAGGTATGCAGGGGGTATAACGGGGTGGCACACTGGGTGGCGACAGGGGTAGTGATGCACAACAGCCGTAGTGCTGAATCCTAAACCCCATCCCCAGCCTCGGCGGCCCCGATTTGGGCCGCTGCTGTGCACGTGCACGTGCACCTGCGCTGCCGCCGACACCTAATGGCCTTAGGATGCAGCCCTGCTACGTCGGCCTTACTATGTCGGCGCTTCTTAGGATTGGGCTGTGGTTCTCCTTGCAGCTCCATTTCTGAACCCATTTGCAATTTCTGCCACAACAATAATAGAATAAAGCTTTCAAAATGCAGCCTGCCCAGTATATCTAGGTTCCAGAATCTTTTATTTCTAGACTTTGAGAACGCTAGATGGGGTGGGTTGGAGTGATCAGAACTGACAGTGCCCTGGTTGTAAGAGAGGAACTCTCATTACCTGAGTTGAGGCAAAGCCCCCATAGGCATTCTGCTGCTTGGCTAGCCAGGTCACAATGCCAGTGGCCATCACTTTATCGTCTTGGCTCAGAGTTTCAGATGTGACTACAGCCAACAATACATATGATGCCAGCTCCACCGCCACAGACTCAGGTTCAGACCAAGGATTCTGGCTGGCTGTTGAGGCAGTTTTCCTTTGCCAGTAGATCTGTCCCCCTACCGGAGAAGAAAAATAAAGCATACAGCAAGGAACAGCAATTTTAAGTTTGGGGCAGTGGGTTAGGTGTAAGGTCCAGACTATGGCTATATTGGAGTGAAATCTGCATTCATTCCTGAACATAAATTGATAATGGGTAATGTGTTCAGCAATGGAACACAAGACATGATGGAACACAGTTGACAAGGCCACATACTCAAGATCCAAAAAATGCACTCCATCTTTACTAGCTGTGCTGCCTATCAGGGAGAGTGATATTTCTTTCCTCATTCACTCCCTGCTTTTGAGTTGTGAGGGTTCTAATCGACACTTTGATTGGAACTATTTAACAAATGAAGCAAAGGTATCTGCATGAATGCCAGCAGAATCTGCATTTGATATTCTGGCTAGTTCACAAACTATGGTTACCGCAAACTGCAATTTGATGGGTCCAGCTGCAAAACCAAATTGTGATTTGTTTTTGGACCAGGAATGGAAGCAGCAAAATTTACTTCCCCCAGCCCCTGCCCCAATCTATATGCACAAAGGTGGAATAATGCTAGACCTTGGATTGGGCTTATATATTCTACTCAGTACCTGACTTGATGGCCTGCTGATCTAACTTGGCAAGTAACAGCTGCCTGAGGGCATTGTCTCCAGCCAGTGAGAAGACATATGCCAACAACGCCTGTGAATAGACATCAGTGGTACTGGAGACAGACTTCCTGAGATAGCCCAAGCCATTCTTCACCATTGGATCCTGGGTGGGAAGGAAACACTCTTTCAACAAACGGAATGGAACACATAGGTGCTAGACAAGGGGAGGTGATAGTAAGAAAACCTGTCCTGGTATTAGGGGGTGGGGAAATTCCTGTGGGCCGGGCCGGCTTTAAAGCCAATGTGACCAATATCATCACACTGGGACCCGCACTTTGTCGGGCCCCGAACCAGCACAGTTAACATATCATATGCTGCTGCACTTAGGATCGCTACGGACTGTAAGTCAGTGGGCCAAGCAGATCAACTTCACCTTGGGCCCTCCCACCTGCCCCTGCCTCCAAACTGACCAAAATGGGCCTCCTGGAAGCAGTTGGCAGTGATGTCATCATGATGTCATCATGTGATCCCACTATTTTCAGGTGCTGTGCATTGTGCATAGCATCACAAACGCTCTCCTTCGTGAGTGGGGAGTGTGGGGAGGGTTGGGGGCTCCAAGGGAATGCCCTGCATTGGGCCCCACTGCTCCAGCTCTGCCAGTGGGTCACAGAATATACGTTTTGGTGGGCTGGGGGTGGAGCAGCGGAAGGAATTAAGACTGGAAAGGAAAGTTTCTATTTCTTTGGGAAAAGAGAAGGCCACCTGCAACAAACCCATGTGGAGTCACCAGTCAGGGGCCAACTTCCAGTTTTGGTGGCAAGCAAGCAAGTTCCTCATTACAGAGAGACTCATTTTGCTGGGAAGTTCTGGATGACACCTGAAAACCATTGTCTCTGCTTTTGTAAGAAAGAACGGCCAACACATCTCAAAAGTAGCCCTTCATGGAATCTTTTGCAGTGTTACTTGCAGCTCTTCTTAATGCCAAAGAGGCACGTCATTGACCCCCTGTGCACCAGAAGCTTCTGGGTGAGATTAGCCTGACTGGCTAGACTAAAGAACACTCACCTCAAGTGGTATTTTGGCCTCCAAGAGTCCAGCAGTGATGTAAGCAGAAAGAGATATACCATCATTTACACCCCCCTGTGAATCAAATGGAGAAAGGATTGAGCAGAGTGACGAAGACATTTACATGCAAGGCAAAAACGAAACCTTCCAATGTCCAACTCCTGCGGAACTGATAAAGATGTTTGGGTCTTCTAGATTACAGGAGCAAATTGATATTTAGTACTGCTAACCTCAATTCAGTACTGGTAATATAAAATGCTGTTCCAATGCAATGAAAGTTAAGGGGAGAGGATAAATGAAAGATAAGGGGATTGCAGCACTCTAAACTTCAGGATGGGAAGTTTTCCTGGGTCTAGCAAGACCTGGATGTCACCAGAGCTGCTGCGGAGGAGAGTGGTCTCCCTTCTCTTGGGATGGTGGAGGCATAGAGTATAGTGACACTTCAGGCCCCATAATTCTGGTCTCAGCACCCCAGTCCTCTGAATGGTGTCAGTAAAATGATAGATGCTTGCTAGGCCTTGGCAGAAGCGTTAACAAGTTCCTGCAATTTTCCTAGAGAGTTTCTGTGATTTTCCTTTCCTTTCTGGGACTTACTTTCATTGCCGTATGGAAGAGTTTTCCCACACTGGCAAAGGACCCATCATCTTGCTGGTTAGCGGCCAACCACCTCTGACCATCCTGGATGTTTTGGTCATCTATGGGGAGGTATTTCTTTGCCTGAACGAAACTCTTGATCACAAAAGCTGTCAACCTGAGGAAAAGAGAGAGAGAGAAAAAAACCTATCAAAGGGTTGCTTGTATCACATCAGATGATTTTCAGAAGCTGTTGATTCAGGGCTGCTATCCTCATTAAAAAATGCGATCACTTTCAGATGCCACAAGATCTCCTCTTATGGAACTCGGCCTTGCTATTTCTTATGTTTGGAACTCTCTTCCTTTCTCTTGGGGAGCAATCCTAACCTGGAGTTAGGCTGGCACAGTTAGGCCAGCAAAGTTTGGCTGGCACAAGGGACACCGTAAATCAATCAATCAATCAATCAATCAATCAATCAATCAATCAATCAATCAATCAATCATCCAACCAACCAACAGGTATTCAACACAAAGTTCACAAAGCGGTTCACAGGCAAGTAGTAATAATAATGGTTCCCTGTCCCAAAGGGGCTCACAATCTAAAAAAAAGGCAGAACACCACCAGCAACAGCCACTAGAAAATACACTGTGCAGGGGTGAAGAGGGACAATTATCTTCCCCTGCTAAATATAAGAGGAACACAACTTGAAAAAGTGCCTCTTGCCCAGTTAGCAGGGGTAAAGCATGTTTGGACCACTCTCGGAATCCGAGAGGCCAGCACACAGACATGCGCCATCCTCCCTGAGTCCAAGAGTGGTCCAAATGCGCTTTACGGTGGCCCTTATGCCAGTCAGACTTTGCTGGCCTAACTGTGCTGGCCTAACTCCACATTAGGATTGAGCTCTCAGTTTCCTTCCTCAAAAACTACTTTTTTTTTTCTTATGAAGCCTTAGGCTTCGGTGGTGGGGCTAGAGAATAAATCTTCATTGATCCAAATGGTAGTACTGAACATATCATTTTATAGTGTAATACTGTAGCAGGATATATATTTACCATGAGCTGCCTTGCCCATCACTTTGCCCAAAAGCACTGTAGGAGCCATCATTATGTTTGTATTGAAGTTCCTTCTGGTACCCTTGTGTATTTAAAAAAAAAAAAGCAATCAGTGATACTCCCCACACAATTCAATCCACACTTCATCTGAAATTGCTATCTAGTCCCCATACTGCAAATTATCTCAGAGCTGTGGAAGAAATGGTTCCATGAGCTTTCCATATACAGTAACTGGTCCTACAACAGAACTGAACAGTGATGATAACAGTGATAGGATAGTTCATTTAGGATCTCCTCAGTCCATCCGTTCTGTGTTTGGGCATCATGACTGAAGGCCTGGCTTAAAGTAATGAGATAACAAGAAGGCTTTTCCATGAAAGAAGCTAGTGTAGAAAGGAAAAACCAGACTGACCTGTCTGCAGGTAACCCACTGCTTTCGTCTTCAGCTTTTCGCTCAGCTGCCCTGTGCTTTCCAGGTACTGTAACACATAGATGATGGGGGCAAACCCCACCATGTTTTGCTCCCCACAGCCACTGGGCATCTGCACCAGCTGATCCAGGTTCTGCAGTGCCGTCCCCATGATGTCACCTGGGCAGGTAAATAGGTAGATAAAAATCAAATCAAATCAAAGACCTTTAGTGGCATATAAAATATAAATATGATTTGAGATAGGTAGATACATGGTCAAAGGTAACAGATCTCTCTGACTGAACACTGCTCCCCTGGAACTCACACAGCCCACAAGAGCAGTTATATCCCAAAAGCCAGCATTTACCCAACTATATACCCTTATTTACCCCATGTGATGAATTCCCTATTCCCAACCACCACCATTTTTTGGCCTATTTTCCTGTATTGTTCTGCATTTTGGGTACTTTTGCTGGGAATTCCTCTTGCAGCATTCCTCTACTTTATTTGGACACTCCATTTATTATTAGCCAAATGCTGGATATCAATTCAGGGCTTGTCTTCCTGTTCTGGGACAGCTCTTGTGCTTAGCAACAGAGCTACCCTTGCCTATTGGGTAGCAAACCTGTCTGTCTAGGTCCAAGGGGTGGGAAGATAGCATTTCAAGGGCAGAAGATGCTGGGGGATAGAACTGGGCTCCTAAGATGCTAGCATCCTCTTCCCCCTTCCTTTCTTCCCTCCTCCATTGGCACCATGATGCACCCTGATTTCTTCTCTATCTTTTGTAGGGTGCACTCCTAACCTGGAGTAAGGCCAGCACAGTTTGGCTGGCACAAGGGCCACTGTAAAGCACGTTTGGGCCACTCTCGGAGTCAGGGAGGATGGTGCATGTCTGTGTGTTGGCCTCTCTGAATCCAAGAGTGGTCCAAACATACTTTATAGTGTCCCTTGTGCTGGCCAAACTTTGCTGGCCTAACTGTGCCAGCCTAGTTAGGATTGCACCCTTTACTGTCTAGAACCCGCTGACATTTAGGGCCTGGTTGTGTGAATGATGGTTGTGAACATTGCATGGCATTTTGTCTTGATCCCCACTTCTTATCCCCGTGACAAAAGCTATCTATTGCTGCCCCTCTAATAACCCTGCCTCTCTCCTCATTTCATTTCATTGCACTGAGTTGTGCCATGAGCCATTTCACCCAGTCTTTGCACACCCCTGTCTGCACATGTTATGTGTCTTAGAGCAAGCCCGGGAACAATTTTCCCAGCTGCCTTTTGGATCATGGCTCTGACCTGACTTGACCATGTACCTGCTTCTGGAAGGACCCTCTAACCTTCTCTTGCTTCCTTGAATCTCATCCCTCTCAGATTTTGACTACTGGCCTGCATTTGGCCCTTCTGATCCTGGCCTACCTGGAACAAAACAATCTTCCTGCCTTTCAACCCAATCAGAACCAATTTTCCAGCATTGATGCAGCCATGCCAATTGGACATGCACTGCATCCTGGGGTGGAGGGAGCAGTCACAGAGGCCTCCTGAGGCTCATTCAGGGCTGCATTGAGGCTGCATCAGAACTGGAAAGTTGGTTAGGATTTGGCTGTAAGTCCGCACACCTGTTTCTGGCCCTTAGGTCCTGTTTGGCCTTCTCTGGAACTCAAACTTGCATAAGAACATAAGAAGAGCCCCACTGGATCAGGCCAAAGGCCCATCTAGTCCAGCTTCCTGTATCTCACAGCGGCCCCACCAGATGCCTAAGGGAGTTCAGTAGACAACAAGATGCTTGCATCCTGTTGCCACTCCCTTGCCCCTAGCATTCTGAAGCAGCCTACTATTAATGTAAGGAGGTTGCCCAGCCCATCATGGCCTATAGCCCACGATGGACTTTTCCTCCAGAACTACATCTAGTCCCCTTTTCAAGGCATCTAGGCCAGATGCCATCACCACCTCCTGTGGCAAGGAGTTCCACAGATTAACTACCCGCTGGGTAAAAAAGTACTTCCTTTTATCTGTTTTAACTCTCCCAACCCTCAGTTTTAGCGGATGCCCCCTGGTTCTGGTGTTTTGAGAGAGGGAAAAGAACATCCCTCTATCGACTCTATCCCTTCCGTGCATAATTTTGCATGTCTCAATCATGTCCCCCCTCAGGTGCATTTTTCCAGACTGAAGAGCCCCAAACGCTGCAGTCTTTCTTCATAAGGGAGGTGCCCCAGCCCCGTAATCATTTTTGGTCTGCAGCCTTGTCACTGTCCCCCTAAACTGCCAGCTTCCCCCAATACTGGAATCTGTCAGGCTGAAGGTGACCTCTGCTGAGGCCTGACATAACCTTGATTTGCATATTATGAAGGAGGAAACCTGGGTTTGCCTCCAAGTGCAAACCTAACTGGGTTCTCTATGGCATATACCCATATGAAACATGCTTCTGCTACATTCACCCATCACATTATATAGGTGTACGCTTAAAAAAAATCTTATAGGGAAACATCCTAATCTGTGAAATCTCAGCTGCCCAGATATAAATGAAAACACATGCTGCACCTCTCCTCACTACACCTGCCATATTCATACATGTGCTTCTGACTCTTGCACTTTAAAAAAAAAATGTAAGCAGATGAATGGGCTCAGTTCCTTACCAACAACAGACATGGAGGCCTTGGCTGAATCTGGCACCATGTCTTCAGGGACCTTCAAGGTAACTGAATCTGAAGTTGAACCTCCTGTGCAAAGAATAAAGCAAGGACATATATATGTGAATGAGGGCACAATCCTACCCAGCGCTGGGGTAGGAGCACCGGCCAGCCAGCGCCCTATCCAGCACTGGGTAGGTGGAGACTGGAGCCTCCCTGCGGCAAGGGAGCGTGCACTCTCTTACCATAGGGGAGGCTCCAGACTCCCCTTATGTGCTCCTTGGATCTGCGCCCGCTAAAGAGCGGGTGCAGATCCCAGGAGACCGCGTGGCCCGAATCAGGGTCATGCGGCCTCCCTGATGAGCTTAGGATGTGGCCATATGGCCACCTCCCAAGCCCGCTCACGTCACGCCCCCGCCTACCTCCCCCCCTCCCCCCCAACCCTCGGCACGGAGCCTCCCTTGTGCTGACCGGCTTCGGTCAGCCCGAGAGAGGCTCAGCGCTGTTGCCTTAGCACCGATGCGGGGATGCCGACCGGCACTCCTGCGTCGGCGCTAAGGGCACAGCGTCAACGCAACCCTTGCGCTGATGCTGCGCAGGGTTTAGGATTGCGCTGCCCAAGCAATACACAGAGCGTTCTGCAGGAGGAAACAGGCTAGGCCAGACTGCAGAATCCCGCGTCTTTATGATGAATGTACACAATCCTATACATGCTTACCTGGGAGTAAGTCCCATTTAATTCAATGGGGCGTACTTCTGAGTAGACATGCATAAGATTGTGACGTTAGCTTGTTGGAAAGCAAATGATGAGCTGAATCTGGAGGATCCAAATATCAGGCCCATCACAATTCCAAAATCTCAGTGTGAAGTCAGGCACGATTTACCTATATTTTGGTTTCTATTCTTTTTGTGGGGATTGGTATTCAGACATCAAACCTCAGACCTAACAGCCAATAGGAACAAGCTGAGGGTGGAATCCTAACCTGTGCTGGAACAGGTGGGCCAGCTGGCCTGTGCTGTATCCAGCGCAGGTTGGGAGCAGACTGGAGCCTCCATGGGGCAAGGCAGGGCATGTTCATCCCCTTGCCCCAATGTAGGCACCAACCACCCCTGTGGGCTGCTTGGATTTAGGCCTGCTACACAGCGAGCGCAAGTCCGAGAACACCCTGTGGCCCGAATCGGGGCCGTGCAGGCTGGGCGTGGTCTAATGGCCACTCCACCCTCTCCCTGGGCCACCCCACAGACTGGCGGTTATGGGATTCAAACCTAATTTCAATTACAATTCCTCTCTTAGTTCACATGTGTATGGGGACAGGGTGCCCCCTCTGGCTTTTCCATTTGAGTCTTGTCTCCGATCACCAGGTTAAATGTGAATTGTTACTTACCTTCAGGGCACAGCAGGGAGTTATGCGACTTCTCCACCAGTACTCCCTCAGGCTGGGTGGGTGAGAAAGAGAGAGAGAAAAAAAACCCCATCATGACATTCACTCAGTGCAATCTTCAAATATTTAAGGGGTTTCATATGGTGGCACCTCTCTTGTTACTCAAAAGCCATACGGTTATACCTGCTTTCCAGAAAGGTAGTTTCAGTGCCAGCCACTTTGATGCAGGGAAGGGAGGAAGGCAGAAGAAGGTTGCACTGCCGCACTGGGGGAAGGGGCTGTTTTTACACGTATCCCTTGCAGTGCTGGCCTCTGGGGTGTTTCGGGAGCCCTGGGGACACCTCCACAGAGCTTCCCAAGTCTCACAATGTGTGAAAAATGCTATCTCGACCCACTTCCAGTTTGTGATCGTGAAACCAGACCTGGGTCGCAATCGCATTTTTCACACATTTTGAGGCTTGGGGAGCCCAGTAGGAGTGCCCCCAGAGCTCTCCACACTCCCTGGAGGCCAGCACAACTAGGAGTAAGTGTGAAAACAGCCCCTTTGCTCAGGGCAGCAATGTGATCCTGGGAATTGTGTGCTGCCTTTGTCCGCCGCCACATCTATGTGTATGGTTCCCAACTCATAAGAACATAAGAAGAGCCCTGCTGGATCAGGCCAAAGGCCCATCTAGTCCAGCTTCCTGTATCTCACAGCGGCCCACCAGGTGCCCCAGGGAGGCATGAGACAACAACTCCCTCACAGAAGTTTGGGAACCCCTGTCCTAAACGCTTTATCCCAGCGGTAACCCTGTGTTTTAAAAAGAGCAAAGTATATCTAATACAAGTATACATATATTTATATGTGATCTCAATTGAGGGGAGTCACAATGGCCACCAGAAATGCTATATGACAGACTCACCCGGACGAGGAGATGCTTGATCAGGGTGTCACTCTGGCCCTTTTCAGGCACAACCACGGGTTCATTGCCACAGAGTTCCCTGCTGTTTAGTGCCACTGTGGTGATAGTGAAGTTCACCATACCTGGTGCCAAATGACAGAAAAACAAGCATGCTCATAGGACTGCAAATTGCAAAGACTTCTCATTCAGGAATCAGAAGTCCAAAAACATCCCCAAGCTCCCTGTTCCCCAAAGCCCCATTGCATTGCTACATATCACTGATTTTTACCAAGCCACATCTCCTCACATAGCTAGTGGGCAGATTTCAGGTGACCTAAAAGGTTTTCTACTGAATAGCAGCTTTATTAAAGGCTCAATCCTAACCTGGAGTTAGGCCGGCATAGTTTGGCCAGCAAAGTTTGTCTGGTACAAGGGACACTGTAAAGTATGTTTTGACTGCTCTTGGAGTCAGAGAGGCCAGCATGCAGCTGTGTGCCATCCTCCCTGACTCTGAGAGTGCTCCAAATGCACTTTACGGTGGCCCTGGTGCTGGCCAAACTTTGCTGGCCTAACTGTGCCGGCCTAACTGCAGGTTAGGATTGTGCCCTCAGTCTCTGTGTTAATTGCTGTAGCAATCAAGACAGAAGTCTGCCAACACCACAAAAACCTTCACATCAGCAATCCCAGGGGATGCAATAGTGTGGTTCACTCTTCTTCTCTAGCATGAGATCCTGATGCTCCAGAGGTGGGGTGCAAAGGTTTTAAGGCTGGATACAAGCAAGTGGCAGGTATATCAATGGAATAATTCAATGCATGGGTTTTGATTGGTTTTGTTGCTGGTTTTGAGTCAGTAAGGAAATGGGATATTGATCTAGTTAGAGTATTTATGTGATCGGGTGAATCCACTTCCTGTCTGCCCCCTTTCTCTGCAAGTCTGCCTCCTTACCCAGTTTGGTAGCCTTTACATTCCAGGAGAAAGTCTTGGCTTCATCAGCACATAGGCAGCTAATGTATTCACAGTCCTTGCACTCCTGCACTTCATATTCTTTGGACTTGGATAGAATAATCTGGATCTAGAAAACAAGGGACAGACCATCAGCCGCGGCAAAGAAAAGAGGGAAAATAAAAGAAAAAGATCAGAGGCCAAGAGACTACATTACTTAGGGCCAAATAAGTATGTTGGCCCTAAGTAATGCAGGGCCATTACATTATGTTGAGTCTGTGCTTGGGACTTTTGTGGTTGTGTCACAGTTTTGATTCTGATCAACGCTTCCCCTTAGAGGGTTACAATTGTGCAAAACAAGTTTGTTTTTAGCATCAACCCCAGTTTTAGCATCACCTGTAATATTAACATTGCCCTTCATTTGGACTTTTCTTTGGTAGCTTCTGTGTGACTGACGCAGTAACTTCCAGGCAGTGCGCCAGACATATCCCTGTGTCACAGGAAGAACTGCTCATGTGTGGCAAGAGAAGACTAAATAGTCATGTGGCTCCTGTGAACCCAAAGTGCCAACCCACAAGGAAGGTATCCACTATGTCTCTGCATGGCTCACTGGCTTGGCCTAGTCTTCTGCTCTACTTTGCACAGGCAGTTCAGTTTCATTTCTGCATTAGGTGTCATGGATAACTCAATCACTCTTAATGCTAATATACCACAGAATTACTATTGTTTAGAGGAGACTGCCTATTGCATCTTTGCACACTCATGACAGTGACTGATGCAGAAACAAAGCGTGTGGGGGCAAGGACAGGCAATGGGCCAAATGACACTATGCTTAATGCACGGTTGTGATGTCTCTGCTGACACCGGAACCCCTAACAGTAGTTTGGCCCTGAATGTATACTTTTAACAACCTGAAATAGCACCCTCTTCCCCCACACTTTGTGGTCCTAATGCTGATTTCCTCTTACTCACGTAGCTGCTATTTAAAAGGACACATGCCCAGGACCAAATGACACATTTAATGCACCATGTACTTTGGCCCTAAAAGTAAAACTTTTTGTAAGAATGTTTGGGTATGCGAGAATGAAGCATGCCTCCAATTCAGGGAAAAGTATGACTTCATGGTGAAAAGATTTGCTCCATGTTTCCCAGCACATGCTCTCTCAAATCCCTTACGCCATCTCTTCTTGCTGAGGCACCAAGTTCTCATCTGACTTATGAGGAGTTGTGCCTGTTATTGTCTGCATAGCATTTCACGTTGGTCCATAAGGATTTCTTCAAATAAATACGGGAAGACTCTCGGGGGGGTTGCACAGGGAGCTTTGCTCTAGCTGCAGAGGAATGGAGCCATTTCTTACCTTGATGCAATGTTTCAAATAGTTGAAGACTGTGGCCCTCAGTGGAAAGGACTCCCCACGAACCACTGAGTAGGGCATGGCGAGGTCCACGAAGAAAGACTTGAAGGAAGTCAGCCCCACCACTGGGGAAATGCTGAAGTCACTGCTTGGGGAGGTGCAGAACATGCTGGCTTTCCATTCCGTGATGGAGTCAGGAACAGTGACAGGGACTTGACTGACACCTGAAGCACTGCAGAGATATTAGACTATCAGGGGGGCAGTTTCTGCTGCAAAGGGAGTGTTCCTCCATAAGATCTTCCCTTGTCCATAGCAGAATTCTGTTTTGGTTCCATCCAAAAGTTTCCTTTCCCACTCTTGGAGCTGAATCAAGACCGATCAGCATATGGCTCAGGATGTGAACTGAGAAGTCCTTCCCTCCCTTCCAGGATAAACCTCCCGTGATTAGCCTGGCCCTCCAACATCAGCCAGAGAATGGAGCAGTTGTAGAGAGTATGCTTCAGGTATCCACGATGCGGTCCAGAATGGAACCCCAGCGGATACTGGGGCATGCCTATACTATCTCTATATCTGTGCAGTCCCAGTCAAAATCAGGCCCTCATGCAGCAGCAACCCATGAGTAAACTGAAGCCTGCTTTTGGTATCATGTGTAATCTTGATTGAAGGCACAATCCTAAACTCAGTTAGGCCGGCATAAGCTAAACCAGCAAAGTTTGGCCAGCACAAGAGACACCGTAAAGTATGTTTGGACCACTCTCAGAGTCAGAGAGGCCAGCAAACAGACATGAGCCATCCTCCCTGACTCCGAGAGTAGGCTAACACGCTTTATGGTGGCCCTTGTGCTGGCCAAACTTTGCTGGCTTAGCTTATGCTGGCCTAACTCCAGTTTAGGACTGTGCTATGAGTGTTCCCTCTTGCTGATGTGGTAGCCTTCAGAAGGCAATCAGAAATGGAAACATTTAACACGTTCAGAGATGTGCCCGTCTGCCTGGTGAACATAAATGCTCATAATATCATGAAAGACATTTCTGCTGCTAAAAGCCGCTTCCTGATGTACTTATTCTGCTTTAAACCTTGGAAATTTAATTCAAATATGAACTAGACATGAAGATGCTCTCAGCTTTAAACACAACTTACTCAATAGTAATCAAATCCCAGATCCAGGTTTCAGGGAAGAACTGGCGGACGTGAGATTCAAAGGCCGAGGAAGTAAATTGAGGATGTAATCCTGAGATGTGCTCATCTGTTAGGGAGGGACTGTCCATTGCCCTGATTGGATTTTCTGCTCCTGCTCCTGCTCCTGCTTCAAGATAACACACCACAGACATAGTCTTAGCTCTTTCATTCCCCCAAAGTGCCTCTGTTTCTAATATGCTAAGGGCAGTCAAAGGGTGCGCTCAGCCACAGGCTAGAAACAGGCACGATTTCTAAGACAGATAAAACAGCAGGAGAGAAGTCTTGTGTACAACATACTCATTTCTTTTGTTCTGCTACTTTGATCAAAAAACAGATTTTGTAACATTTTCATATACGTACTGTGCAAAACCTGAGCTCAGAAGCAACACCAGTGGAATGAGGCTGTCTAAATTTACTCCTTTGTACCACCTTCAATTTTCCTTTAAAAAAATCCTGTATGTCTCCAGCCAAATAGCCAGGAAATTGGACAATTCTTACCAGCCAGCATTCCATTCCCAAAGAAGTAGGGGCGATGATGCCGACATGTTATTGGTTTCTTTATTTTGTTGTTGGTCAAAACCTTCAGTCCCATCTCCTGTCATAAGTCAACGGTGCAAGAGATCCAAGGAAGAAGATTGCATTAATAAGTATGACAATGAACTGATGGGTCATTTATTGTTTGAGTGATTTTGTTCACTGATGTTTTGTGGCTAAAATATCACTTCTTCGTTTACCCAGCCTCTCTGCTCCCTTGGAAAAAACACATTCCAATCACATTTTGCCTTAACTACTTTTAGATTGTGAGCCCTTTGGACAGAGGCAGATCTAAGGGAGGACAAAGCTCTAAGTTTTGCAAGAAGCCTTACCTTGCAGTGGAAATCACTCTGCACCCTTTTAGCCAATCCTCACAGGGAAAAGCAACATCTTGGCATTGCTTACTGGCTACAGCAGCAAGGGAGAGGAGGGATTTACATGACAGGGTAAGGCTTCTTGCAACACTTAGAGCTTTGCCCTCCCTGTAGATCCGCCTCTGCCTTTGGAACAGGGAACCATTTGACTTTATTATTACTATTTGCCAGTAAACTACTCTGTGAACTTTGTTTTGAAAAGCGGTATATAAATACCACTGATTGATTAACTACTGCAATGCTCTCTGCTTCGGCCCCTCATCTCTATCCAGTACTCTGCTGCCAAGGTAATTCACACACATCAGTCCCTCCTTAAATCCCTCTGTTGGCCTCCTCTCTGGATCCTGCCCAAGCTCCTTACCTTCAAAACCCTCCAAGGCCTCATCCCAGCCTCTCTCTCAGCTCTCATGTCCTCCCATTATACGCCTGCCCATAACATTCACCCTTCTAGCTTCAGCACCCTCAGCCATCCAAATATCTCCCTTGGATGGCACCATCCTTTCTCCCTTGCAAACTGCCTGGAACTGTTTCCTGGAGCACCTGCCTGATGCCTCCCCTCTGACTTCCTTCAAAGCCCATCTTACCACTCGCCTTTTCTGTGAAGTTCCCAAGTCTTAGCCCCTATTCTGTAACTACGCTTAAGTACAGTGGGCCATCCTTATTCACCGGCTTGGCATCTGTGGATTTGACTAACTGTGGGTGCCAGCCAGTGGTGGGATTGAGGGGAACGCAGGGGAACTCAGTTCCACTAGTTAAAATTAGGGCTGACTCCGCCCACTTCACTCTCCCTCCTCCCCCTTCCCAATTCCTCTGCAAAGAGCTTTTCTTCTTGGTTGGCTGGCACTCAGAGGGTTAAAGGGAGCGACTCCGGATTCCTAGGGGGGCGAAGGCAGTGATGTCATTCAGGGGGAACGGACCAGAACGGGAGTTCCGGATCCTAACGGGCTCCCGACAAGTGCCAATCAAAAGTGAGTTCCTGTTGCTAAATCATTTAGACCCCACTACTGGTGCCAGCCCACGGCTGGAGGGCCTTGGAGACCTCGTGCCTCAGAGGATCTCTTGGCGGCTCCTGAAAGGCACCTCTGGTTTGCCAGCAGGGCCTCCCCTGTGGAGCTCGCTATCTATCGAATTTGGTATCCACAGGGGTCCTGGAATGGATCCCCCGCAGATACCAAGGGCTCACTGTATGTGTGACTGAAACAATCGCATTGCTTTTCTGCTTTCTCCGTTTTCCTTAGTACCCAAGAGCACAATCCTAACCTCGATTAGGCCAGCACAGTTAGGCCAGCACGTTAGGCCAGCACGTGTTTGGACCACTCAGTGTCAGGGAGGATGGCGCATGGCTGTGTGACCCTGAGAGAGGTCCAAACACGCTTTACGGTGTCCTTTGTACCAGCCAAACGTCGCTGGCCTAACTCCAAGTTAGGATTGTGCCCTAAGAATCCGCATTTCCTCATTTTGAATCTTGCCTTTGCCATGAACTCACTAGGGAGCATCACACAAGCCATAGCTAAGGGAGCATATTTTCCCAATGTGTGGATAACAGTATTTATCTTATAGGGCCTATAAGGCCTACATCAGAATATTGCATGTGAATTACACTGCATACTCAGAAAGTGCTACAGAAATGCTAAGCGTTATTACATTTGAAATAAAATAGAACTAGTTGTTCCAACACCCTCAGTCATAGGCATCCATTTTCCCCTTCCACCACCATGTCTTTTTTTTACTTTGAGCCAAAGAGTTTCCCTACCGCTACATAGTGTGTCCCAGCCCTAAAAAATCTGGTGGCCCAGAAGTAACAGTGGGATGCAAGAAATGAATGCAGACAAATGTCTCTGCCACACCATCTGCTGCTCTCTTAAAAGTTGTCTCCAAGTGCTGCAGGGATGCTGTGACAATGACATGACAAGTCCCTTCATTGTCTTTTGTGGAGTGCAAAACGTTCATGCATCAATGCAGGCGTCTCCTTCATTGAAGATGATGTGTTTTGTGGATGCCTGAAAGTCAGTCAGTGCCCACTGTACACCGATTCCCCCATTCCAGCTAAAAACAAGCAACCCGAAGGCACTCACCCTGAGAAAGCTGAAGAAATCTACACCATTGTCATGCCAGGGCATCCAGAAAGAGCGCTTTTGCCGTGCCAGAGGTATAGGGTCAATGAAGGGCCCTTCCATAAAGCAGTGATCATACTCAGCTACTTGATACGGATACCCCCCATAGAAAGAGAACATCCCATATACCTACAAAGGAAAGAAGGCAGTCAAAGGGTATTGATTAGCTGGCCATTCTTCTGACAGAAGAATGCAAGGTGTGCTTGCCCATGATATGCCAATTCCAGAAGAAACAGAAAGGCATAGCTAGGAAAACGGTGCAGGGCAACCCCCGATATGTTGTCAGGTGCACTCTCCACACGCCCTTCTCAACTATACAGCTGAGAACCCCATCAAACGTCTCCTCAGAGGAGATGGTGGAGATGTGCTGTTTATAAAGACTTGTTTTTTAATTTATTTATTTATTTATTTATTTGATTTCTACCCCGCCTTTCTGCCCCATATTGGGGCTCACAATATTAAAATTATAAACATTAAAATCAGATAAAATGATAAAAAAAACAGACAAACAATTAAAATAATATTTAAACAATTTTTAAAAATTAAAATATTTATTAAATATTAAATAGCTTAATAATTAAAATATTAAAAATATGGTGCTGCTTCCATGTTCTCAACGAGTTTATTCTCATACCTTTTATGTTTTTTTAATGATTCACTGTTTTTACTGTAAACCTTGACTATTTTTGTAATCACTCCATCAGAGTCATCCAACCCCGAGGCTGATGCAAGCCACTCCAGTGCTGTTGCTAATGTGCTGGCATGTTCGCGTCACTGCAAGGTGCACTGGGCCAACAGGAACCAGTACTGGCCCAGGCAGATTGAGGATGGTGGAAGGTAAACCTCCCCCATGCTGGCCTGGTTTGGCCAATGCAGGGGCTTTTCTGGGCAGGGGGAAGATGGGGTGTGTGTGGAATGGCTTAGGCAGGGCAGCCCCGCAGGCAGGGCGGCCCAGGGAGGGGGTGGAGTCAGGATCTGGCCATTAGGGCAGATCCTAATCCCCCCCCCCAGCCACACAGCTCCTATCTGGGCCACAGTAGGGTGCTTGGACTTGAGCCTGCTTAACAGCAGGCACAGATCCGAGGAGCCCCATTGGCCCAGCAGGGGCTTACCCAGGGTACTCTGGGTAAATACGTCCCCTGCCTTGTGGTGAGCTCCAACACAGTCCTAACTTGTTTTAGGATGCAGTAGATGCACCCTGGGTCAATTTCATTGGACAGAGTGTATAAATGCTGGAAACACACACACACACACACACACACACACACACACACACACACACACGCACGCACGCACGCACGCACGCACACACACACACCTTTCCAGGCCTTTGCATAACCCCTGCCACCCCCTCTCAGCTCTCGCTCTCAATCGGTTTCTCTCTTACAGTTTCATTGGAGAGCTCTCTCTCACTCCTGAAATGTAATACGCTCTGGTCCACTGCACGGACAGCACACAACGAACCAGGAGTCGCCGTCATCTCAAGATTGATGCTCCCTCCTGGCAGCTCCTGCTGCTGAGAGAACGCTAGGCTGACCTGCAGAAATTGATGTGAAGCAAGAATCAGTAGAGCCAGGATGAATAAAAGCAGGAGACATATAGTCATAGGCAAGGTCTCACCGTTACCATGCTTATAGCATTTCACTTAGATTAGGACTCGTTGCTGAACAACCCTGTAAGGCAGGCAAGCAGTATTATTCTCATATCACAGATACTTAAAGAGACCCAAATTCAAAAATGAGATTAGCTTTGTACAAGGGGCTTATCAGAGTGCATATCACAGTCTTACAGAGCAGTCCAATAGAGGGCCTATGGCAGCGGATTTCCTCCATGCGCCTGGAGGTGGCCCCCGTCTGTGTTGGAGCAGGTAAGATGCTAGTGGAGGCAGGTTGTGGGCAGTTTGAGTGAGGTTTGGGGCAGTGGTGTCATCCTGGCGGAACGGCCCGGTACACCGTTCCGCTAGTTCCGCAGACAGGCCCGGGCCGTGCCGCCTCTCCCGAGGATGGGTGAGCTGCTCCTGGGTCTGCCCACCCTCCCGCGCGTCCAAATCGCTCTGAAATGGAGCAATTCCAGGCGCAAGGAGGCGCAGGGAGGCGTGGCTGGTCTCCGCCATAGGGGCGGAGGGCTGCCAATCATCCGGGCGTTCCAGTTCCTTGGGCGCCCGGATGACATCACTGGATAAAACCTTTTTTTGAGATTAACCCGTTCAATGTTTGGTGCAGCATTCCACAGGCAGAAGGCAACAGCAACTGTGTTGTCAAATTTACTACCAGCAGGACTGGTAGCCTCAGGCAGACTGGAATCCCACTAGCAGACTGTGGGTGCAATCCTAAACTGAGTTAGGCCACCCTAAGCTAAGCCAGCAAGTTTGGCCAGCACAAGGGCCACCGTTAAGTACGTTTGGGCCACTCTCGGAGTCAGAGAGGCCAGCACACAGTCGTGCACCATCCTCCCTGACTCCGAGAGTGGTCCAAACATGCTTTATGGTGGCCCTTGTGCTGGCCAAACTTTGCTGGCTTAGCTTAGGCCAGCTAACTCCAGTTGAGGATTGCATTCTGTGTGAGGGTCAAAAACTCTCCAGTGTCAGTTATTGGTTTCACATAGTAGAAACATTCATTCCCAGCCAGGGTGGGGGGCAGAATATAGAGACTTGGGATGGGTGACAGAAGGCACTTTGCCAAGTATGCCCTGAGGCACTGGCAACTGGCACTGGCAACCAAGAAAACACATGGCTGGCACCGCCTTGGTCTTGTAATATGGCATGACCATGGACTTTTGGAACGTAATTCCATGTATGCAATTCCATGTATACTGAAGTGAAAAGAAAGAAGACCAAGTAGATGTTCACTTTTTAAAAACAAATTCGCAACACACTGACTTTGATGGTCTCTCTTACCAGCAATTGTTGTTTTGTTAAATACAACCATAGACTCAGAGTTGGAAAAGACCTCCAAGAAGATCATCCAGTCCAAACCCCTGGCAATGTAGGCCATCCACAACTACAACATACACCCCCAAATTCAGATTTGGGAGAAATGTGCACCGATGAATGAATGAATGAATGAATGAATGAATGAATGAATGAATGAATGAATGAATGGGCTCAAACTTCCAGGATTCCTCCCAGCTCCAACACACGCCACAGAAATACACACACACTTAATGGACTCCCAATCCCCACCCCACAAGCAGTTTATTTAAATGTGCTGGAGTAAGAACCTCAGAACCAGCAGGTCATAGGAAAGGAAACACCCAGCCATGTTCTGAGGGCTGAGGAGGTCTCTGTGACCCTCAGAAATCTGTTTAAAGCCTTTAAAGGGTCTAAAAACATGGGTCATTGGAAACACCAGGAAACCACAATTTTCAGCCTTCTAGAGGCATTTTGAGGACCAGAAAGCTGCATGTGGCCTCCCTGGTCCTCAGAACACCATTCGCATACAACCAGAGCACATCTTGGAGGGTGAAGCCCATGCCAGCAGATCAGGAGGGCCAGAGGCTCTGAGGGAACCAGAGGCTTGCTGCAAGCTGGGTAGAGGCTCTCTGAAGGTCTCATCTGGCCTCTGGGCCGGGGTTTGGAGACCGTTGTCCTACACAACTCCCTCTACTCCACAGTACTTTATGTTGTGCTATATTTCTAGAATTTAGTCATATCCCAGCCCTTCTTCTTTTCTTCCCAGACAGCTGGCTGATTTGTGCTGTATCTTTTATTCCAACAGCTCCCATGCATGTTCTGCTCCCCCCCTCCCCTTCCTGTAGCTGCTCCACCCACGGCAACTGTAGGCCTTCCTGCTCACCGGGTTTTTGAAGCACATGGATACTTGGAATTCGATTCTGTCTGCAATGGCTCCTCCATCATGAAAGCGAGAATAAACCAGCAGGGAGGGGCGTGGTGCAAAGTCAGAGTTAATGTTCAACAAGATGGCGAAAGAACCTTGCAGACCTGAAAAAAAAAGGAAGATTGTATCTGTCACCAAGTGGAACAATACAAAAATTCATTATTCCTTCGCTAACCCCTGCCACTCCACCCTCTTCCCCTTTATCACATACATACCCCTGCAGTCTTCCCTCCGATGTCTTTTCCTTTGGCCTGACCCTCCCGCCAGAGATGCATAACACTTGCACCCCATTCTAAGGGGGATTTGCCTAGCAGACTTACCACCATCCTTGCCGTTCACATTCTTTTGTCCATGCACAAGGATTTTCCCCTTTCCTGTCACCTAGGGAAGGAAACAACATCTCTGGGTTGAAATCACCCAGACAAGAACAGTTCCCCACTTCCATCTCCCCCAGAGAGGAGGCAGGTCTTTTGATGCTACCAAGGACCGTACTCCAAAACAGAACTGCAGAGGATGGGAAGGGAAATGAAGTTCTGGCCTCTCTCTTAAGCCGTGTGGCTCCACCACCACTGCCAAGCCCCATCCCCCATCTCTGCCCTGCCCACAGCGCTCACGTAATAGGAAAAGGTGACTCCTTCAGCTTTGGTGCTTTCTCCTAGATCACTCTCATCAATGCTGTAATCCACCCAAACTTCCTGCATCTGCTTGCAAGGGAGCACCCCCTGCAACGGCTGGATTTTCACGTAGCTTTTTGTTGTGGTGTAGTAAGGCTGCAGGTAGAGGTAAGCATTCAGGTAGTACAGATTGACCTTCCCAGGCATGTACACTGGATCCTGAAGACTGAACCTTCCCTGGGAAAGAAATACACACAATCAATTGCCCGAATGAGAATTAGTGCTGCAATTAGTGCTTTAGCGGATTCACTGATTAGATGAATCAATTACAGAACTTTTCATCAATGAAAATGGTGCTCCGGATTAATCACATTGAAAATGCATTTTAAAATGTTTAATTAATTTTAGCATTAAATGCATGTTTTAAAAAAAACTTCAGATGGTAGGCACCATCTTAAAAGGATTCGCCATTCACTTTCATCCAGGAAGTCTACAATTTTAGTCATATATGCAGATTTACTTGATTAAACAATTAAGGGTGCAATCCTAACCAACTTTCCAGCACTGGGGTAAGGGCAATGCAGCTCAGAGAGAAGGGAACAAACATTCCCTTCCCTTGAGAAAGCCTCCGTGACAGCCCCCCCCCAACTGCAGGATGCAGCACATGCCCCATTGGCTCATCTTTATCAGTGCTGGAAAGTGGGTTAGGATTGCGCCTGAAGAGTTCTTACCGTGTTGTAGGACAGTGCACATTTCCCTGTGAATGTCCCATTGAATTTATTTGGACTTACACTAGAGTACACATGCATAGGATTGCACTACCATATAATCAATCACTGAAAGTTTCTTCACTGTGCTTTAATTAGAACACTGTTTATTTCTATCCTTAAGAATCCCAAGGTTGTAAGAGTACAGTATTTGTGACAACACTGCCATCTGCTGAGTAAAAGCAAAACTGTTCATACGCGGGCTGAAGCAATTGCATACAGGCAGGGTGACCAGATGTCATAATTACAAAGCACCCACACAGAATCCCAAAACAGGGGCGATTCTAGTCAAAAGGGCGCCCATGGCACCCAATGAAAGCGTGCACCATGGGGGCATGCAATGTCACGACATCACGACGTCACGACGTTGTGACGTCATGACATGGTGCCGTGCAACGCCCCGCCCCTGCCCTAAGAGGCGGGGTGGGGCGTCGCACGGTGCAGCATTCGCCGCGCTCCGGCTGGCCTTAAAGAGCCAGCTGGAGCACGGAGAACGTGGCGCCCCGTCCCCCACTCCAAGAGGTGGGAGGGGGCGCCGGGCGGCAGCGCGTTCTCCGTGCTCCGGCTGGCTCTTTAAGGCCAGCCAGAGTGCGGAGAATGCGGTGCAGGGCCTGGGCGGGGGAAGGGTGGGCCGCGGGCGCCATTTTGGGGGCGTGGCACTCCATCGTTATGGCGCCCACTCCCAAGATGGTGCCCATGGTTCATGTCCCCCTAGCACCCCCTAGATCCGCGCCTGTCTCAAAATGTAAGAAAAATGTAGGACTACGAAATACAAGCTAAAAACACTCATAAATGTTGATTTTGGGATGTCTTGTCCTCCTTTAATGCAACCCAACAAATGGAGGAACAAACACACAAGCGAGTGATGTGGGCAGCCCCTCCTGATGCAGGCACCCCCTGTCTTGAAACGTAGGGCATGTTGAAATTTAGCCAGAACAGAAGGTTGAAATGTAGGACATGTCCTGGCAAAAGAGGACATCTGGTCACCCTGCATACAGGAGGCCTAAAATAGCCAGAGCCACTCCACAGAGAAAATAAAACAGTCACAAACGAGAATGCTCATTTGTCTTGCAAATGCCTCTCCTCTGCTTCTTTCTTCACATTAGCAGCCAGCATTAACAGTGAGAGAGAGAGAGAACTGAAGACAACCCAAGCTTCACACATGATGATGGATTCACATCTGGCTCTGCTCCTTTTCCTAGCTTTTTTCCTTTCTCCACCACGCTACTTACAGCCCAATCCTAACCCTGTGCTGGTAGGGGCAGGTTGAATGGCCTACGCCGTATCCATCACAGGACTGGGACTGGCTGCAGTGCAACCTGGGGCAAGGAGAATCAATTCCCCTTCCCCTGGGTAATAAAGCAGCAACCTGAATTGCAGACAAAATTGGCAGCACACATCCAAGCAGCCCAGTGAGAAGTTGGGCCACTTGGGACAGGGGTTAGGATCAGGCCTAAGTGCCAGACATGGGCACCACTCCTCTCCCTGGGTTCTGTCCATCCATGGGCCCGCACTCTTCCTGCCCCCCACTTCCTCCAGCCTGTTCCACCATGCCTCCCTCCCGGCACAAAACCACCACTGCCCAGGTAAGAGGGGATCTACCAGAGATCACCTTGCTGATGCCCCCTAAAAGCTACAGTGGTTCTGGTTGAGAAACAGACAAAGGAAGTTCTGGAGGGAACATCTTTAGACTCTTGCTATAATCCAAACTGTGCTCTGAGAAGCCATGTCCTGGTTTCTTATCACCTACGCTGTGCCCAGACAGCAGCCTCACCTCCAGAGAGACCCCTTTTCCATCCCAAGCAGCTGTGTCCAAGCTGAAGGTAGCCACTCCATCGCTATCAGTTGTGAGGGTTTGGTTGGTCTGCATATTATTAACATTCATGACCAAGTACACTTGGTGGTTCTTCAGAGCAGATCCGTCTCTTTCCAGTGCTTTGAGCTGTGAGGGGAGAAACACAGGTCAAGCTGAGGCTTTTCCACACAATTTCCCTCCTGCCTCAACAAAAGAGAAAAGAGGGATTTTGAAAATACTTGCAGTCATTTTTGCCTTCAAGCACATTTCCAACATTACAGTGAAGTGTATTGTATTTATTCTACAATTCCTTATGTCCTGCTTTTCCACCTCCAAACTGAAGGCATTCAAGCCAGCTTACAAATTACTACAAATTCTGTAGACAGAAATCCTACACAGACTTACCTTTCCTCTGAAAGTGTATCCTGGGTGGTAGTAATTAACTGGATCCACAAAGTTCATGGATCCTGCTTCATCGGATATATATATCTGCCGAGTAACATTTGCTTCCACACCTATAGAAGAGACACAGGAATGCCATTCAGGGTGCGATGCTAACCTGGAGTTAGGCCGGCACAGTTAGGCCAGCAAACCTGCCCAGCACAAGGGTCACTGTAAAGCATTTTTGGACCACTCTTGGAGTCAGGGGGGATGGCGCACATCTGTGTGCTGGGCCTCTCTGACTCTAAGAGTGGTCCAAACATACTTTACGGTGTCCCTTGTGCCCGCCAAACTTTGCTGGCCTAACTGAGCTGGCCTACCTCCATGTTAGGATTGTGCTCTCAGAGTCGGAGAGGTCAGCACACAGACGTGCACCATCCTCCCAGACTCCAAGAGTGGTCCAAACTCACTTTACGGTGGTCCTTGTGTTGGCCAAACCAAACTTGGCTTCCATTCCAGTTTGTGGTAGATCAAATCCTTGGTCTCACACTCTGCCTCTTTCTGAATCTGATCTCTCATTTCAGGTAGATGTACTTGAGGGTCCGGAGGGGCCCCTGAGTGCTCTCAGGAACATTCACGTTTGCTAACCTCGGGGCCTGGCATCAAATCCAAGAACAATACTACAGAACAAAACTATGGGTCGCAACACATCAGTGGATCACAACTGGATTTTTGGTGGGTCACTCACTGGTGCTACCAAGAAGATGCAAGACATTCTGGGATGTGACACAGCCAACAAAGTGGCTGTGGTACCTGGTGCTACCTGGAAGCTGCAAGGCATTCTGGGGCATAATGCAGCCACCATGGCCCATGAAGTTGGTCGTGGCAGTAGAAAGATTGAGAAGCAATGCTGTGCTGTGGTCAAGAAAAGGAATCCAAGGAAGGGCTATGAAGGGCTGTGTGAACGGGGCAACACAGGGGGATTGGTTAAGGGCTCAGTGAGTTCTACAACACGCTGTGTTCTAGAACACAGCTGGGGGGAACAAAAGCTTCCCCTGCCCCAGTTTCTGAAGTCTGGGGCAGGGGAGCAGGATGAGCTCCCATAGTGTGACCAGAAGTCTCTTTTTGCCTGAATCCCTAAGAAAGAAAGTTCTGTGGTTGGAACAAAGTCTGTCTTTGACCGCTGCCATTGGGTGGCCCAAACTCCATCCCTACAGACAAAGATCTCATAGTTGACGACAATGTGTTTCTGTTCACAGAGCGCATAAAGAGCCTATTGCATGGTAATGCACACATGAGTTCCATTCCCTAACATTTAAGGGGCCTCCCTCCACCAGTCATAATGGCCAGCACTTAACTTACGGTGATCATAATAATAAAAGCACAAGGAGTACTGAGCTCATTCAGAGATAGATTGCCTTCCTCCCTCAAGTTCTTTGAAAGCAGGAGAGAAGCTTCCTCCCTCTGCATTTCACATTCACAACTTCCCACAACCAGCACAGTCTCCCACCAACACCTGGCTTTACCTGTTCCAGTTTCTTCCAAGATAGCAACCACATCTATGCTACGGCTGTGATCATTGCTCTCAAGACGGAACTGTGAGAGTTCCACAGATGCAGAGAAGCAGCCAGTCCTATCAACCTGGGGAAAAGTCAAACATAAAATACCGTATTTGTGCAACTGCAGGAATTGGGTAAAGGCAGAACTAGATGCGGCATGCAGTATGAGGCACACACTGTGGGTACAATCCTAACCAGGATTTATGCCAGCAAAGTTTGGCTGGCCCATAAAGCATGTTTGGACCACTCTCAGAGTCAGGGAGGATGGTGCACATCTGTGTGCTGGCTTCTGTGATTCCGAGAGTGATCTAAACATACTTTGCAGTGGCCCTTGTGCAGGCCAAACTTTGCTGGCCTAACTCTGCCGGCCTAACTCCAGGTTAGAATTGCACCCCCAGTGTGTGGAGTTGTTGAGTTCTTCCTCTTTCTCCTCTAACTCTAAGACTCCTCTAAGGAGTCTTGCCCATATTGTGATGCCTTTAGCACCCGTGTTTTCCTGGTGGCAGAGGTGAGGAAATGTAGGGAAACAATGGAGGAAAGTCTGCCTGGACATTAGTGGAAAGGACAGAATGGAGAACTCAACCAGCTCCATTTTGAGCATCATGTCTACTTTCATCCTTACGTGCTCAAGAGGAAAATGGACAATGATTAAGGGCCCAATCCTATGCAAGTTTCTGGTGCCGATGCAGTTGCAATACAGCCCTGAGGTAAGGGAACAAATGTTCTTTTACCTCGAGGAGGCCTCCGTCCCCCACAGAATGCAGCACACATCCTCTTGGGCCGGAAGATTGGATAGGATTTGGCCCTAAGCAGTGATGTCACTACGCACCACTACGTGAGTACCGGTTCCTAGAAGTTGAGCTGGCCCCGCCCACTCGAAGCTGGCCCCTGCTATTTAACCAGGGAACAGTTGAAGCAAAATATGTATATACACATCTCTATAAAGCAAAGCAATAGAAGTTAAATCAACACTAACCACAAAGCTGAAGTTATTACAAACATGATCACATCCATGGCAACAATCATGACATCACTTCCGGCTTATGATGTCACTTCCGGTGGGCGGACCCCAACAAGTGCCAATCAAAAGTGAGTACCTGTTCCTAAATCATTTGGATGACACCACTGGCCCTAAGGGTGCAAACCTTTACATACGTACCTGAGACTCGCTCCCATTGCATTCAGTGGGAGACTAAGTAGACATGCCTAGAATTGGGTCTAATTCTTTAATTTTTTGGGAACCCAGAAGAAAATGTTCGAAAAATCCATGACCTATCTTGATGTGTGATATGTCTTGAGCCTTCTCCCTCCTTCCCTCCCCACAACTATTGTTTTCTTTTGATCTCCAAGTTTAAGCAGGATCACCCTATAGGGGCCAGAAAGGGCAGCAAGAGAAACAGAGGAGAATTCTTTGACGCTGCCACCCCGCCATCTCAGCCTCAAGTGAGCTGATTGGAACTGGCATGGAAAAATGCCCTGACATGGGAAAATGTTGCATGGTTCTTTAACGCAAGATGGCCCCCTCCCAATACAGTTTGCCTGGCACTTTCCATTCTTAGTTGGATTTTGCCATTTGGATGGGAATTAATGACAGGCAAACCTGACTTGAATTGCAGAGAGGAGAGTGACTCTCCCTACAAATGTTAGCATTCTATAAGAAATGTTAGCATTTCTATAAGAAAAGCCTACAATGTTTGCAGTTTAGAGGGATGGAACTACTAAGGAGGAGGAACATGAAAAGAAATTATAAAATTACAATTGGTGAGGACAGAAAGAAATGCCTCCGAGTCTGCCCCAGGAGGCAAATTTGATTTTGTTCCATTGGGGTTTCCCTCTCAGCTCAATCAGATTGCGACCGTGGTAGATGCAAAGTCTTAAAGCCTTTTAATCTATCTTTCTCAATTTAGAGTGGGCCCCTTTCAGCTGCTATTTAAAAAAAACAACCGCTAAACTCCAGAATTTGGCAAGCTCTGTTTATAACGTACCAGATTCAATCTTGGCTTTGCACTTGATTCATCCTAGCTTTACCCTGTCTACCGCGGCCCTGTATTTTTAAAAATCACATTGGCTATTCCTGGGGCTCTGTATATGGAGACCATCACTTTCTGCTTGATTGAGTCATTTCTGCTCCTCTTTCACCATGGAGCTCATCCTAACCCAGTCACTCTTCTGTCAGGTCCACTGTTTTGTTCATTCTTACCTGGCCTGTGAAATTCTGGCAGATATCTCTAGGCTTTGGTACAGTTTCATCAGGTAATCTCCAGTAATAAGCATAAGCTTTCTGGCACAAGGATGCTTGCACTAAACCCTGTACAGGCTTGCCATATGTGTACCTAGGAAGGAGAGTGAGGAGATATAAAGCAGTCATCACCAATGCCTCCACCCATGGCTCTTGATTTCTCTTCTTTTATGCATTTAGAATTATCAGCTTTTTTTTTCCTGGCAGGGCTCCTGTGCCTTTAACAGCTTCAAGATAAGCATGAATTAAGCAAGAAAATATTTTCCTATCACATCAATTGGATACCAGAGGAAGCTTTCCCTGCTGAACATCTACCCCTCAAGAAGCTGCTAAAGGCACAGCAGTCTTCCCAGAAAAAAACTTTGGCACCCTACCATGTCACATACATAATCTCACCCACACATTACAGCCATGTTCTGCCATGTGCTTTCCCCAGAATTAGACTTTTATCAGTAGAAGTATTTGAAAATGGTATTATTTATTTTACTCTGAAGTAAGCCCACTGTGCTTACACAGGGTGAAGCCGAGACATCACCCTGCCAACAAAAGTTCACATAGTCAAAGCTATGGTTTTCCCAGTAGCAATATATGGATGTGAGAGCTGGACCATAAGAAAGGCAGAGCGCCGAAGAATAGATGCTTTTGAATTATGGTGTTGGAGAAGACTCTTGAGAGTCCCCTGGACTGCAAGGAGATCCAATCAGTCTACAGATCTACAGGAAGTCAAGCCTGATTGCTCCCTGGAAGGACAAATCCTGAAGCTGAAGTTCAAATACTTGGCCACCTTATGAGAAGAGAGGACTCTTTAGAAAAGACCCTCATGCTGGGAAAGATCGAAGGCAAAAGGAGAAGGGGGCGGCAGAGGATGAGATGGTTAGAGAGTGTCACCGAAGCGATGAACATGAAATTGGGTGAACTCCGGAAGCTAGTGGAGGACAGGGAGGCCTGGCGTGCTGTGGTCCATGGGGTCGCGAAGAGTCGGACATGACTTAGCGACTGAACAACAACAAGCCCACTGTGTTCAGTAAGATTTAGGGCACAATCCTAACCAACTTTCTAGCACCATGAAAAGGGCAATGCAGCTCTGAGGTAAGGGAGCAAACATTCCCTTATGCAGCACATGCCCCATTGGTACGGCTATGTCAGTGCTGGAAAGTTGGCTAGGATTGTGCCCTTAAGCTGTAATGCTATTTTACCAGAAACAAACACCTCTATTTATTAGTCTCCTTCTATTCTCCCCACAAACCACCCACAACTGGACTATTGCTAATGACCACCTTGCACAATTCCAGATGGAATACATTTTATCTATATAATTTCTATAATTTTGTCTTTTCCCTGTAAGGGAAGCTGAATGTGCCTGATATCAATTTATTTACAAATAGTTGCTTCTTAACTATGGGACAAACCACCTGCCTTCTCTAAGATGATGGAATGAATCACATTTGTGGCCTGTCTATGTGAACAATGGGGAAAATCCCACAATGTGTCATTTTGAAAGGAGAGATGAGCCCAGGGCTAGAGCAGGCCCAGCTCAAGAGGAAATATGGGCAACTGCTCAGAGTGGCAGAAGCCAACAGTTCCTGCTGTAATCAGGAACATCTTTAAGAGGGGAACATAAATACACAGAGCCTTGAGACAACCGGGGGCCAGAGCTGTGTTCGTCTTTGATTTTCCAGATTGCAGTTCTTCACCTTCACCCCATTATCCGTCTCAACAGAGACATTTGCTTCATTCAGGGCACAATCCTAACCTGGAGTTATGCCAGCACAGTTAGGCCACCGCAAAGTATGTTTGGACCACTCTTGTTCTCAGAGAGGCCAGCACACAGATGTGTGCCATTCTCCCTGACTCCAAGAGTGGTCCAAATGCGCTTTATGCATTTGGCCCTTGTGCTGGCCAAACATTGCTGGCCTAACTGTGCTGGTCTAACACCAGGTTAGGATTGCGTGCTGAGAAACAATCTCTTCCTACCCAGCCCCAATCTGGATGCCCTATCCTCACAGTTTCCCCAGGAGGAGAGCCCGCATTGGAAGCAATAGGAGCTTTCCTCCTGAGAAAACAGTAGCAAGGGGTGCGGATGGAGACCCAAATCATGAGCACAGTAGAGGCAAAAGATTAAGGGCGCAATCCTAATTTGAAGTTAGGCCAGCAAAGTTTGGTCCACACAAGGACCACCATAAAGTATGTTTGGACCACTCTCTGACTCAGAGACAGATGTGCGTCATCCTCCCTGACTCTGAGAGTGGTCCAAACATGCCTTTGGGAGAGCCAAACTTTGCTGGCCTAACTGTGCCCTAACTCCCACTCTTCAATATGGCCCCAATTCATGTCGAAACAAATACCACACCATAGAAATGAATTTAAATAAACCTTATTTCCAACAAGAGAACGGAATTACTAGGAAATCACGACCTCTTTGGCGTTACACTATCCTCCAAAGCAACATGATAAATTTTCTGACACGTACCTGCCACAAACCTTCAGAGGGAAATTGCTGTCTGCAGAAAATACTTTAACAGGCTCCACCAGCGTCACTTCAAATTTTGGAAGTACTGGAGGAGAGGAAAAAAGACATATGACTAGTCCTCATGAAACACCTTGAAGAGTAGAGTTGGTTTTAAACTGGCTGGTTTTAAACTAGGTTCTTCATTTCTAAAATAAAAAGGTAAGGAGTTCATTTAATTTTATTTTGAAGCCTAACTTCAGTGGCAGTTGATGGGCAATTTTTATGTACATTCCCAAAATCATATTGTTTAATTTGCATGTTTTTAAAATATTTACTATGACATTCCATCTCTGTTCTGTTAGCTGCTTTTTTATAAATATCGATGCTTTCCCATGAATAATGCCTGGATTATTTCTCAGCAGAACTAATAGCATAGGTAGAGGAGGACATGGTAAGTACTGCAGAAGCCACAACATGCTGCGTAAATGGCCCCTCCCATTTGCTATCAGAGCCATTCTGGGCAGCGGCAGCAATGTGCAGATGCTCACTGAACCAAACTGCATCTCAAATGCATTGCCATAACTACCTGGAATGGCTCTGATGGCTAGAGGGAAGGGCCGCTTCCATGGTGCATTGTGGTGCCTCCAGAATTTTTGTCCCCCTCTAGCTATGCTGCTGAGCAGAACTCTTAAAGAGGGCATGTGTTAGGACAGGAAAGATATCTCCAAAACAAAGCTTGGACATCTCTCCTTGCATGATGCACCATCCGGCAGAGACATCAACAGTGACAGACTTCAAGGGCCAGAGGAAGTGAGTACCAGGGTTCAACTCTGCTTTCTGTGTTCTACAGATGATGTGAAGAAATGTAAATAGCCCAGGCTAGTGCAGAGTGCATTCCCAACACTGCTGCCGAATATCTTTGTACATAAGAGGGAATGCTATCAAAGGAGTGGGTCCTGTTTCTAGATAAGCTTGAGTCCTGACAGCTCTTTTTTGAGACACTAAGAGCACAGTCCTAAACTGGAGTTAGGCTGCCATAAGCTAAACCAGCAAAGTTTGTCCAGCACAAGGGCCACCATAAAGCATGTTTGGACCACTGTTAGAGTCAGGGAGAATGGCGCATGTGCTGGCCTTTCTGACTCCGAGAGTGGTCCAAACATACTTTATGTTGTCTCTTGTGCTGGCCAAACCTTGCTGGCTTAGCTTAGGCCGGCTTAACTCAGTTTAAGATTGCACCCTAAATCATACCACTGACCAGCGATGAGTGGAGGAGACCAAGCTTCTCCCACTTCAAAGCACTTTGGGGTTGCCAGATCCACTCCTCCTCGCACTTCCTTTCCTCAAGGGAACTCCCTGCCCCATTCATACCATATTCCAACACTTCAAAGAATGCAGAGCCTTTCATGTTGTCCACGTTGATCATGTAGGTCCCCAGCATTGGTTCAGGGGCCAGCTGGAAGGACAGTTGCGCAATCCCATGCTCTGGTTTCACATTAGGCCACTGGGCAATGCGGTTTCTTGCAGGATCCTGGTTCCACAAAGTTAAAAAAAAAAGAAATGTTATTGTGACAGCACTTTGCTCATGGGAACACTGCAGAGGCTACAAGACTGTCTCTATGATGGAGGGTCTTACCCTCCCCCCACCCTTTGCTGCCCTCTGCCATGCAAGCAACTGCTATGCAAACACCCCATTCTTGTTTTCTGTTTCTTTCTTGTTTTCCAACCCCATCTGCAGAGTTGGAAGTCACACTTGCATATACGTCAGGGTGCTGACCTTCATTTCCACCAGTTGATACTGAAAAAGAAAACAGGAAAAGACCCTTTCAGTCACTGGAGGAGTAATGCCACTTATTAAGTCCCACCCCACGTCTTATCCTCTGACAGAGATAGTATTTTGCACAGTCAATTCTCTCTGGGCACGGGAACCGATATATCGGGATAACATTTTACTTCTGATAGTAAGACTAAACAAAGAGCGGAGCCAAGTGCAAGAACGCACAGTAGCTGTGATGCGGGGCAACCACTGTGCATGCTCGGGCTCTCCAGGGATTGCGAGCATGCGCAGTGGTTGCCTCATGTCAGCCCAATGGTTCCTCCCCTCCGACCTCCTGATTGGCTGGCTGGCTGCACAGAGCCTTGGGCAGCCTTAAACTATTCCTGTCCCGCGCTCCACGCCTCATCTGGAGCATGCGCAATGAAGGAGATGAGTGTGGGAGGAAGATTCTGTTGCTACTTAGTTGCACTGCAGGCCTGAAATTTTCAGGCCGCTATATTACACGTCTGCTCTGCTACCTCTGCTAATTGTTAGTAGAGAGACAGGGCTTATTCAAGAAGATGCCACTTTTACTATTCAATTCTTTCAAAAAGTGTTTCTTTGCGGCTGGGCTTCTGACTAGTTGTTTTTTTGGTGGTGGGGGGGGGCTCGCAGTTATAGTTCAGTATTGTTTAGGGCACTGGTGAAGTTAACCAAACCTCCCTGCACCAAGGGGCAGCTTTTATTTCTGGGGGGGGGGGCGTGTTTCTCTGCCTCCAGTCCAGATTGATTCCTAGTTCAGCTCTGTGTTGGGCACTGGATGAAGTGAACCCAGCCTGCCTTCTCATACTACGAACACCAAAGGGGCAGCTTCTATTACTGGCGGGAGGGTTGCCTCCTGATTGATTCCTACTTCAGTTCTGTTTTGGGCACTGGGTGAAAATCCACCCCTAATCTTTGCTTTAGAAGGATTGCCTAGAAGGACTATTCACAGCTGGAAAAGGAGATGCGGGGGCAGAAATGATGCAGATACTATCTGTGTTCAATTGATTGTGCATATGATTTATGTACTTTAAGTTGAAGGCGCTATTTTAGGGCTGCGTGGGCGTGGCTGCATCAAGGGGCATGGCTATGGCCTGCCCCAATGTTGAACGCAAGTCAGCACCCCTGGCTCCGATAGTGATGGGAGCCTATTTACACCGCATGTTGAGGCGCCTGAAATACTTAGTCTGCCCCCCTCCCAGCTATGCTACTATAGAGAAGGTCTGAAGCAGAGAAGCCACAGTGGGCACTGGCCACTCCTTTTCCCTCCCTTTTTTCTTCAGCTCAACCACCATTTAGCCTTCAGGGTCTCAGACATGTTTGCCAGGGAGAAAAAGAACGGGGGGTAACTGCAATGCCGAAAAGCCCTCCCCACCACAGACACCCTCCGCTTTTCTCCAGAAAGTCCTCTATTTATGAAATGGCTTCTCATTAAGAAGTGTCGCCCTGAGAGTTTTGTTACTGTGTGCTGCGCTGAGTAGTAAGTTCTGTGGTCCTTAGGTGAGGTGGAGCAGGGGAAGAAACCTCCAGCCCACTTTACAACGCTCCTCTCCTGCTTTATTTCACCTTCTCCTCACAGTCTTTGCCATTTACTTTTCTTACCTCTTCAGATGATGCCTTAAAGTTGGAATTCAGGGTGACAATTCGAAAATTCACTACAACAGAAGAAATGCACAGAATACTTTCAGAGTCCACTCAGGGTTTTTTTTCCTACCAGTCCACCAGCATTGCATGTTGGAAGAGCACAGGCAGAGGAACGGTAATTCCAGTGTACACCACCAATTCCCCTTTGTTAGCTATTTTTAAAATATTTTCCCCTAGGAATGGATCTAGGTGGTCTAGGGATGATGGGGTGGCCGAGAAGTATAATGAAGGATGAGAACAAAAGAGAGAGTGAATTGTGGTGGGAGAATCATTCTGGTGAGGGCTTGCAGAAAATCCAAATACCCTATATACTCATGTATAACACATACCCAAAACTAAAGGTCAGGTGGCCACCTCAAATGGTAGGTTATGATTTTTGTTAGGAGCGTGGCGTGGAAGAAAGAGGGACCTGTGGTACGTGTCTGAGGTACCTGTTTTGCCAAATTCCCTTTTTCTAGTCTTATGTCCACAGACTAATTAGTTTCCCTTTTATCCTCACAAAACAAACAGCTCAAAACACCCAACCAAGGCACCATAAAACCCCACCACCGAACAATGGCAAAAGGCTTACCTGCTCAGCCACATCAGCCCTCCTGCCTTCTCCACTCCAGAGGCATGGCAGCCACACAATAATTCCCTACAGCAACCTTAGTTGCAACCACAATCACCTCAAGTATGCTTTATCCGGTCGGTCAGTCCTTCCACAACCCTTTTCCATCTTCCTACACCCACCACACTGCTCTTTCCAGGAGCTACTTTTATCTCCCAGGGCCCTTGTTATCCCCAATTGGCTTCAGCTGTGAACTAGCTGCAGGCAAAGGCTCTGGGGTTAACCCTATAATTCCTGGCTGACATGGACAAGGGGCCGCTGCTGATACCATTCCCTATCTTCTCGGGGTAGTTTTCTGCCTTTTCCAATACAGTACCATCTCTAGGAAATTCTCCTGTGCAATGGGAAGTACACAAGGGCATGCACTTCTCAGCAACACTCATAGACAATTCTGCACACTTCTGCAGTGGCTCTACCTACATCACTTGCAGCAAGCAAAACCCATGTAGATTCTCCTCTCCTTACCAAGCTGTCCTGGAGTGTAGACCGGCTTGTCTGTCTGCACAAAAATCCCACTTTCTGCCTTTTGAATTAGAACCGACTTCTTCTCATCTATTTTCCCCTCAGCATCAGAAACCCGTATGGTAGCAACTTCTTCAGAGTCATCTTTGGGAGCCGGGACCTGATTTATACAAGGGAAAAAACACATACTAAGGATGGCATTCCTAACCAACTTTCCAGCACTGGGGTAAGGGCAGCACAGCTCCGAGTTAAGAGAACAAACATTCCCTTACCTTGAAGGCGGATGTTACCTTTGAGAGGCCCACAAGTTAAAAAACAAAGCAAAACAGAACAAAAATATAGTATTTTCTATGGTTACTCATTAAGTTCATGTAAAGGTCCAAGAGCACCTTTAGGATAAACAAAGCAGCATTTTAGATCTAATCAGCTTCCTTGTTATAAATTAGTTAACGCTTGCTTTGCAGTTTTCATCACAAGGTCTCAAGGAATGTTGTATGAGACAATACGGCTTTGAAGCCGTTACTCTTGTAATTGTGCACTCTACTTTCCATATAATTGCTGTCATTTTTCATTACATCCTGAGCTGTGAGGATGAGAGACAATTATCACTTCCAACAACTCCAAGATTATTGTGAAGCTAAAGAGTCAGGGATTAGATCTTCACTGACCTATCTGAGACTGTAAGTGGCAGCTGGAAGCAGTCATGGAATTTATTAATACAGCGCTTTTCAAATATAATTTTCACAAAGCAGTGGATTCAATAAGTATCGTGACCCTCAAGTAAATGGGATGAAGTGGTGTCCATTAAACCCCAAAGTCCTTTGAATCCAAATGCATTTGTTACAATATACATGCACATGTATGGCTCGTTGCTGAAGAAGAAGACAATGTCAGCTATTTCCAAAGCCTATTCAATCAAGGCCCGTTACATCAAGCATTCATAAAGAAGTAAAAACTTAAAACAGGAACTACAAAATTGTTCTACAAAATTGAACTACAAAATAAGAGGCAAAAAGCACAGGACATTTGCAAAGTACTAGGTAAAATCATTTAAACTAGCACTTAAAATCAACCATCTGTTGGTTAAAACCAAGGCAAAACAGGGCACTATGAAGATAAAGGAAGAAATTTCTGAGCACATATATTTAGTCTGTATATGTGCGCGCGTGCATGCACACATGTATGTATGAGTATAAAGCATGTATTTTCTGTGTGTCCAAAGTGCCATGCTAATTAGGTCTCCTGTGGCCGCCAATCACAGGTCTCTTAGCTTTACATAAGTGTGACACAGGGCAGGAGTGAAGCAAAGAGACAGCAAGGCAAAGCTTTGATACAGATCTTATTAGCTGCCTCTATTTCTGGTATAGGGAACATCGCAAGGAGAAGAGGTTTTCTGGCTGAGGGGCACAAGCAACATGGGGGGTTGTTGATGGGGGAGAAAGATGGCGTATAAAAGGGGTTTTTAAGTTGTCTTTTTCTCTTGCGCGCTATTGTTAATTCCAGCACAGTGGTGCCTGCCCTGTAATAATCCACACTTCTTTGCATGCCTGGCTCAAGTCCTCAAAAACGTGTCTGTCTTCAGCTGGCTGCTTGCTTGCTTCTTCCCTTTTTAACGGCATGAGCTATTGACAGCATGTATGAAGTATCTGGAAACGGAAAGACCATGGAGGCATCTGGGCTCCTTGGGGACGAGGACTGGGTTCAAAGCCCAAAGTGTGGTTTATTTACTGCACCTCTATCCAGCCCTTCCTGAATGGGACTCGAGGCAGGATCTATGAGGTTAGTTCCACTTACAACGGCTCGGTTGAGTAGGTTAGGCGGAGAAAGAGACTGGTCCATGGCCACCCAATGAGCTGAATGGGTGGGCAGAGATTTGAACTTGTCTCTTCCGCATCCATATCCAACAGCACAAGGGCACTTACTGTTCCCAGTCACCTACTGCATCAGCCCCATCTCCACTGTCCCAACATGACCATAAAGCCAGAACCAGTGCATACAGTCTCCCCATGTAAAACCTTATGCAGGTAGTCCAATGGACAATTACCATATCTTTTTCAGAAAAGCAGTTAAGAGCGCAATCCTAACCTGGAGTTAGGCGGGCACAGTTAGGCCAGCAAGGTTTGGCCAGCACAAGGTCCACCATAAAGCATGTTTGGACACCCTCAGAGTCAGAGAGGATGGCGCACGTCTGTGTCCTGGACTCTCTGATTCTGAGAGTGGTCCAAACCAGGGGTATAGCTAAAGAAGTGCAGCGGGGTTCAATTGCACTAGGCAACAAGCTTTAGGGGGCAACAAGCTGAGCTTGACACTAGAGGCCAAAATGGTAAAAACCTTGGTATGTATGAATAATACCATCATGTTATATATCATTGGAAAGGTAATCCAATGCAGAATGCAGTGAAACACACCAGAGTGTAATATCTTTACTCTATCAAAAGTTATGACCAAAAAAACAACAGAAAACGGAAATACAACTGTGATGTCATTTCCTGTTGTGACATCATATCCAGGGCAACATTTTGCCCTCTGCACTGGGCTATACTTTTATTAGCTACACCCCTGGTCCAAACATACTTTACGGTATCCCTTGTGCTGGTTTAATTGTGCCGGCTTAACTCCAGGTTAGGATTGCACTCTAAGTGATTTTGACCAACTTACATCAGGTTTTACATGCTCTAAGCATATGTGCATGGTTTGTCCTTCCATAGACATGTGGGGCTGGTAGAGGCAGAGCTGGCATGCTGGGCTGATGTGGAGGCCAAATGTACACATGCTCCCCTCCATGCAATGGGCCAAATTGGGAGGTAGTAATGTCCAACCTGGCCCATCAGAATGCCATAATGGTTATACCAGGAATTATTTTCAAATAGCAATTTAGTCTGGAATTGTCATCCTTTGTTCCCTTTTCAGAGAATCCCATCTGGATTGTTGCCTTTCTGTGTTGTCTCTCTGTCTTCTCTGAGACCTGATTTGAGGTTATCTTTTTCTCAATAAACTGCAACTACAACACAAGCCTTTCCCATGTGGATTGGAGAAATATTATTAATGCTTTAAAGGGCTCCTGTATCTTTAATTAAAAGTTTCCAGGTTGGTAGCACATCCCTTTTATTGCTTTTCCAAATCTGGGGAGAGTAAACAGGGAACAGGATTCAGATCTGGTGCATGCCAGTGCCACTAAGATCCTCCCTTCCCTCTCCTGTTCCTCCCCTCTCTTTTCAGAAACTCCCCCATTCTCTCCCTGCCCCATTCCACCCACCCCTACCATGCCTTGCCCCCACTGCCAGCTTACCTTTGCTGCCCGATGTAGCCAGCTGTGGCAGCAGGCCTTCAACACCAACACCATTTGCAGCAGCGGATCTGAAATGGCTCCAGATAATGCACTTTTCGTACCACCATGTGGCCATTTACTACAGCAGAACTGTGTTCCGTTGTCATAAAGAGCAGCACAAATCCTACCTAAGATTGGGGTGTCGAGCTCCCTTTGATGTCTGTTTCCTGGGAGGGAGATGGCTCTGCTTATTACTAATTCCCGCTCAGCTGAATATGTGTAAGATGTGTAAGGGCACAATCCTAACCAACTTTGCTGCACTAACATAGCTGTGCCAATGGGGCATGTACTGCATCCTGCAGTGGAGTAGTAGGCACAGAGATCTCCTTAAGGTAAGGGAATGTTTGTTCCAGTGTCTTGGAGCTGCATTGCCTTACCCCAGTGCTGGAAAGTTGGTTACGATTGTGCCCAATTGGCTAGGCAAGTTGGGCTCAAAGCATGAAGTGACTCGTTACATCAATGAGTAATTTTAGAGTGAAAACTTTTCTGGTCAATTAAAGGAAGGCATCTGGGTCCCACCACCCTGTGGCCAAGACCAAGGTCTGCTTGCTCCTGTTTCTTCAATGTTCAGACCCTTTTCCTAGATGCCAGAAGGCAAATCATGGACCGGTGGCCTAGTTCGGCACTGCAGTGGATTTTCCTGCCCACTGCTGGTTTCTTGTGTGGTTGGGCATGGAAAGGAAAGCGTGAACCCCCCCCCCCCCGCAGAGTTTAAAGCAGGAACTCCTTGGGAGTCTCCATGTGGGAATACCCTGCAGAAATAAAGCTGTTCTCTTCATTTCTGGAAGCTTGGCTGGAAATTTGTTCTCTTCTAGCAAATAATATATTTGCAGATGAATTAATTTACATGTCACATTTTCTGGAGTCAAATTCTGGCACTGAAAACATGCAGAAGACTGGAACGTCTGTCCCTCCCAGCACAGGCTGACCAAAGAAATCAGACTTTAGTGGCTACTGATGTTCAACTGCAAGCATTTTAGGAATGACATGTTTTGCTAGACTTTGCTATTTTAGATTGAGATTTTGCTAGACAATGGGAGAAATATATGCACACATTTAAACAAAGGCCAATCCTATTCCTCACCACGTCATAGCATGCAGCTGTGCAACATGCTGTGGTGGTGGGCAGATGAAAGCAAGTATGTAACATTGTTACTTACTTCTGGTAGGCCTACAGGTTGCCTGTGTGTCTCCTTGGACATACACCAGCCATTTACTGGCATATGTCTGAGAGAAAAGGGGTGGGGAAACTTTGAAAAGAGGGGAAAAGATTTGCCATGCACATCTGCCACCAGATCCACTCCCTATCTTCTCACCTCTGGTTCTTCTCCCAACATGCTCCGTAATTTCTCCTCCCCATCCACAAACAGTGCTCTGTGCTGGCTTACCTGCTTTGCGGCAGTGGCTTGGAAATGGTGCTCCATATGTCATCATCGGCATCTAATTTACAACAGCAGGACAGTGTCCCACGGTCATAAATCAAATGCTGGGATTGGGCCATCATTCATGTTTACTCCAGCCCCATTCCTCCTTTCATACTTCCTTCTTTTTCTCCACTCACTACCACTCTCACCCTCACACAGACAAATCTACAACTTGCTCTTGATTGTTATCAGCGTATGAGCCATGAACATGCTGTCAACTAAACACATAGTAGGTCTGCAGGTTTACCGAATCTTGATGCTCTGTGAAAACAAGGTGACAGCGATAGGATGAACAGCGCAGGTGACCCATCTGAAAATGTCTCCTTCTTAGTTTCTCATTGGCTTTTCCTTCCTCCTGTTCAGTGTTTCCATTATCAGGCACTGCTAAGCTGACAACATTCTTCCCTTCCCACATAGCAATTAGACAGGAAACATTCTAACAGCATTGGTCCTTGAGAAGCTGGAATGCTTATGAACATTCCATACCATCACACCAGCTCAGTTAATTGGAATTGGAGGCTTCACCACCACAGACAACACAATATAGATTAAAGGACATACATATGCTCAAATCAGTCTTAATTGTGTTTATTTGTCTATTTTTCTTCTATTCAAGCAGTCCTACTATTGATACACAGAGACTCACTGGGAAGGTGAGGCACTTGAACTGTTCCTCGTGCCAGATGAATCCATCCAGCAGAGGTTGATTTATGGAGCTACCCTCCAAGGTAATGTTGAGCACGACAGACTTTGTCACTTTACCCAGGTCCATACACAGCTTCCCCTTGGATGGATAACTCAGGCGGGCAGGCAGGACAAACATATAATTCCTGAATGCAGAAGAAGAGAGAAGAGAAAGGTGAGTGTATTTTATGTATGTGTAAATACATGTGCATGTGTGCGTGCACACAGACACATGAAATAACTCACAGACAATCCATCACTTACTTTTCACACTAAGGGTGCAATCCTAACCTGGAGTTAGGCCGGCACAGTTAGGCCAGCGAAGTTTCGCTGGTACAAGGAACACCGTAAAGTATGTTTGGACCACTCTCGGAGTCATTCTCGGAGTCACAGACGTGCGCCATCCTCCCTGATTCTGAGAGTGGTCCAAACACGCTTTACAGTGACCCTTGTGCTGGCCAAACTTTGCTGGCCTAATTGTGCTGGCCTAACTCCAGGTTAGGATTGCGCCCTCAAGGACGTACAATAATAATACCAGCCTCACTGAAAAAAAGAGCAATACATTCATTGTTAAAGCATCCTCTATTTTGCACATCCCAGATATGTAGACTGACAATCACATAACCTTCCTTTAAAAAAAAAAAAAAAACTTGGCTGGATCAAGTGGGTCATGAACACAGGATGCTGCCTTATGCCACCAAACTGTCGATTCCTCTAGCCCAGTGCCACCTGTTCAGACTGGCAGTGACTTGCTCCCTCCAAGGTTTCACCATTGCCCAGCCCTGCCATCTTAGACCATTCACAAGGGATGGTTCCCTCTGCATTTACAGCAGGTGCTCTTCTACTGAGCCAATGAAGGCCTCCCTTCCTCATGGACTTCATGATTATCCTGAAATCTGGGTCTAAACCTTCTGGTGGGGTCAGATGGCACAGAGAAAAGTCTTGTGCTGAGTCAACCAGTTGCATGAATCCTTTCTTTTTACTTCACTTCTCTAAGAGTTCCCTTTCTCTTTTTAATGATAAAGTGATGAAGAGATACCCGCCTTTGTCAGCTGTTCTCAGTGTGAATATCTTCTCCTCCCAATGCCATTGTCTTTCATGGTGATAAAGAGCTTGGGTGAGAGCAGAGGCATCACTAGAAGCAGCAGCGCCCAATGTGGTGATGTCATGCGATGCTGTGATGTCATGCTATGCCATGACATCAAGCGATGCTGTAACATCGCTTCCAGGTTTGAAGGAAGGTGGTGGCAGCTTCTCAATGTGGCTGCCACCCCCTGCTCCTTCTCCAGCAGCTTCCCAGCCAACGTTCAGCTTCTGCCAAGCCACTACAGGCCCCCTGAGTACCGTGCTGGGCATGCAGGTTTGCAGAGACTCAGAAGAAGCTGAGAGTCAGCCAGGAGGTTGCTGCTCAGAGTAACCCACTTAAGTGGCGCCCAGAGCATGTGCCCCACCTGCCATACTCTAGATATGCCACTAGATGGGAAGGTTTGCTAGCTCAGGGGATACTGAAGTCAAGTGCCTAAGATCTCAGAAAGCCACTGTCAGTCAGTGCAGGCAGCTCTGAGCTACATAATCCAGTTGTTTGACTTCAAGGCCGCTTTGCCTAGGAATATTGCTGTGTTGTCTCAGGGCCCCAAACTTGTTCTTGTCGTCCATCCTGCCTGCTTGCCATATTTGATAATATGTAACAGACCTTTATTCTGTCATATATATTTGCTGACAGCCCACCTCCTTGAGAAATGTTACGAGCTTTCTTTCACCTTCTTGCTCAGCCTGCACATTTGCCTCAAGAGTTTGCTTTTGTTGGCATTTGGCAGCTACTCTGCTTTCCTTGCCCACTTGGCTCTGCTTGAGGCTTTGCCTTCAGAAAAGTCTGTTAGTCTGCACCTTTCAAGGGGCAGCTATTTCCCAGCACCCTCTGCCCATATTGTCAGTTACCTTTCCTTCTTCACCTGCCTCTTGCTCTTGCAGAGCAGATGTCTGCTCCAACCCTGCACATCTTTCCAGTTTATATTTCCCCCCCCCATGTGATGAATTTTCCCTTCCATTCATTCCCCTCGTTCATGGCTCTCATCAGACAGCACCTTTGCTTTTCTCAAGGGAGCCTCTTCCTCCCAGCCCCCATCTCTGCACTATCTTCCCCCAGGATCACAGACTTTCCAGATATATGAGAACTTACGGGATGGAATCATCTGCACCAGCTAACCGGAGGAAGGGAGCAAGACCGCTGAGGAGGAGGCAGACCCACATCTCTGCAGAGACCTGCTAGCAGGAGCACCCCAAGTTTAGGGGCCCACGAATGTCTGAGCAGGCGCTTGGAGATGGAGGGAAAAAGCAGTGGCTGTGTCGCCCCTCACTTGCTCTCTCCTCTGTTTATCTGATGACAAATTTATAGCCTCATTCTGCCAGAGGTGTGACTTGGAGTGGACTCCCTGCCCAATCACTTATGAAATATGATCCACCACCTGAGGCACGAAGCAGGAAAGAAAAGTCAACTTGAGCAGGTGTGAACGGAGATGGCTTTAGAACAGAGACAGGTGTGTTCAGGAAAACCGACCAGGCCGCTTGCAAACGTATTTTCCCTCCTGCTCTCTCTCTCTCTCATGGCGCAGAACCATGGGTCTGTGAGCAAATGGAATTGCCAGCATGCACCTATGTCTGTGTGCATGCAGACACAGTTAAGTGCCTGTCTGTGTTCTGCCTATGAGGACGCACCATTTCTGGTGCATGTGTGCGCATTCACAGAATGCTATGAAGGAGTGGTCTGGTCTTGATGCCTTTAAGAGGGGATTGGACGGATTTCTGGAGGAAAGGTCCATCGTGGGCTATAGGCAATGATGGATTGTGCAACCTCCTTACAAAGGTGGTGGGCTACTGGTACCGGGTGCAAGGGAGTAGCAACAAGATGCAAGCATCTTGTTGTCTCATGCCTCCCTGGGGCACCTGGTGGGCCGCTGTGAGATACAGGAAGCTGGACTAGATGGGCCTTTGGCCTGATCCAGCAGGGCTCTTCTTACGTTCTTATGTTCTTATGAGTGGGAACTGGAGAGCCACTGACATACACAAACATGCATTTTGCTAAAAGGGTATGGGTGCAGTATATGGCTGCACATTGTAAACACGTAAGCAATGAGCTAGATGCACCCTACGCTATATTTTCTGCTCCAAAATAACCCAAATTCTCTAACAATGAACCATGCAGTCAGTATAAATTAGGCCAAATGTGAATGATTTTGTATACTATACATCAGTGTTTCTCAAACTGTGGGATGGAACCTACTAGGTGGGTCATGAGCCAATTTCAGGTGGGTCACGTAGCACCTAGGGCACTGTAAAGCATGTTTGGACCACTCTCAGAGCCCGGGAGAATGGGAGACACACACATGTCTGTGTGCTGGTCTCTCTGGCTCCGAGTATTGTCCAAATCAATCAATCAATCAATCAATCAATCAATCAATCAATCAATCAGTACTTATATACTGCTTTTCAACATGAAGTTCACAAAGCAGTTTACAGGCAAATAGTAATAATAATACAGTTAAATGGCTCCCTGTCCCAAAGGGCTCACAAGCTTAAAAAAAGGCAGACCACCAGCAACAGCTACTAGAAAGAATGAGCAGGGGTGAAGAGGGACAGGGACAAATCATACTTTACAGTGTCCCTTGTGCTGGCCAAACTTTGCTGGCTTAACTTGTGCCGGCCTAACTCCAGGTTAGGATTGCACTCTTAGGCACATAGAAAACGAATTGTCCCTCACCCCCCACAGAGAAACAATGGAGGAGGAAGAAGAGGCCAAGAGTCACCATCTCCCCCTTCACTGCTGGTGCCTTTTGAAGTTGACCTGTGCCTCCCTCCACTCCAAGGGAAACACCAACTGCCTGGGGAGGAGGGGAGGGGGAGGAGGTGCAAAACCCAAAGAGAAAGCCTGCCCCCTTACTTTTGCATTCTACTCATATGAAGAAAACAAATACAGCTGAGTTGCCTTGGGCATTTCCTGATGGGGAAGGGAAGGCAGGATATAAACTTTAGATAAATATTCTATCGTTGTTTGGGTCCAGTATAAACGTGCTCCTGTGCCTTAATCCAGGCCAAATCATGCCAAAAGAAGCAATGTGAGTAGTATGATGTGGTGGCTAAAGAGATTGAATTTGCCAATCAGGACTGACATTTGCCTTTGCCATGAACTCATGGCCTTAAGTTAACTCATGGTAACTTAAGGTTACCTTAAGGAACCTGCTTGCTCTCAGCCCCAGTTCCCTCTCAGCCCCAGCTGCAATGGGGGAGAACTAATACTAACTTAACCTGAAGAGTTGTTGTAAGGACTACAGTAAGATAATATATGTGAAGCTACTTTGCAAGCTCTGAAATGCTCAGTATTATTATTAGTGGCATGAGAAAGTGGATGGAGATTTGCCTGCACAAAGAATGCTGTAATGAATCCATGCTAATGAAGCATCTTTATGGAAAGTATTAGAAGGAATGGGCACTTGAGTCATGATGACTGGACTCGAGTCATGAAAACACTGGTTTTTCGTGACTCGTGTTGACTTGAATCACAAACGTCAATGACTCAGACCTGACTCATGATTCAGGGCCAGTGATTCAAAAAAACTTTGTGACTGTAGAATAGACTCGAGTTCCAACTTGCTCTTCTGTGTGTTTGTGACTCTCGGGTTTTTGTGTGTGTGCTTGCTTAGCTTACTTTCTCACCATTGTCACGTTCCACCAAAGACCTTGTGGCTGATCTGGAAGCCAGCATTCAGAAAGATGGCAGCAGTAGGTCAGAGAAGGTCAGATTGGTTCTTGGAGGTGAGGGCTGGGAGGTGGAGGGGAGGAGGAAGGCTTAAGGGAGACTCATTTCTCATAATAGTAGAGGATTGTTCGATCAGGATCCCCTCCCCACTTCAGCTGCAGACCCAGTAAATCTGGAAGTTGAGAGCAGGAAGGGGCACACTGAGTGCTAACCACTAGGTACTATTACTCTTGGTTGTTCTCTGACAGGTCCTGCCATGATCTTGTTGTTATCTCATGCTCTGTTTGCAAATTATTAATACATATAGTGTGCTTTTCAACAAAAAGTAGTTAACAGATCAGTTTACATAGCTGAATAAATAATTAAATGGCTCCTTGCCCCTAAAGGGCTCACAGTCTGAAAAAAAAAAAAAGACACAAAGGAGATACCAGCAACAACTATCAGAAAAGATGACATGCTGGAGTGATAAGAGATAAATAAAAGAGGACACCATGGCTTGTATAGCACAGAAGTGAAGGTGAGCAATTAAATGGCCTTGCCCATGCTTTCTAGTTGCCTTGCTTTCTAGTGAGTGAATTTGCAAGCACTTCGTCTCTTAAGGGTTTTAACCTTAGAATTATCAAGTGACCAGATGTCAGGGAGCAATGAATAAGTATAAGTGACTTACATGTATAATATGTATAAGTGACTGCATCTATCACTGTCATTGGGTTGGGAATGTGGAGAATGTGGTTTTCACTTCCAAAGTCTATTTCTAACATCTCTGCGATGTGGTCAGCTGCTTCATGACTGTGATTTTTGCCTTATCTTTACACTGCCCTTTGGCAATTTTGACTTATCACACAGAATATCAAAGTGCCTCTCTGAACCATCTAATAATATAAGTGCATGATCAGCACAATGCTTGGAACCGAGTACTTTCCATGAATGAATATGTCATAAAAGCTTTCTTAAAATGTGGCAATTTTGTGCATACATTTTGCATGGTCAGAGTTTTTCACAACACACGTACCTTTTCCCACTTCTTTATAGTAGTGCATTCAATATTTGAACCAGGCATTTATCCAGCAACTGCACATGAGCAGAATCACTGAGGTACAGATGGAAACAAGGGCTTCCTTATTCACGACATTAGGGTCAACTCTTGCATCTCTCCGATGTGTACAAGCTAGTGCTAATGCCAAACTGTGCACTGAATGCTCTCCGAGAACTTCCTGTAGGCATGATCAGCTCTCTTTGTAAAATTGCGGGTTACAACACAATGTACATTGGATACAATCCAGCAAAAATATTCGCAACCCAATTATATGGAGATCCGTGAGGTCTGAAGTCCTATTTAGGGTTGCCAACTCTTGTGCCTTGAAAGCAGCTTGATCTGTTGACGTGAGATCGCCATGCTGTGAAAATGGCCTCTTGCTGATTTCTGCAGATCAAGTTGCTCTCAACAGCATAAATGCAGGTTAGGCTGTTTTTGTTTTGTGGCTTTCAGTAACCCTAGGTAGCTCCCTATCAGTAGCTTTCAAAAAGACTTTGTCATAGCAAACTGTTGCTGGACTGCACCCAATAGGGCTTTCACAATCAACAAATTGTAAAGATATTTATTTTGATTATCTAGAAATGTATATCCCACATTTTGGTCATCAAGATGGTCAGATTGCAATGCTAAAGTAAGGGAGGATCTTAATTTGAGCCTTTGTCTGCCCTGCTGGTGGGACGTGGTGGTGCAGTGGGTTAAACCGCTACTGCTGAATTTTTTGACCGGAAGGTTGGCAGTTCAAGACTATGCGATGGAGTGAGCCCCCATTGCTTGTCCCAGGTCCTGCCAACCTAGCAGTTCAAAAGCACCTAAAAATGCAAGTAGATAAATAGGGACCACTTCGCTAGGAAGGTAATGGCGTTCCGTGCACTACGACCAGTGATGTCATTCGGGGGAATGGACCAGAATGGGCATTCCGGGTCCTAATGGGCTCTGTGGCTGGTTCCGGGTTCCCGACAAGTGACAATCAACAGTGAGTTCCTGTTCCTAAATCATTTGAATGACACCACTGACTACGACGTATAGTAATGCCGGCTACATGACCACAGAAGCTTGTCCTCGGACAAACTCTGGCTCTACAGGCTTAAGAAACAGAGATAAGCACCGTCACAACTAGACCATTTGGTCATCGGGAAACCTCTACCTTTACCTTACTGCCCTCCTGACCACAACACCGCACTGGCACTCAAAGGAATAACACTTTTTGTATCTATTCCAGCTATTTTCAATCTTTTGCATCTCATGATACACTTACAAGACACTAAAATTATCATGGCACACCATCCGTCTTTTGATAATTGACAAGGCACATCATGCTGCTGGATCCCTCAAGGGTCCTATCGATAAATGATGTTTTTACATAAATAAATCTGCCAAACTTTCATGGCACACCAGCAGACCATTCACAGCACACCAAAGTGCAATGACACACTGGCTGAAAATAGCTGATCTATTCTGACTCCATTTAAACCAAAGTGTCACAGATTTTGGATGAATCGCTTGAATGCAATCTGATACCTACCTACCTTGGAGTAAGTCCCATTGACATCATTGGGTCTTACTTCTGCACAGACATGCATAGAATTGTGCTCAAATAACCGAACCACTCAGGCAACTCACAGTCAACTGGAAGTATATAGACACATCCTTTTATTTCTGTCAAAATTCTCAAGGTACGTGAATTAGAATTTTTGTTGATAAAATTCGAATGGGAAAACATCTTGTATATTTTTTTAAAAAAATGATTTAAGGTTCTCTAGACACCAGCCTATTACTGTTAAATAATGACATGGCTACAAGTAATCAATGATGGCTTATGGAGATTGGGAAGGGTAGTAGGGCTTGGGGTGTGAATCCTTTAAGCCAATTGGATCCATTTCTCCCAATTGGGCCCTGTGCCAAAGGATAAAAATAAAAAGTGAAATCAATATTTTAAAACTCATTTCACAGACACTAAAACACAATTTAAGATAATCTACACATTTTACTTGAAGGCTTACATGTATGCAATTTCAAATTAGAATGTGCTTAGATCCATTTGGTCCATTAAATCACATGCACTTTTTAAGTACATATTTTGATTGCTTTCCATTCTACCATGGAGCTTTAAAGTCTATATTTTATTTATATCTCTAAGGGCACAATCCTAAACAACTTTCCAGCACTGACACAGCTGTGCCAATGGGGCATGTGCTGCACCCTGCAGTTGTGGGGCAGTCACGGAGGCCTCCTCAAGGTAAAGGAATGTTTGTTCCCTTTCCTTGGAGCTACATTGCCCTTACCCTAGTGCTGGAAAGTTGGCTAGGATTGTGCCTTAAAAGCAGCGGTGTTATGCTGCCAGAACGCTGGGCGGGACATCCGGGTGATCAACAGCCCGCCAGTTGCACTCCGCAGCGTTACGCCATTTGCGTAATGTACGCAAGCGGCGTAATTGGTTACGCAAACGGCGGAACACTCCGGAACGCAATGGGTGGGCTGTCGATCACCCGGATGTCCCGCCCAACGTTCCGGCAGCATAACACCGCTGCTTAAAAGTCTACAGATGCTTGAACCTGGAGCCCTGCAAAATGTTTCAAATTGGGCCCTGCAGCTCCTAAGGCCGGCCCTGGCTGGACTTGGGCCCAGTTCATTTGTCTGGTATGGACTGGTTGAGCTACATCGCTATGGAGTAGGGCTGAGAAGGGTATGTGGCACTTGTGAGAATTCTATGAATGACTGGCCTTTATGGTTTCAGGCATGACACAATGGAAGAGGTTGACGAGTCTTCTCTCTTTCTATGGAAAGGAAAATACTAGTTGACGCGAAGGGGCGAGATATTGCACAAGAATTTGCATAGGGCTCATGCCCTGCAGCAAATCTCATTTAGGGACCTGTTTCATCAGGTGATTTACAGGATATTATTTCAAGGGTTTAGTGGCTGGGGATTTTAGAGCCATTGTTTGTTTACTTCTAAGTAAAGATCAGCATACCTGTGGCCTTTCGAGTCAGTCATGTCTGTTGATGTCAGGTTAAAATAATCCAACTCAGTGGTGTAGCAAGTGGAGGGCAGGGAGCGATCCACCCTAGGTACCAAGCTGAAAGAGGGTACCGCTTGAGGCCCAAACAAGACTCTGGCACTGGGAAAAGCAGCAGCAGCAGCTACGGTCGCAGGTATGTACTATAGAGACTGTCACCTCCTTATGTTTTGGCAACTTGGCAATTTGGCTGCCAATCCCTTCAATGAGAGCCTCCAAAGGAAAAGGAGTGGAGGGCATCAGTCACCACCGCCACCTTCTCCTCCGGGACAACCTGGAAATGACATCACAACTTTAGCCGACATTGCAGCATCACTGCCCCAGGCACCACTGTCTCTAGCAACACCTTTGTTCTAACCAGCCACAATCATCCAGATGCCGAAGGCTGACATTTAATAGTTTGGGTAGGGAGTTCCAGCCTTGCACATTCAGCAGGCTCAGTTTCTTTGGACATCTTTCTTTCCTCAGGGCTATAAGGCATCTATGTTCCAGACCATTTTTGGCTTTAAAGTATAAATCTATACTTTGAATCAGGGGCATAGCTAAAGAAGTACAGGAGGTTGCAGTTGCACTGGGCAACAAGCTTTAGGGGGCAACAAACTGACCTTGATATTAGTGGCCACAATTGTGAAAATCTTGGTATGTAGTATAAATAATACCATCATGTTATTCAATGTGAAATTAAATGTGAAATTTAATGCAGAATTCAATGAAACAAACCAGAGTGTAATATCTTTATCAAACGGCAAAAAACCCCAGAAAACAAAAATACAACTGTCATGTAAAAATCACAGTTTGTTAAAATTGCTATTTTTAGGGACAATCAGAGACGGATCTAAGCGGGGGCAAATCTGTAAGTTTTGCAAGAAGCCTTACCTTGCAGTGGAAAACACTCCTCTCCTGCACTGTTCTAGCCAATCCTCACAGGGAACAGCAACATCTTGGCGTTGCTTACTGGCTACAGCAGCAAGGGAGAGGAGGGATTTACATGACAGGGTAAGGCTTCTTGCAACACTTACAGATTTGCCCCCCCCCTTAGATCCGCCTCTGGGGACAATATTGTCATCTTATATAGCATTCAATGAGGAATTTCACGCAGAATGCAATGAAACAAATTGGTGTGTAATGTTTTCATTCTATCATTCATTTTTTTCTCATTCATTGACCTTTATTGGCATGAAATAAAACAGACAAACAGAACACAATTTACACCAATTTACATATTCAATGATTCAGCAGAAGAACCATGGTTGCGATCTGCTAATACCCCCATTACAAAAGAAGCCACCCTATCCAGGGTCTCAACTTCCAGAGTGGACAGCAGAAACCGTAGTTTAACTGGGTCCTCCCACCCCTGAAGTCTGCCAAGAAGAGGTGCTAAATGTTGTTTTTGGAGAGTATTACGGTGCACACAGTGGAAAAATATATGTTGCAATGGAGCTTCCATTACAGGAACGTGTTCTCTCAGATAGGGGAACGCCAGTAAGCCTGCCCGCCATAACAACTGAGGGGGATGCATTACATTTTGAGAGAGAATGCTCTGCGTGCCTGTGGACAAAGAAGATGAGAAAGGAAAGAGGCTGGTTTCCTAAGATCAACTGAGATGTGGAAATAGAGGGGGGGAGCACGTGGTGTTGGCAGCATGGAATAGCTCCTGTTGCTCAATGTCCAGCACTCTTTCCGTCATCATCCTGTAGGCTTCATTTAGCTCAATTGAGCCAAGGCGCTCCGTATCCAGTCCTGTCTGTTTGAGTCTAGCGAGAAAGTCCACAATCTCTTGAGGCAGGACAGGATCCAAAAACAGCTGGTACATTAGACCAGAGGGAGTAGAACTGTAAAAAGAACCTATCCAGAATCTTATTAGTCTCAGCCATGCCAGCGTTTTTAACTGAATAAAGCCCACCTCTAGGCGCATGACTGAATATAGGACACATCTTGGTAAGCCCAAAATCTTTCTCAAGAAGGAGGCTTGTAGGCTCTCAAACGACTGGTTAAAGGCCTTATACCAGATTGGTGAGCCATACAGAACCTGAGAATGAACCATGGCCTTAAATGCCTCCAGTGCAGCTGGGACATACCTATTACCCTGATTGGAAAAACAACAACGGGTAATTGCAAGGGATGAATTTTTTGATGCATTCACTACAGAGTTATGATGGAAAGCCCACAAGTGGAAAATTAAGGGCAATGTAATTGATCAGGTAAAAATCATTTAAATATGGGCTCTTGGGCTTTCCATTTATTAGCAAAAACCAGAATTTTTGATTTAGAATAGTTAATCTGTAGCTTGTTGATATTGAAATACTTTATAGTTCTAATTAGCAAGCGAATTAAACCAGTCCGGGTCCACGATATCAAAGCTGCATCATCTGCACACAGCAAGAGCGGAACAGCAAGAGCCCGGGTATTGGACTATCGTCCTGCTCTGAATGGGGTTGCACTCCCTCTGAGGGAGCAGTTTGGGGGTTCTCTTGGATCCACAGCTGTGCCTGGATTCCCAGGTGGCAGCAGTGGCCAGGGGAGCCTTTGCTCAGCTTCGGCTGATTCGCCAACTGCGACCATACCTGAGCTGTGCGGACCTGACCACAGTGACCCACGCTCTAGTGACATCCAGATTAGATTATTGCAATGCGCTCTACGTGGGGCTGCCTCTGAAGACGGTCCGGAAATTACAACTAGTGCAGAACATGGCTGCTCGTGTGGTTGCTGGGGCTCGTCAGTTCGACTCTGTCGGGCCGTTGCTTCAGCGGCTACATTGCCTGCCGGTTCCTTTCCAGGCCTGAATCAAAGTGCTAGTTTTGACCTTTAAAGCCCTTTACGGCTCGGGTCTGGGGTATTTGAGGGACCGCCTCCTTCCATACAATCCTACCCGTGTTCTGAGGTCATCTGGGGGGGGCCCTTTTGACTGTGCCGCCACCAGGAGAGGTGAGAGGGATGGCGGCCAGGAATAGGGCCTTCTCGGTGGTGGCCCCCCGACTTTGGAATACCCTCCCCTGGAACTAAGACCTGCTCCCTCTTTGGCAATATTCCGGCGGGGGCTGAAGACCTTTTTATTCCAACAAGCTTTTAATTGTTGACAGGCTGGCTGGTTTTTTATATTCTTTTTTAGGATCCACGGGGCTGGCTGTTTAAATTTTAATTATTTCAATTATTGTTTTTAACTATTGTTTTTAACTGTCAAATACTGTGTTTTTATTGTATTTTAAATGTTATAAGCCGCCTTGGGTGCCATGGGGCAGAAAGGCGGGGTATAAATTAATTAATTAATTAATTAATTAATTAAATAAATAAATAAATAAAATTTGACTAGAACCAAGTTTGGGGCAATGACTGTCCACCTCCACCAGAAATGGGGCAAGATCATTAAGGAATCTCTTATCAATTCCCAAATTAGACAACTTACTCCAAAGGAGCTCTCTATCAATTGAATCGAAAGCGGCTCTCAGATCAAGAAAGGCCACTACACATATAATCTTGCTTTGGATTTAATCTGTTTATGGGCTAGATGGGATAGAATTAGGCAATTGTCCAGTGTTGATTTGCCCTGGCAGAATCCAGATTGTTCAGGCCCTAAAATACCCTGAGAGTTAATCCATAAAGTTTGTTACTAAGATATTTTGCATATATCTTGCCAATTACATATAATAGACTGATAGGTCTGTAATTTGCAGGCAGATTTGGATCACCCTTTTAAAATATTGGGATAATTGTTGCTAAGGTCCAGCTATTAGGGACTATACTGGATCCATTGATTGCCGTAAAAAGTGGGGCGAGTAAATCACCCCACCATTCCGGGTCAGACTTCAGAAGTTCAGGAGGAATTTCATCGGGTCCTGCAGCTTTCCCTGATTTTAGTTGATTAACTCAGAAATCTCTAGAGGCATTACAGGAGGCCAAACTGGTAGATCAGAGGCGTTAAAATCTGGCTGAGTGTCCGGCAGTTTACTCTTATCAAAAAAGAGTCCTGAGAAATGTTGGACCCACTTAGATGGGGAAATTGTAGCAGGATCATGCATTCTGGGTCTGAGAGTACAGTTAATCAAGGCCCAAAATTGTTTATTTTTTTGTTGAATCACGTATACTAGCTTAATCCATTGAGCTTGACTAAAATTTTGCTTTTTTTCTAATTAGTAAGGCACTAAATTGTCTTTTATATGAAAAATAATTGGATGGATCAAGTGGGTCATTTGACCTTCTAAACTTCAAATATGATGCCTTGAGATCTCTACATTCTTTATCAAACCAATTCTTTTTAACAAGTGCACCAGCGATATTAGTCTTAGGGGGCTTGGCCTTAGAGGTTTCTATCAAAAGTTTTGGCCAAAAAACCAAGAAAATGAAAATACAACTGTGATGTCACTTCCTGTTTTGACATCACTTCTGGGGTATCATTTTGCTCTCTGCACCAGGCTACACTTTCATTAGCAAGCCAGTGCTTTGAACTGAGCCTGGAAACCAACACATGTTAATGTAGTGTACAATGTTAATGTAGATGCCATAAATCTGGCCTCAGCTGCAGTCCCTGTTAACAGAGTGTACCAATTGTCATTTCTAGTGCTGTTCAGGTGCAGTTAGAGTGGAGATGTGCAATCTAGAGGTGATAAAAAACCCCAAATTAGTTTCTTTCTTTCTGATAGCTCCTGTTGTCAAACATGATTTGGGACACAATCCTATGCACTGTGGCCAATGCAGCTGCAATGCAGCCCTGAGGTAAGGGAAGCTGTTTTCCCTGGCTATGAGGGAGCCTTCCTGACTGCCCTCCCCTATTGTAGGATGCAGCACACACACCCTTGGCACAGCTGCATCAGTGCTGGAAAGTTAGATAGGATTGGCCCCTTCTGGCACTGAATTCAAGGTCTTGAAGGAGTTTTGTCAGAAGCTTCCAACTGAGATAAAACCTTGGACGCGTGGTCCAACAGGAAGTCTCCTGAACAGGAGGTGTTCTCAACTGCCTTGGCTTTGTGAACAACACCTTCTATTGAACCACAGGGAATTTGTGCATTCCAGGAAGTTCAAATACACACACGTTCTTCCCAGGAAAAGTAGCCAGACAAATATTGTCCTCCAAGGCACTATTTCACATGCAGATTCAGAGCCAACTATTCTCTTAAGTTTGGCCTCAAGAAACTTCCGGCTTCTCAGCTCCTTTCTCTCCAGTGCTGGCCTGAATTCTGACACTTTCATCTTTGGGCCATCAGTGGGTCTGTAGAAAGCCAGCATCTCCTCCCTTCCTTTCACAAACCTGCACATCCATCCTCATGTCCTCATCTCTTCTACCCCCATCCCAGAGAAAGTGTTCAAGGGTGGCTGTCTATAAGGAGGAAAAAGGACCCAGGTGGCCACAGTACAGCAACACTGTGCACTTTCATCTAGTTAGGGACCAGAGCATGGACAAAAGTAAAAAAAAAATGAATGTCAAAGCATAGCCTTATTTAGCTTATAAATTGATTTTGACTGGTAAAAATAATGAATAATTATATAACTAGAGACAGGAATAGGAACTCAAGACTTGGGACTCTAGTCCGAGTCACAAAAACATGTGTTTTTTGCTGACTCATGTAGTCAAATCACATATGCCAAGGACTCGGGCATGACTCAAATACAAACCTGAAAAACTCGAGTCTGATAAACCTGCAAGTCTGGGTGTGCTTCCTTACCTTTTTTTTTTCCAGCAGCATGAATGATCTTGCGGGGCCTCTGGAAGCCAGCAGTTCCAGCCAGGAGGCAGGGAAGGGTTAATGTTTCGCATCCAGCAGAAGGTGAGGCAGGGAGGTGGAAGTGTCTTCTTTTGTCCATCTCTGAAGGAACTGATGAGCATTGGACAAAGGAAGGCAGGAGTCCAAGGGGTTCCTGCCTTAGGATTGGCTGGAGTCTGTGAAGCCCAGAGAGAGGGAGGAGGCAGTTCTTAGCAATCAACCTCATGGCTCCAGCAGGCTCCATTGTTATTTGAGAGAAGCATCAGTGCAATGGGACTACATCTAATTAGAGCTGCAAAGGACTGGGTCATACTGCTCCTAACCCCAGCCTCCCAGCTGCTGCCGTGCAATGCTGCTCCCACTTGCCACTTCTGTGCCTGCTCTCATACAGTCCATCCCACCCCCTCCCGCCTTGCCTTCTGCCTTTTGGTTTGTGCCCTGGCATGCCTGACCCCAAAGACCCCAAAGTCAAAATGACTCAAGTCATGGCTCTGCGTGAGACAGCAAAAGGCGCCTGCAGTGCTAGGACTTGTGCTGAAGTCAAGTCGCACTTGAGTCGCACTGCAGGGCCAAATTCCCATCCCTGACTAGAGGTAGGAGAAAACAGTGACAACAAATACTTAATATCACTTTGTGTACTTCTCATTTTTGTAAAAACAAAACACCCAAAATCTGCAAAACAAAACAAAACAAAACAAACCCACCACCACCATTTTATTTGGTTTTTATTATTTAATGGAGCTGCATGGGTAATGACTGTGGCTGCATTTGCTGACACTATACCATCTGTATCACACACCTAGTTAACTTTTAAAGCCATTTTAATTATAATGTAAATTTTGGGGGGGAGAAACCACGTAACACTTATTTCTGCACTTCTAACTTTGGAAAACACTGGAATCCATGAAAAAATAAAACCATTTTTTCTCCTAACACATGCTGAACGTGTGTGAAACCTAAACAAACAGAAATAAAAGTACAGATCGGAACATCAACAAAAGTCATGGAAGGTTAAATGAAATGAAAGAGGAAGGCACATGGATGACATTTGACAAGTGTCATAATGGAAACGGTGGAAAGAGCAAAGCGATGAAAGTCAATTGGATGACGTCCCGCTGTATGTCTTTTTTCAGAATCAAATGTATATCTACTTTCTCCTTGAACTAAGGGCTGCCAGACAATTATGCTTGCAGAAAGTGCCTGGGGAAGAAGCAGCAGCATCTTGAGGTGTGAGAAATTGTCATGCACTTAAAATGCTGGTTGGTGTGCATAGTTGCTATGTGCAAGGTACATACCTCTCTGCTTGGCTACAGGGAGGGGGCTATCCTCACATGCTAGTACTACCATTATCATGCCTACATTATGGAAGAGGCCAAGCCTAGCCAGAGGTGGCCCTAATCTGAGACAGGGTAAGAGAGCTGCCCCAGGTCACAGACTGAAGGTGTTGTTAAAACAGAGATTCAATACAGGAGATGCCAGCTGGTGGAAAGTTTTCCTCTGTGAACCCCAGGAAGGCTCATTTACTAAAATTAAGATGTGTGGTACAAAAACACAGCCATCACATGGATATGGCTTCTCAAAGATCTGACTTGGTAAAGTAGGTATGGAATAGTCCAATTTTTCAGGGAGCTTAAAAAAAGCTCCAACAGTCCTTATCGGGCTCTCCCCCTTACTACTAAACAACAACAAAACAAGCATGCACATGCTTAAAATAGCACGCAATGTAGTTAAGAACAAGAAAAAGGTTTAAAGCACCAAGTTCAAGACATCTCAAAGATAAAGGAACTGGGGAGGGGATGCTGGAAATAACTTTTGGCACTGCCTCTCTTACACAGGCCCACTCTGTTTGCTTGGTGGAGGCAAGGCTACAGGTTTCTGCCTTCCTCAGTCCCCTTCTCCCCCAGCCGATTTTGTAATGTCACAGTTCTCGAGGGGATCATTAACCTAGGGCTGCATCAAACTTGACGAGCTAACATCCTGAACAAGTCGCACTGGTTTTTGAAAAAGATCAGCAGAACATCTTCATAGCTGAACTGGTTTTTCCATCTCGCCTGCATAGACAGGGCAATACAAGAAAAGTTACTTTGAAGTCCATAAACCTTTCCCAGGAAGTGCCAGAGGGTGAGAATGTCTCCTTGCTGTCTTTCTGCAAACTCATCCAGGGCCACCCGCAAATTTGACTGTGAATGTCTCTCTCTTAGGTTTACCTAGCTGAAAGACTTCTCCATGAAAGCTCTGATATGGCAAGAAGGCACCACAAGTTAGCCAGACAAACTGGCAGGAAGCTTAACCCAGCTTGTGAGCAGATATAACCAGAGACAGAACATACTGAGAGGCGCAATCCTAAACTGGAGTTAGGCTGGCATAAGCTCAGCCAGCAAAGTTTGGCCAGCACAAGGGCTTGCCAAGCATAAAGCGCATTCGCACCACTCTCAGTGTCAGGGAGGATGGCGCACGTCTCTGTGCTGGCCTCTCTGACTCCGAGAGTGGTCCAAACATACTTTACGGTGTCCCTCGTGCTGGCCAAACTTTGCTGGTTTAGCTTATGCCATCTTAACTCAGTTTAGGATTGCGCCCTGAACAGGGAGAAGCAAAAGTTTTCACTGACTAACTCAAAAACGGGGCCAAAAATGTGTTAGGGTGCAGGTTAGGATTGCACCCAAAGCCTGTGCTGGATTTGGGCAGCACTCCTAGATTTACAGATTTGAGTTCAGCCTGGAGGCTCACGCATTCACTGCTGCCAGGAGTACTTTTGCCCACAGTTGTTTGGTGCACCAACCGCACCTGTTTCTGGAGACACCAGATATGGCGATGGTGATCAGTGCCTTGGTGACATCAAGATGGGATTACTGTAATGCGCTCCCCGTGGGGTGCCTTGGCTGCCAGGTAGGCCCATGTGACTGTTGTTACAACAGCTCCACTAATTACTGGTTGTTTCTACATTCAGTTTGAGCTGCTGAAGCTGACCTTTCAAGCCCTGGACATTTAAGGGCCGGAAACCAGCCCAGTTGTGAAGAGCTGCCAGAAAGACTTTCTTCACATCCCCCCAGTATTTGAAGCTCGGGTCTTCTTGCAGGTGTGTCATGGGTTAGAGAACAGGAAGCAGAGAGGAGGAATACATGGAGAGCTCTACCAATGAACAAGATGAAGTGAGTGTCCCCTAAGCTCTGTCTTGGGACTAGTTCTTCATCAGCACGTGCTCCTAGGTGACCAGGAGTTAGGGATGAAGTGCGAGGTGAGAGGTTTGCAGATGACACCACATGTTTCCAGAAGGTGAAAACCCAAATGAATTGCTAAGAACTCCTAAAGGACCCTCCGCACTGGGTTACCCTAAGCTGATCCACTGCTCAAAACAGTGTCTGATCTGCCACTACCCCCCAACTCTGCTATCCCTCCCCAATCCAGCACACATGTAAGTACCACCCCATGGCACTGGTATGTGCACAAGGAACCCCCCCCCCCGTGCATGTTCCAGCACTATCCCCTCCCCCTCCCCCAGGAATTCCCGGAAAGTGCAGGGCCTCTGGACACTTGGGAGAGTGAAAGGCCTGTTTCTCTCCAGCCAGCCGCTTCATAAGAAATGCCTGGGGAAGAAAGGCAAGGCCCTTCTCTGACTGCAGAAGCAGTCACAGTGAAGGAAGAAAGCCTCCTCATCTTCTTTTGGGATGGCATAGCAGCCGGGCTGGCAGTGGGCTCGGGAAGGTGGCAGGTGAGTGCAGGATTCGGGCCACCCCCTACCAGTTTGCCATGCCCCGCAACTCACTGTGCAATGTGGCCATTTCAGTTGCCCTCATGGCTGTGCTGCCCTGGCACTGTCAAGCCCCAGAGAATGCAAAGGTCTGGCTGACTTTTAGCCTGCCTGCACTCTAGTGTTAAAACTTACTGCTGAACTTCAAACCGAACCTACAACTTAAGTTAGCTATAATTAGCTCTACAGACTCTATAGGGCAGCAGTCTCCCAAACCCCAGGACTGCTGCCTTTGCAAAAAAGGCCTTCCCTTGACAGTGTGGAGCTTTCCATTTCTGGCCGCAGCATCTTTTCTTTCAAGCCAATCTTTGCAGCAATTAGCTCCGGGCAGCAGCTTCACACACACACATACACACATGCGCACGCACCGGAAATCAGGGCGCAGAGCATGTTGGGGCAATGGACCAACTGGCATGAGCTGTGAAGAGAGAAAGAGAAGATGCTGCAGTGCAGAATGGAAAGCTCCACACAGTGGCATAGTGAGGGGCGGGCGGGCTGCACCAGGTGGTGCGCACAGGGGTGGGGGTAACACCACCAGGAACCAAATTGCTAACATCGCAGTTTTAAAAGATAGTACCATCATGCTACATACCATTGGATGTGGAATTTCACCTGGAATTCAATGAAAAAACCAGAGTGTAATATCGTCATTCTATCAAAAGTTATGGCCAAAACCCTAAACCCCCAAAATACAACTTATAATGTAAAAATCACTATTTTTTAAAAAATTGCAGTTTATGGAATAATGCCATCATGTTATATACCGTTGGATGTGGAATTCCACAAGAAATTCAATGAAAAAAAACCAGAGTGTCATATCTGTATTCTATCAAAAGCTATGGCAAAAAACTGAAAATACAACTTTTTATATAAAAATCACAATTTTTTTTAAATCATTATTATGAGTCAGTTCTCATTCCCATGTATCAGAGCGAATACTAGAACTTTTATTTAATTGTGTGAGTGTCGTCAAATTGGTCACGGATTTTTTGTTGGTTACTAATTAGTTGGGTGACCTGTACTATCCATAAATAAATAAATAAATAAATAAATAAATAAATAAATAAAAGTTCCTGTATGGTTTGGGAGGAGGAGATTCATCATGGGTGTGTGTGTGTGATGTGCTGACCTCTCTGAGTTTGTGACTCAAACTCTAGTGACACCACTGCTTGCACGGGTGATTCACTCTTGCACAATATATGGAAGTGGAGTGATCCTGTAGGGTCGGCCCAAGACACGCCCCCGCACCAGCGTGGGGGCAAATCTTGCCCCCTTCCGCCCCACACACTCCTGGGACTGCAAAGCAGAAAGTGCAGCTGTCTTTTGCAGCTGATGGTTTTCCATGTGAGAACAGAGTGCTTATTTCTGGTCATGGCCTGCTTAAAGGCATAACTTCTGGCCCTCAGCAGGCATCTTGCATGCTATTCGGCCCTCATCATGAAATGGGTTTGACACCCCTGGGGCAGGCGATCTTGCCTATCAGTAACACATAGAGTAGTTCCTTGTCGATTTTGGTGAGCAAGGGAGGGTCTCTGCACCTCCACTACATGCTACACTTGCTCAGTTGGCCACCCTCAGTCCCATTAAGCCTGTAGAGTCAGGCCAGTCTTCACTGTAGCTCTCTGCCGTTGTGACCAGCGGATTGTTTCCAGCCATGACTCAGCTTCCTTTCCCTCTGCTTTTTCTCGTTGCATTTCTCGACAGTACCACTCCAGGTGGAGGAGGTGGACCGAAAAGCATACGCAAGTGCTGGACATTGACAGAGTGGGCCGGAGAAAGAGGAACCTCTCGTTAGCGCTTTGGCCCCGATTACTAAGAGCAGACGTTTCATAATTAAACAGTTTGCTCTTGGGTGGATGAGATGGTGTTGCAACCAGTTTACCCACAATCCTGTGGACTCTGCCTTTACGGAACAGCGCTCCCCTGGTATATAACAGCGCTCAGGCACGTCCTGTTGGGCTTTTGCTGAATGCCCAAATGGCTTTTTGGTTGCATTAGCAGAACTCCACCTTCAGCCCATCCTGGCCTGCACATTGGGAACGTTTTCCAATGTACAACATTTACCAGCTGCAAAGCGCTGATCTCGTACTTTGAAAGTATGCACTCCAAAAAGTGGGGGGAGAGAAAAGGAGAAAAACACAAGCATCTGTTTCCACTGTGCAAGCCAGCTTTTTGGAGAGTTGAATCAGACCCAAAATAACCACCGTTTCAATATTTAATGTTGTTCTGCTACAGCAAAGCGCTTTCAGATACTTTTAAATCTTACTCAGCACAAAAGCCTCTTTTTAAGAGTTCACTTGGTAACAAGGCTGGCCCAAGACCTGGTGGGGGGTTCTGAGATGGAAAGCCCAGAGAGTAAGTAGAAGCTGCTCTCATTGAGGGTGCAATCCTGACCTGGAATTAGGCCGGCACAGTTAGGCCAACAAAGTTTGGCGGCCACAAGGGACACCGTAAAGTATGTTTGGGCCACTCTCGGAGTCAGCGAAGCCAGCACACAGACTTGCACCATCCTCCCTGACTCTGGGAGTGGTCCGAACGTGCTTTACGGTAGCCCTTGTGCTGGTCAAACTGTGCTGGCCTAACTCCAGGTTAGCATTGCGCTCTAAGTCAGAGCACTGATCCATGTAGGGCAGTATTGACCACAACCAGTCAGCCACTCTCCAGAGTTTCAGACAGAGGGTCATTTCCCAGCCCTACCTACTATACAGCTGCCAGGACCTTTCTGCCTGCAGATCAGGTTATCTACCAACGAAGGTGGCCTGAGTCTGTGCCCCCGGGGGCGTAGTTAGGGCATCTGCTACCTGGGGTCACCTTCCACAATGAAATCAAATTTAATTAAGTAAATTAAAAGGTTTCTGGTTAATTGGCCAGAACGTTTGATAGAAAACAGATATTCCAATGCGGTTTATTTCATTGCATATTGCATTAAATTACCTTTCTCGTGATATATAACCTGATGGTAATATTCATACTTTTCATGGTTTTTGCAATTTTGGCCACTAGTGTCAAGCTCAGCTTGTTGCCCCCCTGAGCTTGTTGCCTGATGCAGTTGCTACCCCTTGTACCAGTGATGTCATGCAGGGGGAACGCGGGGGAACTCAGTTCCACTAGTTAAAATTAGGGCTGACTCCGCCCACTTCACTCTCCCTCCTCCCCACTCCCAATTCCTCTGCAAAGAGCTTTTCTTCTTGGTTGGCCGGCACTCAGAGGGTTAAAGGCAGTGATGTCATTCAGGGGGAATGGACCAGACCGGATCCTAACGGGCTCCGTGGCTGGTTCCAGGTTCCTGACAAGTGCCAATCAAAAGTGAGTTCCTGTTCCTAAATCATTTGAATGACACCACTGCCCTGTACCCCCTTGGCTACACTACGGTGTGCCCCCAAATCATAGCGAATTCCACCATCCACCCACCCCAAATTTAGTGCCTCCTCGCCAGCATAGGCAGCAGCACCTCACACCAGCACACATGTCAGCACACAACTGTGCAGCATACCTACCTCATTGCCAACATCTGCCATTCATCTCCTCTTCAGCTACCCTAACTACTTTGAAACAGCCAGCCAATTGCTACTCCCCTGTACCCCTTTAGCTATGCCACTTCAATGGAGGAAAGAGCCATCAATGGTTACATTGGCTTTACTGTGTCTCTGAGAGCAAAACAACTTTCCACATTCTCCCCCGAGAACCTGTGAGGGGTTCTGCATTTCTAATGAAAGTTTCTGCTCTCAGCCCTGTTAAGGGCTGCTCTCCTTCAGCTAAACCACAAGCAGCCAGATTAAGGGTTTCAGTTTTTCAAGATGGTGCTCTTAAGAGGGTTAAAAAAATGCATTCTGCTCATGCTCAGAAGCACTTTGTCCTTAGTGCCTGAAATTTTTGAAATTCCAAAAAGTGGGAATCTGAGTTAGAATTGGCAGAGTTTATCTGGGAGAACAGCACATGATTTAGCAAAGGGAACAATGTCTTTTACATTTTAAAATCTATAGCATTTGATTTCATCCATATCTATGTAACTATTATGGGCCAAATCCAGTGGCGTCATGCAGCTGGAATGCTGGGCGGGAGGAATGGGTGAGTGGCAGCCCGCCCGTTGCGTTCCGGTCCATTTCGCCGTCTTTGCTGGGGCGGGGAAGACGGCGAAATGGACCGGAACGCAACGGGCGGGCTGCCACTCACCCATTCCTCCCGCCCAGCATTCCAGCTGCATGACGCCACTGGCCAAATCCTATCCAATTTTCCAGCCCTGATGTAGCTGGCCCAGTGGGGTGTGTGCTGCCTTTCTGTGATGGAGGGGCAGTCATGGAGGCCTCCACAAGGTAAGGGAACTTTTGCTTGCTTATCTTGGGGCTGCGTTGCAGCTGCATTGGCACCAGAAAGCTGGATAGGCTTGGGCAGCTTGTGTGCTGACACACGAGTCAGCAGCTGAAATTTATAAGCCAGGCTGTTTAATATGCTCATTATTTCCATGCTTAATGCAAGGGGGAAAAGAACATAAAAGTTGGAGAACAAAAGTTTGTGGAGCGGAAAAGAAATGCACACCTGAGCTTTAAAAAAAAAAAAAGTTGATAACAGTCAGTCATAGATAGTTTCTTATACCTCTAATCTGCAATTCCCTAGTATTGGAGCAGATTCTCTGATCTAGTTATCTGTCTTGGAAAGAAGTAGACAATGTGCCTGATACTGGGATCTTAAAACCCTGAACCTATGCTTCTAAAACATAAAGTACCAGACTTTCAGTCTGCATGGAAGTTAAATTGCCTGTCCTTTTGGCCCTTACAGCTGTTCCTAAATGTGTGTGATGTTATTCTGGTTATTCAATGGTGAGAAAGGCACTGTTTAAACTCTCAGGAACTGAGCCATATTATAAGAAACAGGTTTATGATCCAAGTGGGGTCATATGCTTGACATACACATAGGGCATCCTGGATTTTCAGCCAAGTCACAGACTTTTATCCTGTGTTTGCCTCCTTACTCTAGGTTCTAGGCACACCACCTGTCCTTTCCACATTGAAACCAGCACCCTGGTGTTGCTAATGTGCAGCAGGGGCACTTGAGCAGAAAGTACAGATACTCCCTCCCTATCTGCATTGGGTTGGTTAGAAACAAGCCAAGTTACTTTCCCCAAACTTGAAAGTAGCTTTACTTATTTCTGAGCCAACTAAAATTCACCCCCTACCTAATGTCTACTGTTCTGAAACTACCTTTTCCAGGGGCTACTCTGGTCTACACTCTACTATGCAGCACATCAAGAGATGGGGAAGGGAATGGGCAAGAGTATTAACTCCTTTTCCTGTCCATGAGCAGGAGATTTGGGGGAATCTGTGGGAACTAAACCCTCTTAACGGAAAAGCACTTCAGAGGTGGCATATTCATGCTTTATGTGAGGTGAGTACTATTAATTCCAAGAGTTGTTTTTCTGAGCTTAGAAGTCTGAAACTCCACAGCATCACTGATAAAAGAGTGATACACAGAAAGAGGATGCACAGAAGCTGTAAAAACCAAAAGGCAGATGGAATGATCCTATGCTACCTTCCTAGTCCAGTGCCCTTCTCCCTCAATGATGACTTTCACATCAGCAAGACCATCAAGAATAAGCTACAAGTAGATGATCCCTTATCCAGTCATCCGAAATCCTATCCAGACATTTTTGTCCAATACTTTTTTTAAAACTTTCTGTAGAAAGAAAGTCTTGTGCTCATTCCCATGTACAGGCTGTAAAGTCTATTCTCAACTGTCTGCTCTGTTGCGTGTGCCATTGTTAAAGAATGTCAAAAGAGGCTCCACCCTCCCTGAGGGTACTTCAAACACGCTTTATGGTGGCTCTTGTCCTGGCCAAACTTTGCTGGATTATCTTATGCTGGCCTAACTCCAGTATAGGATTGCGCTCTCAGTTAGACCATCAGTTCCCCTGGTCTGATATGTGATTAACAGGGATTTTCCCAAGTTCCAGACTCTTGAACCATTCATGCTAGGGACTGAATTGGGACTTTTTGCTTGCAAATCATCCACGCTGCAGCTGCTATGGGGCATTTATTTTTTGAGTCAGTTTTGAATGCTCATATGTTTAAAGACAGTTCATTGTCAATTCATAAGATGTGCTTTTCAAATCAGAACAGGAGGAAAAGGGTGAAAAGTCAATGGGTTGAATGTGCAGTAGGTGGTGATGTGGTCAACTGAACATTTTGCAGCACACCCAAATTTGAGTGTCAACAAGACAAATAATTTCAAAAGCCAAAAGGGATCTGGATGTAGACCAGAGCATTCAAGTCCATTTACTACAGTTAGGGTAGCCATCTTTTTTTCTATATTCTTTAGCTTTTCACAATGGATTAGTGGTCAGAAATCCAACAGGTGAGGCTTTTCCTGCTAGGAAGATGCAGTAGTGGTCAATAGTCTACCTGGTGAATTTCTGCCTGATGTGTAATTATTAAAGGAATAGAACCCAAGGTTGCCACCTCCTGATTCAGAGAAATATCCTATATCTGTCATGGCTACAGATAATCTCAATTCATCTTCCTCCCACTGAGATCAACCAAGGGGAGGAAGCAGCTGAGGAAAACAGCATGGTTCATTGATAGAAGGGTAGTACCCACATGGAGACCTTTGGCAGCCTGAGCATGTATGCACTGAATTACATTTCTGCCAGTTCATACGGTTAGGAATCACTGTGCAAATGAAACACCTGAATGTTGCAAACTGGCTCCTGTGTTATTGTTACCTCACCACTGCAGTTCAAAAATTCTGAACGTAAGAAAAGCATTTATATAACTTCAAATTCATTATCTCAGAAGCACGTAAAACAGTCTTGTATGGCTATTATTATTATTACTACTACTACTACTACTACTACTACTACTACTACTACAGTATTATTACTACCATATTACAGTAGGGATGAAGCATTCAGAGTATTTTGGCTGAGGTAGCCTGATAGTGCTAGGGTAAGATCTGATGTGCTTAGATTCCACTGCACCAGCTGTCATCCATAACACATTCTGCAACAGTGACTCTTAAAGGAATTGTCTCCAGAGCAAATGAGCCAGAAAAAAAGCATCTTTTCTCTACATTGATTGAAAATACACCCCAAGCACGGTGTGTGAATTGATCCTTCCAGGAAGGTGTACAATACAGTATTATAAATAATATGTCAGATGTAAGTTGCAGCCACAGCAGTTTTGGGATCTATATAAGGACAAGAGGAGAGTTGTTTACCTCTGAGCAGTACACCTACTAGACTGCTACTATTTTCAGTCCTTAAACCTATCATTAGTCACCTCATGTGTTGCACTGGCATTTGGTGGTTTTGGAATAAAAGCTGAGCTGAGGATTGCCATTCACGTTTCAAAAGCCACCAAAGCAGAATTTAAAACTGCTCAAGAAGCTTCTTGCACCATTTCGGTTGTTTCCAGCTTTTTTTGGGGGGGGGGGATGTTTTTTTCCCCCAACATGCTTGTCATAATTAGGTTTTTGGTAGATGGAATTAATATCAACCTCATAGCGTTGTCAAATATGAAGGTAGGTTTCACGGGGCGAGAATGAATGTTAAATCACTGCAGAAATTTGAGCCCAGCAAAATGCCAAGGCTCCTTCGACAAGGGCGAGAGCGCCCTACAGCCACTACCTGCTGGCCCACATGCACCGTCAGCAGTGGTGTCATTCAAATGGTTTAGGAACAGGATGGCACTTGTCGGGAACCCGGAACCAGCCACGGAGCCCATTAGGATCCGGAACGCCCGTTCTGGTCCGTTCCCCCTGAATGACATCACTGACCGTCAGCCTAAATCATTACACACATCAGGCTACCTATACACTTGTGTTTTGGTGATTTCCCCCACCCCTCAAGTGCACCTTGAATGTCTGGGTTTGGACTTGATACCTTCTTTAATAAATATACTTCTTTAATAAATAAACTCACATAATATATATATGATGTTACGGTCTTGGGTAAGATAGTGCAGTTTATTGCAAAACAAGAGTCCACCGTGACTATACGCTGATCTCCAGTGTTTTTTGATAGAGAAAAACAATGGTCAGAAATTGGATTGCAATTTCTATGCAGGTTTTGGTGACTTTCCCTGGTTTTTTCTCACCGTAAACAGAAATATCAAACGTGAGGCATGTAATGCCTTTTCCAATTGGGGTGGATTTCTCTCTCTCTCTCTCTCTCCTTCCTTTTTTGTGTGAACATGAACTTATCACTGGCAAAAGAAAAAACAGAGCTGAAAGACCCTCTGCACATGTTCAGAGGTATTGTGCCTTTAGTCTTCTAACTGAAGGTGGCAACTGGAAGCGGTTTTTTTCTCTCTCTACATTTTCAGCTCATGTCTATGGGAGACAGAGAAGGCTGTTCAGAGGGCAGCAGCCCTGCAATTAAAACTCCCTAAAGGCTGGGTCCTGCCCCAGTCATTGCCAACCATGCGATAGATGTGGCGTGTGAAACGGGGGGCTGCTGCTCTGAATTGTATTTGTTTCGTTATTATTTTGTCTCCAAAAGATCTGATTAGGGTGGGCTTTCCACTTACTAAGCTAATCATAGACACCGTTTCTTTTTGCGTAAAGGAGAAGCTTCCATTTTGGTGCATGTCCCGGTAAATATTTGAATGGGACTTCCTGTTTCTTGTACATCTGATATGTTCCCTGCCTGCCCCAGAGGCCTCCCGGCAACCTCTAGTTTCCTGAAAAGAGGAGCTGCTCAATCTAACCTTCTTGCTCCGCACAGCTTCGGCAACCATCTTGATCTTTAGAAAGAGTGGTGGAAAGCCTAATGCCCCTAACTTCAGTATAAGGGGAAACAGTCCCTTATCTGGGAGCGGGGTGTGTCTAGCTGCTAATGCCTGGAGACGCGCACTGAGAGCATAATCCTATTCATGTCTACTCAGAAGTAAGTCCTATTGTGTTAAATGGGGCTTACTCCCAGGAAACTGTTATAGGACTGCAACCGTAGGGGCGCCTCACTATGAATACGGCCGCCGTCGCTTTTGATGTTCTTCCTTCCAGGCTTTTGTGACAACAACTGCCGAAGTCAAAAACGCATTCAGCAGTTTTTATGAATGACTGGATCTACTGCGCCACGTGTGAACCTCGGTTCTGCGTGTCCACCACAGCATTGAGAAAACCGACGGCCAGAATTCGAGACGCTGCTTTTACTAAACGATCTCTTGCAAAGCATTTGTTAAAGGAGATCACAATCTCCTCCATGCCTTTTTTGCTTGGATCTCAAGTTTGTCCAGATTCCTTTGTAACAGGCACTAAATGGCTGCAACAAATAATCTCCATGGCAGGTAATTCTTATTTACAAAACAGCTGCAAAGCTCTCGGACCATTTTTCATGAGTTTTTTCCCCCTCTTTAGCCTGAGCAGTGATTTCATTACTGGTTTTGTCAACAGACACGCTTTCTTGCAGCGTTGTGGCGCTGCCACTCCTGCCTGTTCTGATTGATGTAGGGTGTGTGTTTGTGTGTTTGTGTCCTTTAACGTCCGAAATTTTTGAAATACACGATATAGCTTCTTCTTTTTATTTATTCATTTAAAAACTTCCCGCTTTCCCCCTCTTAACATATGACTTATATTGGTTCTCTTACCTAAGCGCCTTCATTTTGGATTCAAAAGAATCAGTAACTCCATTTTAGGAAGCTTAATGTTGCATTTTAAAACGCAGGGAGAAATGTCTCGCAAGCTCCGTGAAGGGAGGCGGGGGAGGAGCGCGGTTCTAGGAATGCACCACCAGGGGGCGAGAGAGCCTCAGAAAACAGGCAGGTCGCGATTTGTGCTAAGATGCTTGCTCCGAATTGTCTGTGGCGAGAGAGTGCATGGAAATCGGTGGCGCCATTCCAGGGCTATTTTTAGCCAGAGTGCAGATGTGGCAGTCGAGCCTGTGTTTTGCTTGTATCCCATAATGCTCTGTTCCTCAGCACTTTTACAGATGTGACAAGGAAAGGGCTGCTGGAACTTTGCTTAGTGTACAAAACCTGACATGCTTCTGTGGAAAGCTCCGGATGAAACTATGATATGGGCTTCTTGACGATAATAAGATGACCTATATCCCAAATTAGCTTAGTTGCCCAGGAAAGTTTAGGACTGGAAACCCAACTGGCAGTTCACCTCTAACACATTAATATGGGGCACAGGAATCTACAGAGACAGTCTCCTGCATAAGCTCATTGAAATGAATGAGAGTTGCCCAAGACAACTCTTGTGATCTTGTGCAGTAATTTTCAGTGGGGCTTGTGCAGGAGTGGTGTTCTGCCAAAAACTCCCTGCTGGGCCTCCCCGAGGGCCCCAATGCCCACACTTGGCTGACTAGTTTCCCCTTTAAGCAGCCTCAGAGACAAGCAAGAGGGAGGGGGTTCCTTCACCCACTGGTTCTCCTCATTTCCAGCAGCCTTGCTTGGATTCACTGGCTGGCCAGCCTCCTCCAGACTGTCCTCATCACCAGCTTAGCTCAAGATACCCTAACTTGGCATCACAAAACCCCACCACCAAAAAATAGGCAGCCAACTTGCCTATGCCACACCTGCCTCCTCCACTTGGTGGCTCCAGGGGTGTGGCAGCCATACAACAATTCTCCAACCGAGGCACCATAGGAACCCACTCACAGTTCCAATAACCAAGTAGCCAGGCAGTCCATCCAACAATCAGTCAGTCCACAGCCGCTTTTCTTCCTTCCTACACCTGCCTGGTGCTGTCTTACTGTAGCGCCTGCCTCCAACTTTATACTGAGGCAGGCCAATCCATGTCTGTTGCTGGGCAGGCTTTAATTCATCAGCCACATCCATCTGCACCTGTGCTAATCACCCTTCCTAGCCAGGACCCTCATCAGCCTGCAGCTGTGTTCCTGCTGCAGGCAAAGACCTTGGGGGTTAACCCTGTAATCCCCAGCTGATATGGACAAGAGGCCACTGCTGATACCATTCCCTAACTCCTGGGGGTATCTTCCACCTTTTCCAATACAAGTGGATAGCCTACTTCTCCCCAATAGAAGGAGGTTGCATGCTCTTGCTCTTAATGGTGCCCCAGATCTGTGAATGAGAGTCAAACTACAGGCTATGCAGGGGAGGCAGTGATGTCATGCACCCACTACGCACCACTACGCGAGTACCAGTTTCTAGAAGTTGAGCTGGCCTAAATCATTATTTGTTTGGCATTTGGACAAGTGCCAATCAAAAGTGAGTACCGGTTTCTAAATCATTTGGATGACACCACTGAGGGGAGGCCTCTCAGTGCCCAAGGCAACAGGTCAGATGCCCCCCCCCCAAAAAAGATATGACATGCCAGCCTCTGCTTCTCCCATTCCTTGGACTGGAAAAAGAAGATGAAGATGGAGTGTCAGAGGATGCATGGAGGAGAGGAGACTGGTGCTACGAGAGCATCTCTGACACTCTAGCCCAGTACTCTTCTCTCCTTGTTCTCCTGCTTTGTCCCCCTCTCAGTGGCATTCCTGCAGGGGTGCAAAGCGCTAAGTGCTGCAGGTGAGCTCCTGTGCAACGTGGCCCCACTCCTCTGCCTCCAGAGCCCTTCGTGGCTCAAAAGCAAAGCCTCTGAGCCGGCTCTCCGAGCAGCAAATGGCTCTGGAGGTGAGAGGGAGGGGCCGTGTTACACAGGAGCTCAGGCTCCTGCAAAACTTAGCATTCCCCTCCCAGTAGAAGTGCCACTGCCCCCTCTCCTTTTTCCAGTCCGAGGAGTGGGAGAGTTGAAGCAGTGGAGATAAGTGGATGGATGCCACCAGTTTGCTGCTTGAGGCCACCACTTTCATCAACCAGCCCTGATTTTGCATTAAACTTATGGTTAGACTTAACACAGGAAAAGACTGAAAGTGACCCCCCCCCCAAAAAACGGCTAACCCTAAGCCAAAAGAAGCTTAGTCTGGCTTTGGAACACAGCACATGGGGGAGAGGTGAATAGGTTTCCCTGTGCCAATGTGCCTCTGGCCATTACCCTGAAGCTTTGAGAGTGATTTTAAGTCGAAAGGAGGCATGGGGGGAAGAGTAAAATCCCCTCCCCATATGCCACACTCCATCCCCCCCCCCCGCAGCTATTCAGTAAAGCAAAGTACACTCTCCTGTTTTCTACTGAACTCACTTCCTCTTGCATTGAATAATTAATGATGGGTTTAACCTCAGGTGTAGTTTGGCCCTAAGGCAGCCACCTCACCTTGACCACTACTAGACTGCCTCTGGGCAAACCGGGCATGCTATGTATTGCAGACTCAGGTGACCTCCTGACTGCTGAAGTCACGCTAACATTGCTTACTCAGACAGAAAGCATTGTGGGTAGAACTGGGAAGGATTCAGAAACCATCAAATCCTGCCCCCCCCCCATACACACACACACACTTCATCTAACCAATTTCTATTGCTAGGAAAAGAAGCAAAGAACACTGGATAATATGACATAGGCACTTTTTCAAGTGGTGTCCTCTTATATTTAGCAGGGGGAGAGCAATTGTCCTTCTTCACCCCAGCACAGTGTCTTTCTCGTGGCTGTTGCTGGTGGTGTTCTCCATTCTTTTAGATTGTGAGCCCTTTTGGGACAGGGAGCCATTTAACTTTAATGTTATTATTTGCCTGTAAACCGCTTTGTGAACTTTGTGTTGAAAAGCGGTATATAAATACTAGTGATTGATTGATAGGGCTGGAGAGTGTTCAGAGCCCCCCCCCCGCCCCGCCCCCCCAGTGGCATGTGTGGGCTGTCTGGCAACACAGTGGGGAGACCTGGCTGTATTTACATGCATATATTCAGAGGCTCTGAAAAGGATCTCCAGCCTCCAAACATTAGGAAAGAGAGATGGGGAGGATGGTTGGCAACAGGGCTCTCTCTGCTTGGAGCCTTGCCAACTAGCACCTCAAGCATTCAAAAATATCCCTTCCCAGTTTTCTCAGGGCAGCTGCTGCTCCCACTGCTGCCGTGGAAACTCCAGCTCCCAAGAGCCATCCTTATTCCAGGGGGAATTGCACAAACCTGCACATTTAATTTTTTTTTTTTTTAAATGAGACTGAACCCCAGGCGGTAATGGCAACATCTCATCCATGGGCCTGAGAAAAGAAAAAAGGCTGTTCTATAGGACGAGAACAATAAGACTGCAAGGACATTTATGGCCAGCGGGAACCGAAAAACACTGAGATTATAGACAGAGGCTTGCCAAAGGGGAGGGATGGAAACATAATTCAAAGGAGATGGCTGGGCTGATGCAACGTGGCCTATGCAAAACGGGGCAGCCTCTTTCGCTCCCCGCCCCTTTCTTGCAGCATTTCCAAGATTCCAGGCCCGGGAGCCAATGGTTTGCATTGCAGTGCCACAAGTACTGGGCTGCTGAACCGACTGACTTCCTCTTATTGCCTCAGTTGAGTGAAGTCCTCTCTCTCTTTCTCTCTCCCCCCGCCCCCTCCCCCTCCCCCTCCTGTTTGCCCTTTCTTTCTTTACCTGTCCTTCCAGGCCAGGGGGGCAGGAAATGTGCATAAATCTGATGCAAATGCTGCACAGGTGAATCAGTCACATTTCTGGTCCCACAGGAAAAGGGGAATGTGGGCCATTTCAGAAGCAGGGTTACAGTAAGGCTGGCCACAAAATGACTAGACAACCAAAAAAAAAAAACCTCGTAGCCTGAAGGAGATGAGCAGAACAGTGGGGTCACTATGGCTTGTGTCCCCAGGTGCAAGAGGTCAGTGCATCACCCCAGAGGTGTTTCTACAGGGAGGGCAAAGCTCTAAGTGTTGCAGGAAGCCTTACCCTGTCATGTACATCCCTCCTCTCCCTTGCTGCTGTAGTATAGCCAGTAAGCAACGCCAAGATGTTGCTTTTCCCTGTGAGGATTGGCTAAAACGGTGCAGGAGAGGCGTGATTTCCACTGCAAGGTAAGGCTTCTTGCAAAACTTCGAGCTTTGCCCTCCCTTAGATCTGCCTCTGCATCACCCTCAGAATGGACCTCTCCTGGACCAGAACATACAAATTATAGTATCGTATGTACAACATGAATGCAGTGGCACCAGGAGGGATTAATTTGCTTATTAAATAAATAATAAACAGTTCCGGTTGCCCAACAAATCAGTAACCAACCAAAACCCAGTGGCCCACCTGATGACATTCACACAACTAAATAAGAATTCTAGTATTAGCTCTGATCATAGAAATGAGAGTTGATGCCTACTAACACCTTACTGGTTCCCTGCTGTGCCATATTATCACCTCACTGGCTTTTAGAACAACCGTTGTTTTGAGTTAAGGAAATTCACTTTCTTTACAGAAGGCAGTTGTGTTTTTCTAGGTTTTTTGGCTATAATGTTTGAGAGAAAAAGTATTTCGACATGATTTGTTGCATTGCATTTCGCTGTAAATTACGCATCAAATGCTATATAACATTCTGGTGTTATTCAAAAATACCAAGTTGTAATCATTTTGGGCCGTAGCGGTATCACACAGAACCCTTACGCATCACCTGGTGTGGTCTCCACTCACCCATACACCCATCTAGGATGCCACTGGAGTAGCAGACCCCATGTGATCGGCCCATCCTGCTTCAGATTGGGCGAGACCAAATGCCTGAAATGGTCTCCCCTGTCTACACACAAAATGTTAACATGCCAGGTAGAATTTTTGGGCTAGTGTGGGAAAGCTAGGTCACAGCTATGCAGGCTTTTTCACATCCAGGACTGACTGTTGTATTTGGGGCTATCCTTGAAGCCTGGAAACTTCTTTTAGAGCTCAATCTTAACCTGGAGTTAGGCTGGCACAGTTAGGCCAGCAAAGTTTGGCCAGCACAAGGGATACCAGCACACAGACGTTCTGTACTCTCCCGGGGTCTGTACTTTCCCGGGACCTGAAATGGTCAACTAATATCAGTTGTATTATCAAAAAAGCTCACCAGAGATTGTATTTCCTGCGTCAACTTAGGAAACTTAACTTGCCTCAAGAGCTGCTTGTCCAATTTTACAGAGGTATTATTGAATCTGTCCTCTGTAATTCCAGAACTGTTTGGTTCGGTTCGGCAACCAAACTGGATAAGCAACGGCTCCAGAGGACTGTTAGAACTGCTGAAAAAATAATTAGAACTGGCCTGCCCTCAATAAAGGACTTGTATACTGCTCAGGTTAAAAAGCGAGCAGTGAATATTGCTGCAGATCCTTTACACCCTGGTCATAATTTGTTTGACCTTCTTCCTTCTGGTCGTCGATATAGGACTCTGTACACCAAAACATCTAGGCACAAAAATAGTTTTTTTCCCCTGTGCCATTAAACTGTTGAATTTGTAATTATGCTGAGGTGACTTGGAGTTTGAGGCAGTGTTTTATTCTGAATAATGCTCTTATTTGTTTTGTGTATTTATTGTTCATTATGTATGTGTAGTATTGTATGTATGTAGCCGGTAGCTGTATCAAATTCCAGGTATGGTTTACATACTTGGCCAATAATATTATCTTATCTAATCTAATCTATCCTCCATGACTCCAAGAGTGGTCCAAACACGTTTTAGTGTCCCTTGTGCCAGCTGAACTTTGTGGGCCAAATTGTGCCAGTCTACCTCCAGGCAGACTGATGGAATTAATTGTGCCCTTAATTCCAAATGCATCGGACCAGGCACTACAATAATATTTTGCCAATGCCTAGAGAACTTCATTGGATCTCAGCCCGTTTTCAAGCACAATTCAGAGTTCTGTTGCTGACTTTTTAAATTCCTATATCACACGTAACTTGACTGCCTGAAAAAGCACTTCAACTTGCCCATGGCACTAAGATATTTTGGAGGTTTCCCTCTGAGCACCCCACCATCTGAAGTGAGGCAGGTGACAAGAAGAGAGAGCCCTTCTTAGTGGTGGCCCCACCTGTGAGATCCTTCCCCTCCCACACAAGAAACATCACTGAGTATCTCTGTATTGCTGCCCAGGGTCAATCAGTTTCCTACATCACTACAACAGATTCATTTTGGTAGCATTTGCATCAGGTCTGTGCACATTGGCACGCATTGTTGGCAACAGTCAAAAGAGCCCTTATTCTCTCTCTCTCTCTCTCTCTTTACGGCTTATTCATTGTAGCTACTGGTTTTAACAGCTGTTTTAATTGTGTGCTGAAATTATTTTATGTTTTTATTAGAGTTTTTTCCCCTATAAACTGTCCTGAGAAATTAGTGGAAGAACAGTAAAGAAATAAACAGCATTTAACCTTGATATGCATGTTTTGTAAGTACAGGCAGGGATTTTCACGGGAGAACTTTTCAAACAGCCAATTCCCATCCCAGTGCAGAGGAAACTGATATGGTCCCACAGTGATGGGGGGGGGGGGGCTTCTGCTTAATTGTTTTAGTTCTCATTTACATGTGCTGGGACAAAGATGCTGCCAGCAGGCAGGGCCTCTCTTCGCTATGACAAAATACTTTCCAGGTATCTCTTTGGGGCTAAAGATTCTCATTGAGCTAGAGAATGGGGAGCACATGTGGCAGAAATGGGTGGTGTCAGAGTTTTGCATATTTTTGAATTATGACTCTCTGTTTCTAAGGAGTATCTACGAGTAGTACAGCCATTTTTGTGTGCCATGGCATATTAGTGTGCCACAAATGGCCCACAGGTGTGCTGCAGAAGTTTGGGGGAGGATCAGTAATTAGTAGGGCCATTGGGGGATGTGAAACCTCCCCGCCCCACCGCCGCCAGTGTGGTGTGCCTTGTCAATTGTCAAAAACTCGATGGTCTCATTGTGCCTTGACCATTCTAGTACCTTGTCAGCATGCTGCAAGATGAAAATGGTTGAAAATTGCTGATCTAGTAGTAAGGTTATCAAACCTTCAGGATTGACCTGCAATCTCCAGAAATCAGCATTAATCTCCAAGTCTAATCTACTGAAATCTACCCCTGCTAACTGGGCAAGAGGCACTTTTTCAAGTGGTGTTCCCTTATATTTAGCAGGGGGGGAGTAATTGTCCCTCTTCACCCCAGCTCAGTGTCTTTTCTAGTGGCTGTTGCTGGTGGAGGTCTGCATTTTTTTTTTTTTTTTAGATTGCGAGCCCTTTTGGGACAGGGAGCCATTTAATTTTATTACATTTGCCTGTAAACCGCTTTGTGAACTTTGTGTTGAAAAGCAGTATATAAATTCTGTTGATTGATTGATCGAAATCTACTGAAATCTACTAAAAGCTGGCATCTACTGAAAGCAGTCCTAGGCCTCAGCTTTGTGACATGCTAGGAAAAAGAAATCTTCATAAACAATTTCAGTCAAAGTTGTCAACCATATCTAGTAGAGTGAAACCAATGGAAGAGGTTTCATTCAGTTCTGTTTGCTCAGCAGCAAACACACTTCCAAGGGTTTTTTAAAAAACAACACCACCAAAATCTGGCTACATCTTCTGTGGTTGATTTCATGTAATCTCCGGCGCTTGAAGTGTTTTTGCTTAATGGCCATACTGTATCCGAATGTTTGGAGATGCGTAAACATTCAGACCATGAATCACAGCCAATACAAGTGCATGGTGTGACATACCTAAGGGTTACCAGCAGTGGTGGGATTCAAATGAATTAACAATCAGTTCTATGACGTCATAGCCGGATAAAAAAAAACCCAAAGCCAGCCGAGGTAAGCGAGTGGGTGGGGCCCGGCCACTTAACAACCGGTTCTATAGAACCTGGGCAAACCCCCTGAATTTCACTACTGGTTACCAGAAGTGATGAGTGCGACGTGGACAGATCACACCTCTAGTGAATCTTCTGAGAATGAGAGCACAACCCGAACCTGAGTTAGACTGGCATAAGCTAGCCAGCAAAGTTTGTCCAGCATAAGGGCAACCCTAAAGTATGTTTGGCCCACTCTCGGAGTCAAAAGTATGTTTGGCCGTGCTCGGAGAGCACACAGACATGAACCATCCTCCCAGACTCCGAGAGTAATCCAAACACGCTTTATGGTGGCCCTTGTGCTGGCTAAACTTTGCTGGCGTAGTTTACGGCGGGCTAACTCCAGTTTAGGATTGCACTCTGAATGAAAATGGATTGTGTAGAACTGCATCCCAAGCAGAAGCTGTATGGGAATGGGGAAGGATGGGGAAGGATTGGTCTAATGCAGAACTAAGCCTTCTTCATGGCACAATCTCTACGCTGGTGGATTTGGTAGGGTTAAGTCCTTTGGAGCTGTTGCAAAATGCAACACACTGTTTTGTACCCCTGGGCCACTGCAGGTCAGCAGTAAGTGGTCTCAGCTGCAGGAGTTCACCCACTTCCCCGATGTTAAAAAGTCAGCACAGGGGGTGAGAGGGAGGCAGGGGGTGAACAGAGTGGGTTGAGGATGGGAAGGAAGAGGGAGGAGATTGGGCTTGGGAGGAGGCCGGATTGAGGCTGGGAAGGGGGTGGTTGACGGCGGCAGCACCACCAACTCCTGCTGCCCAGAAAATGCCTCCCCATCACACGGCTGGGTATTATATGTATCATGCACCACTCCCACGGCTCCTGCCGCCAGCAGGGAAGCCCAGAGCTGAGTGGTGTAAACCTCCTTGCCAGCACTGCTCATCTGGCGACCGCTGCAACATGCCTTACAGCACGTTTGGCAACAGCCACTACCCAGGCTCAGGTTTGAGCTGCCTGTCTCTTCTTTTGAAGGAGTTGGGCACCCTGCATTATGCTGATCTGCCCCTGCTCTGACCCCTTTTCATCAAATGGAGCTGCGTGCTGCATTTCATTTCAGGTCATATTCTCTCTGAAAGGTGCAGCACGGGCTGGTCGAAATATGTATTCATAATAATTCCCAGCAGTGCCGGCTCCTTTGGTAACAGCCAGCCATCGATCAAGTACATTGCGTGCCACTGCCTGCTGGCAACCACTCAGTATGCAAGTCAGCCCTGTTGTTCTGCTAAGCGGGGAAGACCATTTTACCCTTGCCCTGCTACGTCTCCAGATTTCTGAACTGTGTGCTAAAAATGTTTGGCAGGACAGTGGAGATGACGGCTTTGCAAAGATCGCCCTTGACGTGCATCCCAGTGGCATTTGTCCTGCTTCCATGACTCGTCACCCAGTCCCTCGGGCTGAGTGTCATTTCTGCGGTGCGCTGAACATGCTGTGAAAGGAGCCGCGTGAGTGGGAGCCTCTCAGGGACTGGAGTGGCAGCAACCACACTGCTTAGAAAATGGGGGGGGGGGAAAGGGTTTTGCAGAAAAACCCGGTGTAGAAAAAGAGGCAGAAAAACATGGGGCAGAAACTACCAAGATCAATGCTGGAAGCGGCAAGGATCTCCCTGGTTGAGGCTTCTTTGTCTGCCAGAGGACTCCACTGACCAATGAGGCCACTCCCTCAAACCTCAGCACTGGTGGTGGTAGTACTGTCGTGTGCAATGTGCATCTAGAGAGTGGGCAGGGATATCGGGGGGGGGGCGCTCATTGCATGGCTTTGACGCAGGACCTCCAGCAGCTCAGTGCCAGCACTGAAAACAGAGTCACAATGCAATAAATCAATTAGGAACAACAACTGGGGGAAGCGATCCTAACCTGCAGTTAGGCCAGCAAAGTTTGGCCAGCATAAGGGACACTGTAAAGTATGTCTGGACCACTCTCGGAGTCAGAGAGGCCAGCACACAGACGTGCACCATCTTCCCTGACTCTTAGAGTGGTCCAAACGTGCTTTACGGTGGCCCTTGTGCCAGTCTAACTGTGCTGGCCTAACCTAATCCAGGTTAGGATTGTGCCCCAATGCTGGAAAGCTGGTTAAGATTGCACCCAAAACCTTTTCAGCTTTCCAGGTTTTTTTTGTTTTTGTTTTAATGATGATGTACAGACTCTCCTGGGCTATTATAATAATAACCCAGGGAACACGAAAGGAAATTTTTGGCAATGCATTCTAATGTGATTTGCATTTTTTTTTTGCACCAACACATTTGCTCACTGCTGCTTGCTTGGAACTGCAGCCTTGGGATGGGGAAAGGAAGCAGATGACTGGGCAGTGCTCCCTTTCCTTCCATGTACATTATGTTATCATGATGCCTTTCACCATGTTGGCTGGCACTTCCTGCATGGCAACAAGGATGGAGGCCCAGCTGAAGGAGGAAGAGGCAGCAGCTCCTTGGGTAGTAGCATCAATGGGCAGTGGCTTTGGGATCAGTGGTAGCATTGCCCATCAGATAGTGAGCATCTGCTGCCAGAACAGAAGCACCTGTTGCTCTGACTCACCTTCTGCACTTTCCCCCTGATTCCCCCTCCCCAGGTCAATGTGGAGCAAGATTCTTGGGAGAAAGAGTGGGTTTCTGGCAGAAGTCAAGGGAGACCAGTGGCGTTCTTACAGGGTGGGGCAGAGCTCTAAGTTTTGCAAGGAGCCTTACCTTGTCACGGCAGGATGTACCCTGTCATGTAAATCCCTCCTCTCCCTTGCCGCTGAAGCCAGTAAGCAACAACAAGGCATTGCTTTCCCATGAGGATTGGCTAAAACAGCGCGGGGAAGGAGCGATTTCCATGGCAAGGTCAGGCTCCTTGCAAAACTTAGAGCTCCGCCCTCCCTATAGGAATGCCACTGAGGGAGACTTTAAGTTGAAGACTGGGATTGGAAAGGGTCATAGGATCCATACAATCACATTAAAGTGGGGTGGAGTGTGAATGGGATCAAGGTATTGTGGACTACCTTGTATACCAAGGTATATACCAAGTATATCTCAGCCTCTTCCTCCCCCCCCCCCACATAAAAATCACAGCTGCAGTATAGGTTAAAAACACTATCCAAGTCAAATGAGGGATACAAAGGTGGTGAAGAATTTACACACTCAATTAAATGAAACTGTTAAATGAAATCCACCAGTAGTACATGTTGCAGTTTCACATCTCACAGTCCAGAACTGGCTGAAACTGGCATTCCGTCTCTCCGTCTGAGGATCAGATAGAACACCTGTGTGTCCTTCAGCAGGCAGCTTCCCAGCTTGTTAGGGATAGTAGTTGTACTCCCTTTCTGATAGTGTAAAATAAGCAGGCAGTTTCACACGGGAAGCCCTGGCTGGAAACACTGCACATTCCCATGAGCTCATAGTGTTCCAAGAGTCACCCCATTGGGTAAAATGGGGCACAAGGGGTCTTCAGGTATCCACCTACCAGATACACTCTGGCTGCATCCCTTTGTTCTGTTGTTAGAAGGAGTTTTTCACTGTGTGTGCTTAAGATGTAAAGCTGCACTGAAACGCCGCCTGCGAGCGGCCCAGACTTCACCGGCTTTCCCAGCCGGCAGATTGAACCTTTGTACCTTTCTTACTTTCGCTACAATAAAGAGACTTTGTTATGGAAATGTGGCGATTGCTTCCATCCTTCGCTTCGGAGCGCTAAGGCAAGGCGCTGGAATGGGTCTCCAAGCCCCCAACTCTGCTACTATTTACACAAATACACAACAGTACAAGCATATAAAAAGTCTAAATTTGCTAGGTTGTGACGTTCGCATTTTTGTTTCAGTTTCTCTCCCCTAGTTAGTATTTGCAGGTCACACCGTTACCAGACGGCAGGATATGGTTTTAAACTGAAAGGTTTAAGTTGCCATTTTTCAAAAAATTGGGTTGTGTTTTTCAAGAGACGAGGTTTGTTTGCAGATGTTCCAACTTGGGTTTTTATGTTCCCAAAGCACCAGATCTGAGGCTTGTTTTTGTAGAGGTAATATTTGTATGGAACACGTCCCGTTCTCGGGCTTTTCTAGCTTACAAAATTCTCCGCCGAATTGATTGCTCAAGTCAGGACTCTGGACCACGGGGCATTGACATGCACACTGTCAAAAAGCTAGTCAATTTCAGCAACCCGTGAACATCCACCGCTCACTGATACAAGGACTGACGCTGCCAGTGCTTACTCCAAGGGAGAGAGACTGCACAAGTGCCGCTGAAGCCTGTCGGTTGTGTTTGCAGGGCCTCAGCCACTGCAGCAAGAGTGGCTGCACTTTTCAAAGAGCTCTGGCAGGGCAGTTCTGCCTCACCTTCCATGCTGGCACTGCATGTCACTGGTGACCGTGGGCCAGCCACGAATGCACAGCCTCACCTACCTCACAGGGTGACTGTGAGGACAAAAGGAGTCGAGAGAACCAGGTAAACCAGCCTGAGTTACCTGGACAAAGGGTAGAATTAAAAGGTGAAAAACAAGTAAGTATTGCAAGCTCAATCTCTTCAAGGAGTGTCGTGATCAATAGTCATGTGGGAAAATCCATGTGATTGGCCCTATGATACTCGTGTGTAGCACATGCACCACAGGCACATGAGGTGGAACAATGGAGATGTGGCTCCCAGGCAGTTTGGTGGCTGTATAGAGAGCCCTTTTAACGCCCCCCCCTCCAGATCAGGGGCTCTTCATGGTGCAGCAGCACCATTTGCAAGCAGAGGCAGATCTAAGGGAGGGCAGAGCTCTAAGTGTTGCAGGAAGCCTTACCCTGTCATGTAAATCCCTCCTCTCCCTTGCTGCTGTAGCCAGTAAGCAACGCCAAGATGTTGCTGTTCCCTGTGAGGATTGGCTAAAACGGTGCAGGAGAGGAGTGGTTTCCACTGCAAGGTAAGGCTTCTTGCAAAACTTAGAGCTCTGCCCTCCCTTAGATCTGCCTCTGTTTGCAAGCATTCGGAGCAGATACATGTGATCTGCAATAGTTACTGCTGACAAATAAACACCTCCTGGTGTCCCGTTTCTCTCTCTCCCCCCCCCCCAAGGGGAGGGGGAAGGAAGATTCATGGCTCCAAGTCCTGGAAAGAAAAGCCAGAGGCTCTCTGTGTTCTGCAAAGTGCTGCCAAGTCTCCCACCCCCTGGAATGCATCTCCTTTTATCTGCCTTCCTCCCCAGAAAGTTCAAGGTGCTTCTTCCTGAGAAGCGCTTTCTGTGTGGAGTGCGGTGGCGGGTTGCAGCCTGGAGGTCCGCCTTGTTCTTTGAAAAGCACTGATGAACTAGGTGATAAAAAAAACAAAACCCTGCAGCTTCTTGTGCTGGTTCCTCCCATGGTGCTTTCATCTGCTTCCCCACCCCACCCCCTGCTTTGCAGCACATCAGGGGAGGATAATGGATGAAAGGATTGGGGAGAAACACAATGACCTGTGACTGCTTTCTGGGCCATTTTAAAGGGGCAGAGCAAACCTCCAGGGTGCAGCCTGGCAGCCTAGTGTTGACTTTTCCGGCTAGCCGAGCTGAACAGGAACTGCTTATATATCAGGAGAGTAGAAGCGTTTCCACTACAAGCAGGGTAACATTTATAGTGGATTTACCTGTTTAACTCACTGTGAGCACTTATGATCGCTTACAGAAAGTGATCATAAGAGAGCAGAAAGAGAGCAACAAATAGCTCTGTTGCTAATAGGAAACAGACATGTGGAGGCTGAAGAATTTGCTTGCAGAGAGAGAGAGAGAGAGAGAGAGAGAGAGAGAGAACAGGAAGGCTGAGTGTCATGCTACAATCACAAGTCCAAATAACCTGCTATGTCTTGTTTTCTTAGGGCATCTGCCAAATGGTCACTGAAAACAGGTAGATATAGGAGGTCATTTCTCTTAGAGGGGAGCTAAGATGGTATAACTACTTGGTGAGCCAGTTTCATCTACAGCAGGGGTCAGGGAACTTTTTTACCTTTTACCCCAAAATATATTTAGATACACCACTGTTACCCCCTTGACGTTCTCCCCCCCCCACAGAACAAAAGAAAAAAATTACATATTGGATTATTTGATTAATTAATGCTTTTTATTTGATTAATTAATGAGCTTAATTAATGCTATGTAAATATGAAGTTGTAAAGAGTTTGGGTACACCTGCAGACCTTGAGAGAATACAATTCAACCCTTCTGGGTTACAACTGGCTTATCTTTTTGACAACAGGTTTAGGTGCTTGGACTTAAGATTTCTCTCTATAATGAATTCAGATTGGAGCTGGCTGGCTGGCTCTCTCTCTCTCTCTCTCACACACACACACACACACACCAGGAACAGCAGTTCTGATTTTGTTTTTGCTTTCTGCTGTTCGCCTTGCCTTGTTGCCTCCCGCCTCTCTTTGTGTCCCTGACTCCTTGCACAGGCGCAGGCACCCCAGCCCTCCCCCCGCTTGCTCGCCCACCTGCCCCACTCCTTGGGACAGCAAGACAAGGCAAACCCAGGGACAGCCCTAGCTGCTCACAAGCAAAGAGGCACGTCCACAGAAGTCCTCTCAACACACACACACATGTGCGCGCCTGCAGGCACATGCACACACACACACACACCCCTCAGCTGCTCACCAGAGCCTCCCCCACACCTGCACGTCTCGCGTCCCTGCCGGGCTCCTGGGTGGCGGCGATAGCGGCAGCTCCTCAGCTTCCCCACCCGGAGCTGGTTTGGGCTCTTCCCTGGTGTCGAGCACCGCCGACTCCATGGTTGCCTGAGTGCCAGCCGGGAGGGGGTCTGCACCGGCCTCACTGCCCGGAATAGGCTTGGCCTTGCCGGCTCCCCCATCACCCGGCACCGCCGCAGTTGCAGCCACGGCCGCCATTTTCTCTGCTGTTGCTTCCTTCTCCCTCTACCAGCAGCGGGATCGATAACCATGGCCTTCTTCACTGACTGGGAAGGGAGGGGAACGCTGCCTATTGGGGCCAAGTACCTTGCCGTTTCTAATCTCCTATTGGAAGCAAGGGAAATCCATCAAGCGTGAGAGGAACTTCCCATTGGTCAGAAGAGAGAACGTTGGTCATGAAGGAAGGATGAGGGAAAAGGGGGTGGGGCATACTCCTATCTGTCCATTACCCCCAGGAATTTCATTTTTACCCCATTTGGGGTAATTTACCCCTGTTCCCTGGCCACTGATCTACAGTGTGACCTTGGCACCCACTGATTTGGTATCTACTGATTTGACTAACCACTGATACTGGGGTCCATTATTTACCCCATCTAGTGGCTGGTATGGCATCTATACCAATGCATTCTAGGGCATTATACCAATGCATAAAAGAGCAAGAAACCTGGAAGTGGGTCTTTAAAGTCATTTCCCCATTGATTTCAGTATCCACTGATTTTGTTATCTACTGGGGGTTCCACTGGTAACCCCAGTGGATAACGGGGCACGACTGTATATAGTTTGCCAAGAGGGCATTTACCACACTTCTAGAATAAAAATTCAGGGAAGTGAGTGGCAAGATTCTGCTTTTCGCGTGACAGGGTGATGACCAGCTGAGCAAGTGGCTACACATATATCACTTAGTAAATAGTCATCTGTATTGACTCACAGGCAACTGTTGCACCACATGTCTGCACCTGCTGTGTGGTCCAATTTTGCTTTTCTCCCTTGGTCGGATGATGCAGGAACTCATGCTGACAACTCAAGGGCTGTGGGCTGAGCTCTAACTCGGGGTAGCTTTACTGGTGTCATCCTGCCAAGTGGCAAGGAGGGCTTTAACACATACTTTTTATTTTATTTTTCACACTTTTATACCACCCTTCCTCCAAGGAGCTCAGGGTGGCTTCTTCCTTCCTTTTGTCCTCACAACAACCCTGTGAGGTAGGCTTGCAAGGCTGCGAGAGTGTGAGCCCAAAGTCACCCAGGAAGCTTTGTGGCGGAGCAGGAAGTTGAATTTGGACCTTCCAGGTCTGAAATCCAACTCCTGAACCACTACACCATCCTGGCGCTCAGGTGAAGTGTAGGGTAAAATCTGTGGCAGCATGTCAGGTATTCTGTATGAGATCAGACAATCAGCTCAGCATGTGGAATCTGCACAGTCCATATTGATGCCCCTGAAGCTGCCATTCAGTGGCCAAATCGTGGCTTGTGAGCCACATGCAGCTCTTTGACATATAACATGTGGCTCATGAAGATATATTGGCTGAACTCCTTGCATCACAATTCATATGAAAGGTAAGTAACATTTTTTTCAAGCATTATAATTATTTGCTCGGGATAAACTGAGAGTCCACTGGGTTAAAATGTATGATGTTCATAGTGAGTAATATTTAAGAATTTAAATGCTTCTTAAACATTGCAGCTCTCAAATGCCTGAACTTTCTCTTAGATGGCTGTGATGTTAAGCAAGTTAAGACCAGCCCACAAGGTAAGACAAACTTTGGTTTGCAATTACACCAAGCCTGGTTCCTGAGAGTGCAAAATGTTTGGCCAACACAGATTGGTTGCAGGTCCATAATGTGTGGAATGGTTCTTAAGTGAAACCATCAGTGAAATTTGTTGCAGGCCTGGCTTTGCTGACTCTCACACTCTCTTTACAAATTAAACAAAAAAAAATCCACAGGAAAGTCTTCCATATGAAGCAGCTTGCAAAAGAAATGTATGTGGATGTAACTTAGATCCAGTATCTTAGACCCAAGTGTCTGAACAGCAGTGGTAGGAAGACAAAAAAATGTGCCCAGGATATTTGGGAAAAATGCTACCCCGGACCCCATGACATTTTGTACCCAAGATACAGTGAAGTGGAGATAAACAACTAAGGTGAAAGTTCAAACTGCCCTGGAGGGGAAATGAGCTAAAGAAGCAGAGGATTATTATGATTATAGTGCAGCTGTCTGGTCACAGCACGTGCCACAGATGCCTCTGTTTGGCCAAGTCGCAGCAATTTTCCAGCGCTTGACTGAATCAGATGGAGCCTTGGCTTCTCAGGCATTCTCACTGCAATCCCACGTGCACGGCTACTCAGGACATTCCATTATACTCAAAGTGGCTTATTCCCAGGAAGTGTGCATCGCAATGGAGGCTGCAGTGATGATGATCATGCCTACCTTGAAGAGGTTGGACTTCCCACAGATGGAACAATCTCCTGTGAACTTTGGACACCACTTCCAGTAGCATCATCATCACATCCAAATTGCCACAACTGTCTGAAGAGGCACATTGCAAAAGTGTAGCTTTATCTTACTGTGTTCCGATTTGAGCTTTGCCTACAAGTGCCCACAGGCTGTCTCTCTCTCACAATTCATGTTCTTTTCAACCCACTTTTAACACTTTTTTCCTCTGTACCTATATGTCCGTGCATCCACCTCTTTCTGGCATGCACCCAAGATGGTAGGCTCTAGCCCACAAAAGCTTATAAATCTGTTAGTCTTTAAAGTGCCAAAATACCTTTTTTTTTGGTTTGATTTTGTCTTTTTAATGCATGTTGCCTTGAAAAAAAAAAGACTACAAATATTTTATAAATATTAAAACCCATATATATATATATATATATTCCTATAGTTCCTGACCCATAATACTTCCGGGCACTTGCCTCGACTTCTGAGTTTCGTGTCTGCACTGACAACAGTCTTGGACTTCTGCGTTCAAGCCGCACTTCTAAATCATTCCATCTTCCAGGACTCCCCATCCCTCCTCCTTACACCAACCACAGCCCTATGCAGTTGACATACGCATAGCACTCCATGCGTAACCTTCAGCCTGCCTCTGATAAGTAGATTCGGGGCCCAATTGTATCCAACTTTCCAGTGCCGATGCAGCTGCGATGCAGCCCCAAGGCAAGGGAACAAACATTCCCTTACCTTGAGGAGGCCTCTGTAACCACCACCACCGGATACAGTGCACCCCCCCGATGGCATGGATACACCAGAGCTGGAAAGTTGGATAGGATTGGGCTCGCAGGCAGTTCAGAAGTTCTGATGACTGTGTGGAGATGGAGGGGGAAGACATGGGGCCACATTTCCACGTTCATTCTACCCAGTTCAGTGCCGGGGGGGGGGAATCCACATCAGGAGCACGGCAGGGTAAAGACTTGAACCCAGCCCTGATCCCTCTTCCCCTTGGCTGCTATTTAAGTTTTAAAATTCAAACTGGTCAACCCCTTTCCCAGGCTAACATAATGTGTAGTTTGGCCCTGAAGAGTAGGAAGTGGGCAGCTTCTTCCTTCAGCTGCTGCTTGAAGATCCCCTGTTGGTCCCAAAAAGAGAGAACACAGACGGGCCTCTCTATCATTTCTTGCCTTCCAGAACCAGACCAATCCTAGAGACGCAGCATTTGCAATTCTACTTCTTACACTCACAGCCAGCCAGCCAATGTTTTGTTTACTCACACCATGTTCTCTCATCAAACCTCAGGGGCAGGGAGCTGAGAAGTCCAGCAAAATCTAGATGCTGGCAGGCTCTTCACGTGCCTCTGAGAAGTGCCTCCACCCGTAATATGAAGGTTTCCCTTGGGCTCCCCTCAGAACATGCTCAGAACCTGTGTAGATTCCTCTGTTGACATTTCCTCATGCTCCCTCCTCTTCCTCAGTTTGAGAACAGGGGCCTGCAAGACCGACAGCTCTCTGATAGGAGCCTTGTCAACTAACAGTGGGTGACTTGAAGAAGGTACTGTAGCTCCTCAGTAGGAATGATGACCAAGTGTGATAATTGTTCATTGGACAAGTAAAGCAAGGAAGACATTTCAGGAACATAATAATCGCTCTTAAATACCATCTAGTCCAATAGCATTGAAGTATCACTGTCAAGGGTTCTCTCATGTAATGGTGGTTCCAGAATAGTTAAGAGTAGTGAGGCATGGAAGAGGTATGTGGGCAGTCCAGTCTGGTAGGATAACACACTGTATTCTGTGAGATGGTTTGAGGGGCAATAATTCATAATGGATTAGATCTGGCCTGAGCTTGAAGCAGAATAAGACAGATGGTAGAGCTCAGCATGCAGTGTTGGGGGGGGGGGAAGAGAACACACTTTTTAAATTGCTTGTCCATGTGCCAACAACATTTTGTTTTTGGAAATTAAAAATACCACAATGTTCTAGCCTAGCCTTCTTCTTGCAATGCTGGTTTTCTACTTTCTTGCAATGTTTTGGTTTTCTAAATGGGAGCATTCAGAACTGGGATCGCCCCTGCTATCCGAAGTGGTAATAGTCTAGTCCAGTGGTTCCCAAACTTTTTAGCATCCAGATCCTCTTTTTAAAACAACATTCTGTAAGGACCCCCCAAGCTTTACAAGACTTTAGTTTCATCTTTTCAGTCACTTAAGCCTGTTTTCATCTTTTACTAAGGTGGGAGGGCTACCTCTGGTGCATTTGCTGAGCTCTACGTTCATTGGATGGGGACCATTCTGGTGGTCTTGTGTTGACCTTTGCCCTGCCTTCAATAAGAGCCTATGCCCGTTTGCCTACTCACAAGTAAACACACACGTGTTTACTTCATTCTGTAAATGAAATGTGCAGCTTCATTTTGATTTCCATGGGGCTCAATACATGTTCCTTGATAGCCATCAGCTCGTCAGTTTTGTGACCCATCAAAAATTGAGTTGCAACCCACTCGGGGGGGGGGGGAAGATCGGTTTTGGAACCCCTGGTCTATTCCAACATACCATTCTATGCCTTAGACCAATTATCTCTTAAGATTACAATTACATCATATCTTCCATGTTGTTGGTTTTTTCCTCATGTTGATTTGTAAGAAATTAGCGGGTTAGTGTCTGTGAGAACAACTCAGGCTCAATTACTTGGTCATTAAAGAATGGATTGTGAAAACAAACACTGAATGGAAAAAGCTACTTATAAACCACTTCCTTAAACATCTTCTTTGTGCAAGAGAATATAAAGTGTTAAGAGGTAAATAAAACTTAAGGAGACATCCCTAAAAGTGGAATTTTGACTGCATTCAATTTTAAGAAATAGGCGAGCAGAAGTAGAGATATTAATGCCAAACTAACCTAGAAAGAGTACAAACTAAAACCAGTTTAGGTAAATAGCCATTGATAAGATTAAACTGAACAATTGTCTTCTGTGTCTGCCCTTAGCTGATTAATATAAGGGCACAATCCAAAGTGCCTGATAGGCCAGTACAACTCCCTTGTGCTGGCCTACAAGTGCGCCAGTTTTCTGATAAAGTTGTCCGAATGAAATGAAAACCAGCTTAACATGTGCTTGAGTGGAGATGGCAAAAACACAAAAAAGTGATACATCTCACATTTTCATACATCTCAAAAATGAAACAAAATGCAGCAAAGGTTTTAAAATGGTTTTACAGTTGGGACAGAGGGAAAAAGTCACAGCACCTAGAAATTAGCCCTTTGTCCCTTGTTCTCCTTTTCTTGTCTCTCCTTTTCTTACTGTTCGCTTTTGGATTTACTGAAAAATCCATTACCAAGGCTAAACTAACATACAAGAGGCAAATAAAACAAATCCCCTGATCTAACTAAATGCTATTTTCTATTCAAGCCATATTTTCCAGAAATCTGGTCAAATCACTCGCCTGGTGAACCTTTCAAAAAGCAACAGCGATTTTAATGTGCGACCTTAAAAAAAAAATAAATCTAGGGTTGATCATATAGTGGGTCCGTAATGGGAAGTTTTCCAATTGCCAGGGCATTCCTACCTGTGCCTTGACTTATTCCCATTGGTTGGGGTACCCAATTAACTACTGCAGCCAATTCAAAGGCACTGGTTCTTTTCCTTAACTGGACCCAGATGATGAAGCAACCCTCCCCCAATGTCCTGAGCGATGCCATGCAATCTTTTTGCAACAGCACTGAATTCAAAGAATGTCAGGGAAGCATTCCATGATTACAGCTTAATAGCCACCCGAAGATGCTGAGGCATCACAAGCTTCTGGGGAGGCCGGAGAAGTAAAAAATGGACAAAAGGGAACTAGTGGATCTGTCGCTGCACTAGCAAAGTCCATTAGAGTACTTGACAGTTCCACTGACTTGTACAGAACTTCTGAATTTAAGCCTCTCTTGCAGTTGCTGGGCCCTGTTTTGTCGTCGTCGTTCTTATAGTAATTTTGTTGATGGCTTCATTTTTAAAATATTTTTGTTTCCCTACTTTGAAAGCAGATGAGTTTTTTTTTAAAGTGAAAAGCAAGATATAAATAAGTTAAATAATTAAAGTGAAAAGCGTTTTAACCAAGCTATGGCTAGATGGGAAAGTGTGGGGAAGCAAGTCATTGAAGGCAGAGCAGAAACAGAGAAGCAGAAATAAATCACAAGGGCATCCCCTGGTCAACAAGACAGTAGCTGGACAGAAAAAGACAGAGTACTCAACCCCTTACGTTGAGTAATGTCTCAGAACTGCTCAATGGGGCTACTCAGAACTGTGCCTCCTAACCAGGAGGTGCAAGTCTGAGTAGCTGTTTGTAAAGCTGGAGGCCTGGGACGGGGATTAGGATACGGTGGAGGCTTTGGATACAGAGGCTGGATTTGGATTGAGCTCTCAATCAGCGAGTAAAACAAGGTGCCAGAAATGGAAGGACTCAGGGCCATAGAGCATCACTCTTCTTCCATAGCTAATAGACCTTAAGCTCCCAACATTATTCTTCGCCTTCCACAACCTGGAAATCATACATGTTGAACCAATTCTCAGACAAAGCAAAGAATGCAAACTTGATCAATCAGATATTGAAAGTGCTTTCCAGCACAAAAAGCTACCACCTGCAGGGCAGGGGAGAATAACATGTATGCCAATAACAGTTCCACCACGCTCCTACCTCCCATTAGCATTTCAAAATTCAACGGCAATGAAAGTCAAAAATAAAATGAGCACCTTTGCAAGCAGTTTCATCAAGGATTCTAACCCCCCTCCCCCAAAGCCTTCGCTGGGGTTACTCCACACAAAATGGAACAAATAATGTGTGCGCGTAGGTGTCCTTTCCTTAATAATCCAGTTCGGTCTTATGGGATTTTTTCCAAACCCATGCAAAACACAAGACTGAAACTGGTCCATGAACTCATCTTCAGCCCCTAATTCTTTACTCAATTCTGACGCAGTTGTCACCCCAGCAGTCATTAAGCTGAATTCCAAAGGAGGTTTTTTTGGACAAGACAACATTCTCAAGCATGGTGTCCTCAGACAAATCACTCGGTGGCAATTTGAAGGGATGCAATTCATTCTGTATCCCCAAATAAACTCTCGAGTCATTCTAGAGTTTAGATTCATGTTATCAAGACTGTGCCCTATGAGATCCTTTAGCATCATTAGCTCAAAACTCTTTAAGGTGTTAACTCTGGCCAATCTTGGTGGTTTATGTTGAGAATTTACCTACAAAATTAAGAGGTATCCTAATTCCAGTATGCTTCCCGCCCAGCTTATGCTATTTATTGCTATGGACCAGATGCAAAATTAGGCAATCCTATAGTATGCCTTGGGGTAGTCTAAGGTTACCACCGCTTATGTTGGGGTCCATGACTGCCAACTACTAGTTCCTTATTCATGTGGTTCCAGTGCTGAATAGGGAGCTATGGACCAACCTAGTTCTGGGGCTCAATTTACACATTATGCAGGCAAACATGGATTTTCACTATATCTCAGTGCATGTGTCTTGACACATGCACATTTACAATAGAAGGCCGACTAAAATGTTTCTGGAATGTCCATTTTTTAATGTGCGCATACTTTTGATGTACTGTATGTTGAAAAGCATTGTACATGAAGGAGGCCCTAGGGGTTGAACTATTTTGTATTATTGTGTCTTGTAGCACAGGACAATCTTAACGACAGTTAAAAGCATTGTAACGCTGATCCAGATGAAGATCCTTTCTGAAGTGTTTCAGAAGGTCACATTGCTTTTTCCAAGCTACAAGAGTTCTGATAAGGTATCTTTAGAGACTTGGGAGGCAAATATGGGAAGAGGTGCAAAACTGTCCATTTTCATTGCGGATTAATTGCACGTAGAAACTTGACCAAATCCTTCCTTTTCACAAATGTTTTGCGAGTTCCCTTAGAAACAAGTTGCAGAGGCAGTATTGCAAACTGGTCTCTTTCTTGTACTGGGACACAACATTCTAGATTTCTCAAGTCATAATTGTTGGTTCACCTATTATGGCCAATTTGTAGTTCAACACTTGCCATGAGTCTTGTATGACATTCCCACACCAAATGTGCTCAGCTGATGACATTTTAAAAATTTTATAGTGAAAAATAGTAGTTAAATACTATTCTCAAAGAGAGTTATATAACACATTTGCACCTATCAATTACATTAATACTGCTTATAAGTTTATTAGGTGTTAACACAACACAAAGGTGTACAACTAGGTTGGCGAGTTAGTTAATTTGAGTGCTGGGAACATGTAATAACAGATATGCCACTGGAACAGATATGCCACTGTGAGGGCATTTGCATTTTCCTAGAGTTCCCACCTCGTACATAATTGTGAGCACGTCCTAGAATACCAAAAAATATTTCCCCTCGTGACAGCTTCAGCCTTCTTACCATAGTATGCATGCAGTAGTAGTTAGGAAGTTATGAAGACCAGGACCAGCACACATGCCAAGTAACATCAGGATACTGGCTTGATAATACAAACAGGGGGGTGAACTTGCCTGAGAAGTCAACGTATTTGCCCAAACTTTGATTCTCCCCCCCCCCCCCGGAGGAAGAGAATAAGATATGTAAGCAGAAAGTATCTAAATGTAGATCCAATTTATCTTTTTAGCAGCAGGTTGGATTATGTAGATTTTCTATTTTTGAAGACGCTGGCATCAAAAAAAATCTTAGAGAAGCAGGTAATAAAGATGCAAGTTAGCACCAGTATTTTGCTGCTTGCAGTTTACCCCTGCTATAGATAAAATCAGCTGCATTGTAATGAACATAGGTACAGAAAAGAAGCACCACACAAATTCAGAATTCATATTTTATTGAGTTCCATTATGTAAAGAATGCATTATCACCACTGCTGCCATTCTGTCTCAGTCTCTGGAGATTATGCCTCTCAGAACTCAAAAGGGCAAGGAACAAAACCCATTAAAGTGAAGAGAAAGGAAGGTCTCGTGATGCTTCACTGATCCTACAGAATAAGTCAGAGAGAGAAAGGGTCACCATATCGCGAAGCTCAGGAACTGGAATGGGTGGGGAGGGAAAGGAGAAATGGAGAGACAAGTATCACAAAAACCACCATCACAGTAGTAGGCTTCGTTGTTGGTAGCCACCAGAGCCTCATCAAGGATACTGACTAGCCTTGGAGATAGTTCTTCATCATCATCAGGGGAGGGAGGGGAGAAGAGAGAGGCACAGGAGAGACTATGAGCTGAGATTGCAAAAAGCATGCAGCTGCCATTGCCCCTGCCCATGCATTACCTGTCCTGTGGCAAGAGGACTTGGGTTTCCAGAGCTGTTCTTCTAACATCAAAATCCTGTGGAAACATTTCATAGAAAGGAAATATGTGCATGAGCGGTTTCACAGGAGCTTAACAGTTCTATATTCCTTTACTACCCCCAAAGATTAGCTCCAAAATTGCCACTTGGAACAGTATTTCTGGAATTAAGGGTCTCCAATACTTCCCCTTCTGAAATCTTGCTTACACTTCTCCAAAGACTGGTCATCAGGACATGATAAGAGCGCTGGTGTGATTTCTGTTGCCCATTTATGTGTGGGGAAAGCAGGCCTATGTGACATCTTCACTCAAAAGTGAACACACCCTGAAAGTACTCTTAGTTCCGGTTTAAAATGAACTTGCAGTAATTGCTAATCTTTGCAGACTGGCTACACGACCTGACATCTTTTTACTAAAAATTCCAAATCCAAAAAGTGGAATAAGTTATGCAGATGGCGCTAATTATGCACTCTGCACATTTTTTTTCCTTGTATGTAAGGGGTGTTAAACACTGTACCCTGCCGTGTCTTTACGGTGCTCAAGCACATTTTTCCCCAGCCCATCTCATTTACTTTACTGTAGCTCAACTAAGAGAGAAGTGCATGAAACAATGGAATGCAGTAAAATTAGTTGGAGAGGAGGAATGTTTCATTCCCTCACCCACACATCCAGTGTTATGTCAATACCGAATTGCACAATTTATTTAACTTGTGATAACCTTATCAGGCTGGAATTCTTGAACTCCTATATTTGAGGTCTAACCAAACCACAGCTTTAAACTTGATGAACAGAGACATTAATAAAATACAAATGGCTGCTAAATCACATCTTATTAGATGATGCTGCAGATAACATGGCCTGCTATCAGAAAGGTCAGTTTGAATGGAAGAGAATGTTTCACACAGAAGGTATGAACGTAAGAGGCTGCATGCTAGTAGCAAGCAGACTTGGGAAAGAAACATGGGTTCTTGGCAAACGAAGTGGTGAAGTACTGAGAAGGGGATCCAAGAAGTAGGGTAGCAAGAGGACACGGACCCAAGATGGTTGAAGGAAGGTGACAATGTAGGTAGCTGGATTTATATTCTGCCTTTTCCCCCCAAAGGAACTCAAGGTAGCACACAAAGCAGCCTCAGAGCACAATTCAGAGCATTCATGGCACAAGTCCCTCGTGCCTGCCCAGTACTGTTGCAACGTGTAAAGCATGTTCGCAATGACTTCAGAGGAGGGTAGGCCAGTGCATGGACATGCACTGACCTCCTTACATCGATAAGGCCTGGCAGCACCCAGGTAAGGCTGGCTGAGCTCAGCTGGCCTGGGGATTGGTGGGCTCATGGGCGGCCCGGCCTGGGAAGGGTGGTGGTGCCAGGATCCAGCCCCTGTCCCAGGTGGCCCCGCCGTAATCAGGGCTGCTTGAATCTGCGCCGCTGCTTTTGGTGGCACAGATCCAAATAGCCCCATTTGGGCTGCTGCCACATTACTCGGGGGAAGAGGAATTGATTCCCCTTGCCCTGTGTTGCACGACAGTCCCAACCCCAGACTGGATATGGGGTAGGCCAGTTGGCCTGCCTTTTCCAGCACAGGTTAAGAGTGTGCCCTCAGGCAGTTTCCCGGGCAGAGACTGACCAAAGCCAGTCCGGCTTAATTGCAGCAAAGTTTCGACATCACGTGCTTTTAAACTGTTGAGAGTTCTTTCAAAAGGAATGTCTAGAAAAGGAAGAGGTTTGATGGAAAGTGGAGCAAAAAAACATGGACACGTGAAAAATGAGAAAAACGGGGGGGGGGGGTAAGCAAGATGAAAAAGCATGGAGGGACAGGAAAAGCTATCTGCTGTTGGCAAGGAGGTCTGGATACTGGAGAGACTGTGAGGAAGAGGAGCAAAAGTGCCAATGTGCAGAAGGGTTTAGCTTTACATAGTAAGTCAACCAATGAAGCGTTTGGCTCCAGAACGGTTGCTCTCTACATATTGTAGATATACAGTGGGTCCTCAATATCCACGAGGGTTTTGTTCCTGGGCCCCCTATCGATACCAAATTCAGCAGGTACTGAAACCCATGGAATTTGGGGCCCACCCCGTCCTCTGGTTGGGTCTACAGCTGAGCTCCGGATGGGTCTGGGGCGTTTTCTGAAGCCAGCAGAGGCAGCACAACTGCATATGGCCTCTGCAGGCTTCAGGAATAGCTGGTTAGGATAAAAAAAAATTCTGGGCTTTGCTGACAAGTTCAGAGGGTCAAGGCCTGGGGTGGGGGTGGTTCAGGATCTGCCAATGCAGATGCTGAGCCCATGGATAATGCGAGCCCACTTGCAATTTCAAAGATACAGATCTGTTTGAGGGCGGAGAGTCCCTGATTCTCTTTCCCTACCTTTTTTCTTTTAAGAGACTTGAAAAGGCACAAGTCAGCCTTTATTGTAACGGTCAACCTACGCTTGACATACAGTAGTTAGGGTACAACCCTAAGTTGGAAACCTGCGCTTCTGATAAACAGTTGCACCAGAGCAGGAGGAAGTTGCAATACGTACCGGAAAAGTGGCAGGGGAGGAGGGTTTGCTTAACTCTTCCTCTTCCCACAGCGCAATCCACCACCCCTCCTTCGGTCAGTGCAAGGCGTTTGTACTGGCCGAGCGCTCTTGCGAACTTGCCGCAAAGCACAGTTGCGCCAGCACAAGGCGCGCTGAGCCCGGTAAGCCACTTCTAAGCCAGCCACGTTCGGGGCAGGGGGAAGGCGAGAGGTAAGGCGGAACCGGGCGGGGGAGAGGGTGTTCTGGCAGGCAGGGCGGCCCGGATTCAGGCCACAGCTGTGTACTTGGACTTGTGCCTGCTAAACAGCAGGCACAGATCCGAGCAGCCCCATTGGGGCTGCTGGCGCCTATCCCAGGGTAAGGGGACGAATGTGCCCTTGCCTGTGAAGGCTCCAGCTTGCTCCAAATCTTTGCTGGATAGAGTGCAGGCCGGCCAGCCAGCCTGTTCCACTGCAGTTAGGATTGCGCTCCCATTTTTTTTAAATCACAGCCCTTTGCCTTTAGCTTTTTCCCCGTAACTGACAATTTTGCACACATCAGGTACTCAAGCTGGAAGAAAACACTTGCAATTAAAAATCAGCAGAAGAGGAAAAGATAAAAGGATCCCACCACCACATACAGCTTCCATTTGATTCTCCTTGCTGCTTTTGCAGCAATTCAGCAGAGAAACAAATCTGAGGTCTCCAAAAGTGTAATCCTGCCTTTACTCAACAACCATTATGATGAATGAATGATACGCTAACTAATTTTCAAAATTCAACTAGGATGAAAAGGATGAAGATGTTGGCTACAACATTTCAAGCAACCTCTTATAATGCAAACCTATTCATATTTACTCAGAACTGTATTCAATGGAGCTAATTTCTAGGAAAGTACGGGCAGAACTGCAGGCTCAATAGGTTTTGGTCTACACATGTCCTGATACAAATGTGGTTGGCATGTTTTAGCTACAAACAAGCTCTTCCTTCACTTTCATTAACTAATGAAATCACAAACACTTTCCCAGTTATATATTCCTTTAGTGTACATAAGTTTGGAAAAGCCCAGAAAAGGATGCAGTTACTTAAGGTAGTCATTTCAGTCATTTCTGGGTGCCACTCTCCCCTTTAGCTTAGCTTTAGACTCCCAACCCCTTCTAGTAAGTTCACTCACTTTAAGATTGGGTTGAAACTCAAGAACCACCTGCAGAAGAAATACAAAATCCCAAGTTAAAAATGGACAATGAAATAAAGCCCCCCTTAACAATTACTTTAGAAATATTGCTTTAAAAATGTCTTTAGAAGTAGGTTAAAGCTCCTTTATACACAACACAAGCTGGAAAGAGAAAGCAGAATTCTGCCACCGCATCAGAAATGGTCAGAATCAGCAAGCAAAGATAGGAAGTAAAGCCTCTTTGCTATGAAGCACCCTCCTGGACACATGAATGTTTGCTTGCTGAGTTATTCCATCAAAGAGCCTTCAAATGTGTGCTCTCATACTACGACAACCTCTTACTATAGTACTTTCATTTTTATTATCTAAAGCATGTATATCAAAATGTACTTGGCAGCTTACATTAGTGCACTTGCTAGATATTGATTGCAATACAATTTAACCCAATTAAGCTATTAATAAATAAAAATAGCTAGCCAATTAGAACCACCAGCAGCAAACAGTAAAACAAATGGTCATGATGGAGAGGGAGAAAGAGAGAGAAAAATGCCTATATCTGAGAGAGTACATGTGGAGGCTTTTTATCCGTGAGGGTTCTATTTCAGGAACTCTCACAGATGCAAAAAAAAGTTACCATTCAGTCCTTAAAAAAATTCTCTTACCATGGCAATAGGCTGCAGCCATTCTTCAGGGGCTTAGAGCAATCAGTATCCATTAGTTAAGACCTCTTCCCTTCATCTTGGAGCAAGGCGAAAAATGAAAAACACTTCCTGGGATGAGGAAGTCTTATCTCAGAGCTAATGAGATTGGCAGCAGATCTCATGGCTGCAGCTGCATTGCCGTGGTAAGTTTTTTAATGCTTTTTTAAACGCTTAATTAACAGCACTGAGTTAAATCAGCAGATGGGAAAACCGGAATGAAAAGGTTCCACCTGTATTCCTCAAAACTGAGGCACCAGTTCAGATGATTAACTTAAGGAATGGACAGGTTTCTACAGAAGATGGTCCAATATCCAGGTCCCAGGCCTTTTAGAGCTTTGAAAGGTAAAGAAAACAACCAGGACTCTGAATTGCACCCACAAGCCGGAAACCAAAGCAATTCTTTTAAACACTGGCGAATTTATTATGGCAGGTCAGTGCTTAATAAACTAGCTGCCACATTCTGAACCAGCTGAAGGTTCTGAATGTTTTTCTAAGGCAGCCTCATGATAATTACATTAATCTGGATGTTACCAAAGCCTGGATAACTGTAGCCAGATCATTCCTTTCCCAGTGATGCATATGATGTACTTATGGGAATCTTGTTGAAAACTGCTCTATTCCATGGATGTTATATGCAGTTGATTCAAGGCCACCCCTCTTCAAAGAACTGGTTTGTAAATCAATACCATACAGTTTAAATGCCACCTCCCTGATCAGCCTTACCACCCACCAACAGTATCTCCTTCTTGTCTGGATTGAGCTTCAGTTTCTTACATATCATTCAGTCCATTACTAGAATTCTTTGCTGCTACATCTACTGCTGCATCTGGATTAGATGAAAAGGAGTTGGATGTCATCAGCATACTGGATGACTTCATTCAGCAGGGTCACATAAATGATGAACTGCCATCACCCATTCAATTTTGCTCCAAAGTCCTTTTTACAACAGGCAAAATCATTATACTCCTGGGAAGATTTCTTTAGGAGTGGTCTCCCTTGATGAGCCATTTATCACCTCCCACACTCAACCAATCATTTTCTTTCAGCATATTACTCAAGGAACAAGGGTCAGGTAAACAGGCAGTAGGCTGCACCTTTTCAAAGCACGCCACTGACATTCTCAGGCTGCAGTCACTGGATTTCATCCAAGCAACTGCAGCAAGGAGGATGAATGCTCAGTATTTCTATTTTACCCAGTGTGGTCTAGAAGTGAGACAGGATGAGAGTGACTTTACTCTCCAAATGCCAGACAAAAGTATGCGGTTACTGTTTCTGGATTGCTATTGTAGGCTTTCTTTCTTTCTTTCAGAACTGTAAGACAAATATTATCTGAAGCTTTGTCCTATAAACATTTTCACCATTTTTATATATTCCCTTTCCTAAAACAACACAGGGTCTGCCAATGGTGAAGTCCTCAGCTCCTTAGAAAGGCAGCACCAATTTTAGCCCAACTTATTTCAGTCAACCAAAGAACTCTTGAGGGGGCACCACATATACAGAGTCTCACATATTTGGTACTATCAAAATGTGCTTAATGGAACCGTATGAATACTAGTGGCAATTGCAGAAGCTTTTCTTACTTGTATAACTATTCCTTTCCACAAAAATATAGTGGTGATAGACCATGAAAGCTCAGAGAGGCATTTGTATTGAGTTGAGAGTTGTATTTACATTGTGGAATAATTATCTTGTTTAACTCTCAAATTAACTGTAACTTAACTGTCATGCAACAATAATAACAGGAAGCAGTTTAAAAAATATCTTAAAGCAATTGTGCATATAAATGGAACTAATTTCCTATCAATTTTACTACTGAAAGTGTCAAAGATGATGTTACAAAGGCTTCTAAGAAAAATACGCAAGTCCAAATAAATCCATTGATTTGTTTCAAGATTAGTCTTGCTTACTTCCTATCTTAATCAGTAGCTATTATCCTAATGAACATTATTTTTCCTACTGCATACAGCACTGGCCTCCATAATAAAAGTGGTCAAGTGAGGCCAAAGATTCAATGCAGCTATATCTTCTTCAAGGGTCAAGAATGGGTGACAGCAAGATCAGATTAAATTTCATGTTCCCTTTATATTGTAACAAAACTGTGTCAGTGCCATTTTTTCCACTTCAAAGTACACAAGAAGAATCTATACTGGAGGAAAAATGCCACAGCAATGGAACTGATAAGCAATTACATGAAACAATAATTTTTGGAGGCAAATACAAGTATTTTACATGAGAAAGTTGCTACTACAGAGCAACCCTGGGATCAACTGCTCAGGAAAAAAACTTCCAAGAATTACCTATCATGAAACAGTGCCACTGAGTAGATTATGAAGAAAGAACAGAGCTCTGTCAGCCTTCAGGCCTCCACAGTGACTTTTAGTCATGAACAGCTCTCTTACAGCAACATTCCAGTTTTTAAAATGTGGCGTTAAAACATCCATAATGGTGGATAAGAATTGACCAAGAGTCAGACTCACCATGAAGATTGAAATGTCAGGGAAGCTGCCTCACATCTTTGCACGTTACATCAGCTAATGTTTTGGAATCCATCTCTCCCCACATGGCAGCATTCTCAGTTCACAGGTGCCATCCTCATTAGTTTCTTCTTCTGCTGCCACCTACCAGTTTTATTACTCTGTTGCAGCACAAGGGTATATAGAAGAAGTTCTTGTTCAGCTTGCAGAAAAATCATACAATGGGGGTCCTTTAAGGCACCAAGGCTTTTTCCAAGCTTTTCCCACCACATCCACCCCACACCCTTTACAAAAGCACTGGACAGAAGTGAACTCAGTAACACATTCTGGAAGCCATCACTGCAGATGGAGCTGTATTGATAAAGGACAGATTTGAAGATGCAAATACCACCAGATGTTAGTGCTGTGTGACTGCCAAATATTGCAATAAGAAGAGGTGTTCAGCTGCACTGCTAGCTGAGTTGAAATAATTTACAGTCAATCATTATCCACTAGGGTTAGGTTCCTGGAAATCCTCATGGGTAGTGAATTCGCAGATAATGAATCATTGATCCCATAGGGTTAGGTGCAAGGGGGTACCTTATCTGCCATCAGACGAACCCAGTAGACACCCTCTGGAAGCCAGCAGAAAGTGCCAAAAGATCTCTGAGTGCTGCAGAGACCTTCCAGAGGCTGGAGGGATCTTCAGAAGGGCACCTGTGATCAGTATGGACCCCTTAAATATGGCCGGTGGATGCTTCTGCCAACTATTTTAAAGCGGCCAATGCTGGGCGTAGGTGCCATTCTGTAGGTCCCTGCAGCCTTCAGAAAGTCTCTGCATAGTGGATAATGAGGACAGATAACAAGGAAAGTAGCAATTCTGCCCCTCACAGATAAGTGAGGTCACATATAACAAGGTCGCATATAAAGAGAATTGACGGTACTTCCAGTCACTGTAGTACTCTTAATGGGCTATTTACACAAAAACACAGTTTAATCCTCTTTCTCAATATATAATACTGCTAGCTGCACGTCTGAAATTTATAGGCCTGAGTCAAATGGAATACTACAAAGAACTATTCCTGAATGCTACAACACTAGAGCTACGCTGAATGTCTGACGGGCAAATAATACCTTTTTGAGGGGAAGTATTCTCTGGGAGAAAAAAATTATCAAATGTTATTCACAACCATTTTTTTTTTTTGCCGTCACCCCCTATGTTTTTCTGCTTCAATACCATGTATCTAAGGAATGAATCAGGGCCCACATATTGAGTTGGGAGCATATCCCTCAGAAAAAACGTATCCGTTAAGACTCAAAGCAACGCTTTCTGGGCTAGTCATACTGATGATCCCAATCAGAAGCGCACTGCCTCTCCTCTAAGCAAAGTGTTTGCAAACTGATGGGAAAAGGAGAGTGATGATTCTGAGGAGTGTCTTAAACTGTCTGTTTGCAAGGGTTTTGCCAATGTTTCAGGCATTTTGCAACAAGGGGAGAGACTGCAGTGCACATCATGTGGTGCACGTGCCTCCTTTGAATATATATAAACTGTGCCAGTGACGAGATACATGAGTGATTCTGAAAAGGAAAAGCAGATGTGTTACATTTTATTTGTGAAGAGGCACATTCAGAACGTGGTCTGTTACTGAAAATCTTTTTCCAGATACAGTACCTCAGTAGAAGAATAATCTGGCTCTTTTAAAAAATAAGCCAAAGCTACCTACTTAAGTATGTGGTGTGAAGCACTGGCAAAGAAACAAAAATTCCTAGATGATGTGGGGAGAAAAAGGAAACACACCACCCTAGATGAAGGATTACTTTTTTCCAACATGTGTCCTCAAAAATGACACTGGTGAGAGTTTATCAGTGGCTTTATGCTCTTCCAAACTACAAAGTGACACATTTCCTTCAATGCTCCTTGCAAATTTGCAGTTCTATTTCCATAAAAGTCTTGAGCTATTAAGACGGTTTGCAAAAATATTGAGATATCATTAGAATCATCATTACTGACATGGGTATCACACTGAACAGCATATACTAAAAATGCCTTAAAATAAATCCAACCCCAAACTAAACCATGATCACCAAGGATTATCATCACCCTCCCACCTTCTATAAGAAATATATATATTTTTAATGTAACGGTTTACAGCCTAGTTTTTCATACCTGTTATTAATGGATGCCGACTAGTTTTGTGCTGACTGTGCCCCTGGGAAAGCACCAAAGCCCTGTAAAACTTAAGCCAAGAATGTACATGGATGGGTGGAGGGGGGGGGTGAGGAAGAGACAAAAGAAGTACAGGGAGGGTGGAGATGGTAGAATTTATGGAATTACACACCATCCCATCACTCCTTTGATACAGTGCATGTTGTTTAAATTCATCCTTGCCATGATCGTACTTCAGAACACATGAAATCTGAAAGCATTTATTAAACTCTGGCTCAGCAAAAAACAAAGCAAAAAAGCTCAATGTGCTTCCCTAAGCCTTTTTCTTTCAGGAGTCAGAATATTAAAACTGTGAAGGGGGAGGAGAAAGCAAAACAAAGTTAGCAAGCATGTGAGGATCAAAAGAGCTGAAAGTTACCTGCCAACAGGTCGGTACTGGATGCCACCAAACTGCTGCGTTTACTGTTTTACCACAGGGGGGAAAAGTTTAGGGAGGAACATTCTCAAGGATTTTTCACAAGCTCTCTCTCTTGCCATCAGAAAGGGGAGAAGGGAAGTTTTTCTCTGGATTGTTTGACTTTTTTGGCTCCTGAAAAGTTTTGCAAAGAACAGTAAGAAAGTGTGAACTGTTAGAAACTTTTTAAAAAACCCACAAATACAAGCTTGTGTGTGTGTGTGCATGCGTGCGTGCAGAATACTGTTCATTAAGCAATACAAATTCCCACCCCAAAACATCAATTCCTTGACACTTGCATTAAGCAAATAAAAGACATTCAACTGAAAATTGGAACATGAGGGGTATGGAAATTTCCAACCATGGTCTAAAACCACCATCAGAATGTTCCAGAAGTCACCCTCTAAAGCCAGAAACATTCAAATTAAAAAATGAAAACAAAGGAAAAAAGGCAACATTTGGTTATAAATCCTACAATAATTTGTATTATAGAAATTCCTAGAACAGTGAAAAATTAAAAAATAAAAGAGACAGTAGCAGCAGAGGTTACCTGTCTGAGCACCTACAATTCCATAGAGAGAACAGGAGTGGGTCGTGAGTCTCACACCAGCCAAATAGCTCATAAACCTTCTCAAAAAGAGTGAGCCATGAGAAAGAATTGTACATGTTGATTGTTCTTACAAAGTTTAAGCCCTCACATATTTAAGCAACTGGGCATCCCCCACCTAAATTGGGAAGATTATTAGAAGTTTCAAAGTAATTTCTCTTGTCGAATCTAATGAAGTGTCCAGTGCAGCATCTTTTGCAGTGTCTTTTATTTTTTATAAGCAGGTCCACAGCACTCTTCTTTGTCGATCTTCTCTATGATGGATTGCTGGGTACAGTCATGAAGGTATGATCACAGTTTGAAAGGTGAACGTGACCCAGCAACAAGAAAAGTAGTCCAATAAATATGCTGTCCTTCCATCATGTATTACTGAAGATCTATCACAGTGTTCCAGAGAGGATTTGTAATATACCAAAATATGAAAACACTAAAGATCTGAAAATATACAAAGCTATAAACACAAATCTACAATTCTATGCAGTACAAAAATGTACAAATGTTAACAGTTTTATTTGCGAAATGTGCTAAATATGTATATAAAATGAATAAAACACACTGAATTTCAACAAACCTCACCCCTGCCAGGCTCCCCCCACCCGCCCTCCAGTAAATCCTTCCATTTGAAGTGTGTACTCTCACTGCCTGCAACGGCACTATGGTTCCTAGCTTACTAATGTCTTAAACACTTTCAAGCTATGATAAACAATGTTACTGCTCAGATTGTACTGGAATAAAGCAAATATTCTTTAAGAAAATGCAACATGTAGCACATGTGGAAGCTAAACCCTGGTTAGTAATAATCCAGTTTATTTTCTGTATGTATGACAGGTCAGGTTTTTAACTTCTTCCCCAGTCAAGACATGTTCTTGATGCAGCTGCAATGAACAGGGTGGAGGAGAGATCTCCTTGTTTCTTTAAATAAGGAATTTCCTCTGAGACTCTGGTACGCAATGTCAGCTTCTGCTTAAATGAACCTCTAGGCCTTTCCTCGCTCAGATTATCCAGACTTTCTCCAGTGTTACAATGCAAGCACAATGTACCCACAAAGAGCTCACAACGAATGGATAACTCAAAGTACAAAACCCCCTTCGTGTTTTGTCTGTGTGCATTTCAGAATGAAACATCTGCTTTGGTGCATTACTGTAATACTGCTGTAAATTGGGTCTAGGACATTGTAAAAAAGTGTGAGGTGTGAAAATCACAGTTGCCACAACCTGTTTTGCCCAAGCAATGTAGGAACTCAATTAAGCCCATGTTAGAACCATCTGTTACCAACTCCTTTCTGGGCTCATTCCACTTGCTTCTTGTGAGTGATGCAGAGGTTTCTAAAGTTCTATGAACTAACAGGATTAATCCTTTGCCCATATTTCTGAAAGATGTTCACAGTTTTAAACCAAGGACAGAGAAAGAAATAACTCAACTGGGTTTCCAGGAGGACTTATATTTTAGAATGCACACATTCAGTTGGCAGGTGGTTGAAGAACCTCTAAGAGGGAAAAAAAAAAAAAACACCTCTCAGCCTACTAACTTTCCTACTGGGTGTTGATTATAGCTCTGCTGGGTAACTGATTCTTTACAAATCTTTGCATCTTTCATTCCAACCTGGGCACCCTAATGGCTTATTTTTGTTTCACCAGCTAATGTCAACAGTCAACCTTCCACTTCGTTTTAAGAATAATAATAATAATAATAATATTTAATTCTACAAAAAAGTCATTATTACATTAAAAAATAAAAACAAAAAACTATACAAACAGGCATGATCAAACCTCCATGAAAGCAGATTAACACTGTTCTGTTTATTGCCTCCTGTTGTCTCTCTGCGTAGTGTCCACAACTTGTGTATATTTAAGGTCCAAGTGAATGTAAACAGCCAAGTAGAGGTTGGGCCAGAGGGATGAAGCTCAGAGCCGCAGGCGGCAAAGGGGAAATGCTCTTTTGAAGCATCCAAATAAAAAGCAGCATTGTACATGTAAGCTGCCCACCTTCTAAAAACTCTTCTAGAACCATATTTCTGTTGTAAACAGTGCGTTTTTTTAAATGATAGGTTTGTGTATGTGTGTGTACACACATGCGTGCATGCACACACACACACACAAAAAGAATCAATGCTATGTGTACCCCAAAGAAAACAAACAAATGAGAAGTGGGTGAGGAGGAGGGAGGCCATTAAAACAGACCCAGAGCTTCTGTTTTGGTTCCTTTACCAAATTTAATAAGAAAATGCACAGCCAGAAGTATCAGGGTTCTGTGGGGTTTGGGAGAGGAGATCATCAGGCATTCTGGAAGAGAGTAACGAACTGGACAGACAAAACCAATGACAAAACAAAGCAAAATACAGACACATATAGGGGCCTGAGATCCACATATCTGTGATATTTAATCATACTCCCATTCTGGCTGGGCCTTACTGCGAAAGTGCTCTGCATTGTTTCTCCCAAAACCAAAACCTGCCTACCTCTTTTCAGAATTCATTGTTAGAAATCAGGTTACTTTAGATTTTAATGTTTTCTATAAAGAAAAGTTACTAGTTACAGTAGTAACAGGTTAAATTTACTTGAAGTAGTTTTCAAAATTGGAAACCATTTCAACCCTCCTCCACACACCCTCCCACATTTTTCTGTGCAACAGAGTTTTAAAAAGAGAGAAGTGTACATGTATGCCTAAAGTTTCTCCAACCCCCATTGTTAAATAGTGTGGTGTTGTTAAACAGAATGGGTATTTTAAAGTTTTGCCACTGTTAAAGATGCAGGCATTGAGAAGGAGTGTTAGACGAGCATGTATTAAAAATGAAACATAAACATAGAATATATCTTGCAAAAAGGACTAACACACTAACAAATACAAGTCAATGCACATTTGTTTTAAACTAGTGTTATTCTTTTTCACATTGGATTAAACATTATTTTGTACACCAAAAGTTAACAGTGCTGTTTATCTTTGCCTTTTGTGCAAAAGTAAACATGCCACTTCTGCCATCAATGAGCACGAGGTAAATGTATTCACAAAGTCTCTCTGACTCCTCTCCCCCAATCCAGGAATTAAGTTGATTTTAAAAAATCTTCACATATGCTAAAATCTTTCATCCAAGGAAGGCTTCTCCCCTGCTCTATCAATACGAACAGGTATGGACACAAACCCATCTGTTAATACTGAAATGGCAGAAGTCGCAGGTTTGTTTCAAATGCTCATGTGGAACCAATAAATGCTGCACGCTGTTAAACTGCTTAAAGGTCAAATCTCCTAAGACTGTTGCGGGCTATTTGTTAGGAATGGGAATTCCCATAGATCCTTCCAATGTTAGATAGGATATTCTGATACTTAAAATCTTTGAAATAAAAACTTGCTGCCCCACCCTCTCAACTTCTATGGGACATAAAGTAAAGGGCATAAAGCATCCAATAGGATTTAGCACCAGTGAGGTGAGGGGATGGTTTGCAGACACATTAGTTAACAGGTGCTTTTGGAGAGTTAAACAACTTTCCAGACTTTGAAAGCACAAATCAAGCTGAAACAGTTCCTTATGAACATTCATGCTCTGCAATGAGTTTAAAGATGACAGTGGCCTTGCTAATAAAGGGAAAAAAGTTTTACATCCTTCCACCTGTCCCCAAATACAAATGCAGGCTTTTAACTGGGCACTACCAATTAAAAACTGGCTGTCAAAAAGAAAATCAATTAAATGTATGTTCTGTAAGGTTAATAAGTAGCAAAAGCAGCATTCGCAGAACATGCGTGTTTTGATCTTGCTCCCCAGGCTAAAATCCTCCCCTCCCCTCCATGAGCTGCTTCCGATAAACAGCACAACAAGTTGGTTGGTTTAAAAAAAAATGTACAAGAAAGTTGGTCATATTTATTTACATGTGGCATCACTCCACCAGAAGCTTAATCTCATTGGCTATTAGCTGGTTCATGTTGAATAGAGCCCCCGGGAGCTTGGTGAGCAACTCTCTCTCTGTGGTTTCAGGGTCGCTGTCGACAGAGCTGGAGCTGGCACTCATATTGTCGACAGTGGCGCTAGCCGGAGGACCCAGCTCTGGCTCGCTAGTCTCGCTAGCCGTGGACACCACAGAGAGCAAGGACATGCGTCGTGTCAAGCGACCGGGGGGAAGGAGAGAAGCGGCATAGTCCGCTATGATACCAGCTACGTCTAGATTACAAGCCTTGTCAAAGGCAATGAAACCTACATTTGCATTGGCTTCGCAGACGTAGAATGAGCCATCATCCTTCATTAGGAGGTCGATGCCACACACATCCATCCCCAAGATATTAGACACTTGGATGGCCAGCTGTTTGCCTTGTTCACTCAGCGAGCACATCATTCCTATGCCACCTGGCAAAAGAGAGAAGAATCAATCTTTGGTATGTGGTCTTCACCAGTTCAATTGGAAAAGGACTACCTACTTTTTGGCTACAGAATTTTTATGAAAATCCATGGGGTAAACAAGTAGAACTGTAGTGTTCTCAATATTAAATCATGGTATTACAGGAAGGTTTAGAAGCTAAGCACTGAAGAATGGGGGTTAGGAAAACATGTACTGAAAAGATTGACTCTGCTTGGACAGGAAAATCCATGGTGACAGTATCTATATAACCTAAACAGGTTGTATAAAAACTGACTTCTGCAGGATTGCCACGAAATATTCTGAGAAGTATCTGGTTTGGGAACTTCATGAAGATAAGGTGAAATAGAGTAGGTATATAAAAAGTATGATAAGAAAAAACCCAGTTAGATCTGTTAAACCTGAATGTTTAGAAATACCAAAAAGATGATGGGTATACTATCAGAGGCCAAGTTGCATTATATATCAAAGACTGCATTTGAATTCTAACAAGATAAATAGCCACAGATTCAATGTGGACTATGAAAGAATATATCATCTGATGCTGTACAGGAACATAGTACTAACTTTATGAAAAAAATTCTTGTTGTAGTATTCAGATTTTAAAAAGGCGGAAGACAGGTAGAATAATAAATGTTTTACTCGGCAAGAATATGGGTCATTTCAATTGACAAATTTTTTAAATAGAATGAAAAACTATGCAGTTTGTTTCCTATAATTTAACCATAGTAAATGGCCAGCAAAATTTGCACCAGACCGAAAAACAACTGTTGAATAATGCATCACTATTCTTTTGTGACTAAACATATAAATTGGCTGCCCATAATGATTATATCCTAAATACCATCCCTTTCCATTTTTTCAAACTAAATCATGCCCCAAGTTACAATTTTTTCTCCTCTTCCATATAACATCTGAATAAATTATAAGAACACTGCGCATGAAACACTCATTTTTCACTCTGCCTTGAGAGGACCAAAGAATCCAACCGAAGTAGTCTACTATTCTTACCAAGTGAGCAATTGCTCTGCATTCTACCGTCTGTTGAGCAACGCAGCATAGTGCCCACTACACGGCCTCCCACCACGATGACACGTACATCTTTGCCATGTGATTCCTGGACATATTTTTGGAATAGGTAAGGGGCTTCATGACGAATTAGGTGGCTCAGGTCTGCCAAATGATGCTTGTCTCTTGCAAGAAATACAGCTTTACCTGTATCAAGAGAGTGAGAAAATGAAAAAAGGTCAGGGAAATCTCTGCATCTAAAGAATAGGAAAAGGTAGGTGAGTCTATATACCCCCAATCTCAGTACTGTAAAGACTTTTCTGGCAAGACTAGTTATGAATGAAAACAAATAATTATAAAGTGTTTATTTCTATAAAAATATAAAAAAATTAAATTACCTTAAGGCAAACTCACAATTTCCAGGGTATATTCCTGTTCTCAACTCCCTCAGTATAGGTCTGCCAGTATCCTTCAATCTTGGCCTGTACCATTCCATGCTATTCTAGAAGCACTAGGTTGCAAGAGCATTTTGCAACAGGTTTTGGGTTCTCTAGACACACAAAACAGAGGGCTGCACCAATCACAGTCCAAAGATGAGGGAGACCCCAAGGTGCTGTATATGCATCTATACGATTAAATCAATGGGACCCAAATAAATCAGGCCCAACTAAGTAACAATTATAAAAATTAATGCAACAACTGAATTTTTTTTAAAAAATTATTGCCATATGCAATATCCTTGGAATCAATATGAATTCTTTGTACAACCATTAAAATGCTAAATTTCTTTAAACATAACCAAATTTAGAAAAATACAATTAAAAATAGGAATAATAATCAACAGTTATAAAGGTGATTCAGTCTAAAGGTGATTCTATCAACCATAATTAAGAAAACAATTGTATCAGTATAGTGAAGCTAACACTGCCTCAAAAGTAAACAAAAAAACCCCAACCAAACACACACACACACACACACACACACACACACACACACACACACACACACACACACACACACAGCTACTCTTTGAAGACTTCTAGTTCCCCTTCTCCTATGTCTTATTTGACAAACTTAACCTATGGCATCACAATGAAGCAAATGTAAGAGGATTGTAGAAGAGAGATAATATATTCTTTGTAGCAGATAAGAGAAGAAAGTTACTTCATTTTAACATTTTTAAACCAGGCAATTTAATTGCTTTACATCTTGCTGTAATCATTCAGCTAAGCTGGCTGAAGGACAACTGACTTAGATTTAGAAAACTCACAATACAAGGGTAACACTGAGGAAGAGTCACTTGGCAACATATGGCCATCGCTACTTATAGTCAAACCTTCATGATACCTTTTGCTTTGCAGAATCAAGGCCTGGAAACACGAAGGAGCACAAATAGAAACTGCAGACAAAGTTTCATTGCAGTTTCCTAAAAGGGATAGTAAGTATTGACTAAATGTGCTCCCTATCACAGCAGAAGGATCTCTAGATGGACATCAAGATGTATTATATTACAAATGGGGAGAGTGACTGCGGTACAGTAATTGGAAGAACATCTAGATGGTACCTCCCTCTCAATCATTTGCTCTACGACTGACTTATCAGCAAATACAGGAAAACAGTTGCAGCTGCTGATCATTATGTATTACTGTCCCTATTAAGCCTGACTCCCAGGCAGACCATCAAAAAGTACATACACAAAGGACATTCCCCACTCCCACAGTCCACAAGTGGGGCAAACAGAAAGACCAACAGCAGTGACCAATGTAAATCAAGTTGTTCTTCTGCGGGGCTGCTACTTGTTCATATCTTTTCTATATTATTGCAAGCAGCTTGGCAGACAGCTCTGTTCCCCTATCAGATTGGGGAGAGAGATGGGATGTTCCGCTGTCACCATGTAACACGAGTCCTGCTAATAGGACAAAGAGGAGCTTTTGCAAGTTTAGCAGGGAGAGAGCATCTGTCCCTTTTCACTCCAGCACAGTGTCTTTTCTGGTAGCTCTTGCTGATGTTCTGCTTTTTTTCAGATTGTGTGCCCTTCTGGGACAGGGAGCCATTTTGTTACTTTTTCTTTGTAAACTGCTTTGTGAACTTTGTTTTTAAAATAAAAAGCAGTATATAAATATTTTTAATAATAATATAATTTGTTGTTTCTATGGCTGGCTAATCTGCAGGCATCCAGTGCCAAGACTGGTGTGTACCAGCAGTATTTCTGGGCCTGCTGGTCTCACCATATTCTCTGTAGTATGAAGTGATGTTTGTTTTTTTCCAATTTACCCCTGGGATTGTATAACATTCCAACTACATTATGCCAATGTTATGCTGGACAACTAATACAATGAGACTTGCTTGTGCAATAGCCTTGCAATTTATTTACAGGTAAATAATTTTTCCTAGTTAGCAGGGAATTAAAAACAGGAGGGCTGAAGGCTCACTCTTGCAGACTTCTGTGCTACCTGCAGTATGACCTTCTGCTCTGCAAATAATCCTAATTTGCTTCAGCCACCCCTTTCAGCAATTCCCATGTTACGTAACTAAGAGCTCAATCCTAACCTGGAGTTAGGCCGGCAAAGTTAGACCAGTGCAGCGTATGTTTAGACCACTCTCGGAGTCAGAGAGGCAAGCTCATGTGCCATCCTCCCTGACTCTGACAGTGGTCCAAACGCACTTTATGGTGGACCTTGTGCCAACCAAACTTTGCTGGCCTAACTATGCTGACCTAACTCCAGGTTAGGATTATGTCCTATTTAGATTCTAAATTATTATTCTAATTATTTAGATGCTAGTCACTTGCTTAGAAACTGTAAGCAACTTTATCTTTATTAATCTAATAAATCAGTTCTTATTTTAAAATTTAAAATACTATGGGCTTATACGTCACATGAACAGGATTGTTGTACTCTTGCTGTTTCACACTTATGGAGGAGGAAGAAATGTTTCCTCTTGTGATTTAAAAGATTACAATTTATGTTGTGCTACTGATCTTGATCAAATTTCCTGGACAATCCAAAGGGAAATCCACAGGCATCTTCAGCTAGTGGGCATACTATGTGAAAAGAATTCCCTCTGGTCAGAGTGGCAAAGCACCAGTAACATTAAAGCTCTTTCCACAAGTGCCAGTGCATTTACTACCTAGAACTAGTAGTAGAAAGACAAGAGACTCTTTTGCTAGCTGCTAGAACAGTTGGGACCAAAAGGAAAACAATTAGGAATTAAGGTTTCCCCACGACCTAATGGCTTAGTCGTGACCGACTGTAGAAGGCGGTGCTCATCTCTGTTTCTAAGCCAAAGAGCCGGCATTTGTCCCGAGGACAAGTTTCCGTGGTCATGTGGCCGGCATGACTATATCCCAAGGTGCATGGAACGCCATTACCTTCCCACCAAAGTGGTGCCTATTTATCTACTTGCATTTTTTTCAATGTGCTTTTGAACTGCTAGGTTGACAGGAGCTGGGACAAGCGATGAAGAGCTCACTCTGTCATGCAGTCTTGAACTGCCAACCTTTCAGTTGGTAGTTCTTGTTGAACTTGTTGCAAGTTCAGCAACAGCGGTTTAACCCGCAGCGCCACCACATCCCCTTTAGGAATTAGGTAATTACCTTTAGTTAATTAGGAATTACCTATTATTAAATATATCTTATAACTACGAAAATTTGGGAGCCAGCAGCATGGTTAAATTATGTGAGGTTTGGAAAAGGAAGAACAAAGATATTGTTATGTTTTGCTTTCCACCAGAGGGCCAAGAATCACCTCCATTTTTTTTAAAAAAAAATGTAAATAGAAATTAAAGCCTATTTACTCAAAATTGAATTGACAAAAACCTATGCACACATATGAAAAGATTAAAAAGGTTTTTTTAATAAAAATATTACTCAACATAAATGGATCACTAAATACAGAGTTTAAAATCTACACTGGAATATTAGACCAAAGTAATGATTCTATGCAAATACGAATATAGTGGGTTTTTTAAAGTGAAAAAATGTGCTCGCATATAGTTTGATAAACGTATAGTAGTTTCCTGAGGAAGCAAATCAGTTCATTATGTGACTTAGGGCCAAATCCTATCCAATTTTCCAGTGCTGGTGCAGGGATGCCAAGAGGGCATGCACGGCACCCTGTAGCCAGAGGACAGTCATGGAGGTCTCATCAATATAAAAGGAACATTTGTTCCTTTAGCTTGGGGCTACATTGCAGATGTGTTTGTGCTGGAAAGTTGGATAGGATTGGGCCCCTGGGGTGCAATCCTAACCTGGAATTAGGCAGCACAACTCACCTGTGCTAGCCATAAAGTGCACTGGCACCAACTCTTGGAGTCAGGGAAGCTGGTGCGCAGACATGCAGCAGGCTTCCTGACTCTGGTCCAAATGCGCTTTACACTTGTGCCAGCCTAACTCCAAGTTAGGATTGCACCCTCCCCTGGGCGTAAGCTCTATCGAATGAGACTTACTTCTGAGTAGATATCCATAGGATTGAGCTCTAAGGCTTGATATTGTATCATTGTAATAACATTTTTTTTTCTTGATAAGATCAAATGTAACTGTTCCCCTTGTTTTTCAGGCTATTTTACACTCAAATGAAGATACTTTGGACACAATACAATTCTCATTCAGGTCTCCATAACCATTTGCATGCACCCACCTCTGTGACCGCGTGTGTTCTTCACAACCATGGGAAACTCCAGCGCTTCTGCCTCATCAATCATTTTAGCAAAATTTTCATGACCCCCTGGTAAGAAAAAAAAAGTTACATGTTGCTAGTGAAGCACCTCTATGACCTAGTAGTGCTGGTGAAACTATCCCAAGTTCCGAAGCCTTTAAATGGCAATGATTGCACATAGAAATGCAAACTTCAATTCAAGAAATGCAAAACTTTCAAATTCATAAAGGCACGCTCCTTTAAAAAGTGTTCTTCATTTTACTGTTTACCCCAGTACAAAGAGAATGTTCTAAAATAAATGATTAAGACTAACCATCCTTTACATACAAAACTAATATATATTTTCCAAGTTTAACCCTCTCCTGAGTGACTAACTTATTTCAGTTTTGCAGTTCCTTTTTGCAGTGCCAGACTAACAAGATTTGCTTTACAGTTCAATCCTACAGTCAACATAAGCCAGAATAGGGCCACAAACACTGGTGCAATGACAGCCGTATCGGTGCAGAAGTTTGCCCAACTGACAGATGGCCCTGGGTGCAACCAATGCTTGTGTTAACTCAGATACTGGCCCAACTCTGCTGGTGGAGCCTGAAATATTAGACATTAGATACTTTATTGTCATTATACATGAATGTACAATGAAATTTTGAAGCACTGCAGGACACGGACCCACACAACCTCATGCACCCATTGGGGCTACATTGCGGAGAGGAGATTGAGGGTGTAATGGGAGGAATTGATGTATGCCATATCTTGAGTGTCCCCAGACAACTGACACATTCCCAACACTGGAAAAATGTTATGCCAATGACAGAGCTGATGCAGTAAAGGGTAAGCCAATAAGAAACAGAAAAACACCAGAAAATCATACCTCCCCCCGCCCCCCATCTATGAACTTTTCTATGATGGAGCAAAGCATACAGACTAACAGCACAATCCTAGCGCGCCCCTTGCATTGACGCTGTCATCGCATCGACGCAAGGGATGGAGCGCCGGCGCACGGGCACCAAGCAGCACCCCTGCATCGGCACTGCGTCTCTGAAGCCGACACTGCTCGCAGCGTCAGCTTCAGAGCGCCAACGGAGTGCCTCCCTTGCGCCGACCGAAGACAGTCAGCGCAAGGGATTCTGTTTCGGGAGGGGGTTTGGTGGGAGGGTGGTGGGGGTAGGGGCGGTACCTGGGTGGGCTTGGGAGGTGGCCGTATGGCCACTTCCTAAGCCCATCAGCGAGGCGCCAATTCAGGCCGCGCCGTCTCCTCAGCTCTGCTCCTGCTCTTTAGGTGGCGCAGATCCGAGGAGCACATAGGGAGCCTCCCCTACAGTAGCCTCCCCTACAGTAAGGGAGCGCATGCTCCTTTGCCGCGGGGAGGCTCCAGTCCGTCCTGAATAGCGTTGGATTTGGCACTGGCCGGCCAGCCTTGTTCAGGATTGCGCCCTAAATAGCACAGCCAGTCAGAGACCCCAGAACTAAAGCCTCTGACAGGAAGGGTACAATTAAAATGAAAAGATGTGTGGCACAGGGCTATGCCTCTCTGGTTTTTCAAGACACAGTGATTGGCTCCTTCGACATTAAACTGACACTACACTAGCGTCTGGATGCCACCCCATGCGTGACAGGTTGTGTCAATACGTCCATGGATTCTGGAGGCATTGCCTCCATCAGTGTAGTATTGCCTATCCAAATTTCCACTCAAGAACACTTAAGTAAGCATCACAATTTCTTAAAATGCCTCCCCTATTGCAATTGATTGTAAAAACTATGTGTTGATGACCAAATACAATATATACATTTATGGGTCTGTTCCATGTAGATACTTTTCTGTCGAAACCTTTTCCAGTCACCAAAGGCATTTACCTTACTAAGAAAAGCTGTGATCTAAACATGCAATGCAAAGTGCTCATATTTTGTGTACCTGGATGACTCCAGCTTTGAGCAGCATTGACAAAATGATCTCTTTTGGCTCCCTCTTATTTGGATGTCCATGATGGATGCAGATTTTTTAGTCGTGATGGACCAAAAACACTGTTTTTGGTGTAGATGGGTTGCTGCATACCACCGCCGCCTACAGTGCTACATGAGATATTATAGTAGTCAAGAATGAAAGAAACTTGAATCTATCACCAGGACAAATGGAGGGGAACCCACCTAATTGGGCTGGCTGGGCCCAATTCTCATCAGGGGGCCAGAGCAGGCATAAGCAACAGGTCCACTGGGATGATGACCCATGGCAGCTGCCCAAGTAGGCCTTGTGCTGATGCCAGCCCTGCTGGTCCTTAAGAACAAAATGTTAAGTGAGCCCTTGGTTGGCAGCTGTTACTCCGTTTTCTCTCTGGCTTAAAATATGAAGCGCATCACTTCCTTCTCATGAATTCTGAACTTCTGGATAGACGCTAAATCAATTCCTAAAATTTTAATGTTTTGTTATACTGCCCCCATTTCCCTTTTTTATTGTGGATCCAGAAGAGACAACAGAGGCATCAACCTTCTTTCCAAGCCAGAACCTGAATGTTTAGTAGCTGGAAAGTTGTCTTCAAGAAAACTCAGCCACATGCATCATTCACAGATCAAAAAAAGCCACTCAAAATAACTTGAGGCATAAATGATGTTGCCTCATGATTTTTTGGTAGTGCTTCCATTCCTCTCTACTACCAGAGGTGAAATCAAAGAAAGAAGAATTTTAAGTATCAAAAGGATAGTTAATGGAGAAGGGAGTAGAGGAACAAGTACTGAAAGGCTGAGTAGATTTATAGCGCAAGCCAAAAATCAGCTCTGCACTCAACTTGCTCATGGAGATACGTGCGTTGTAGCACATCCTGCTTTTCTTGGCAGGACCATGCATAATATGGTACTTGAAAAGCAGTGGCAAGCTTGAGTCCAGCTCCTTATACATGCATCAAGAATGTGCTTATATAAACTCAGGGAAGAATTTCAATCCCTATACATATGGGTGAATTTAAGAGTTTGATTCTCCCAAGCATTACCTCTATCCTTTTTATCTTCCCAGTCCTAGAAAAGCAGCCACTTCGACGCTGTGGACCAAGATAAAAAAGGTGGCCCCTACATCCTTTAACCACCACTGACAGGCTAGTGCCTCATCCAGCCACACAAAATGATGCAACATATGGGGATTCTGACAGCAATATCCATTTAGGTACACTTTTGTCAAAACAGAAAATGAATTGTGGTCCCCATTCCAAGAATACGCAGCTAGTAACCGCTGGTTACTAAGCTTCCAGAACTCATAAAATAGTGTGAAAGAAGGGGTGTAATTCACCTATCCCTTCGATTTTTTTAATCAACAGACTGATACATTACTCCTTTGGAATCTGTCACCAGCTGAGTTGTTCTTTTCTCAATTCATATTTTATTCATTCAGATGGAATTTTCTGCCATCTAAACTTAGAAATTTTAGGTGACATCTCACTGGCTGCAGGTGCACACTCACTATGAATCATAACATTCCTTCAGCCTGTGACTTACCATAGGAGAAGGTGTCTGGAAGAGGTACACCATGGCCTGCCAGTTCTTGGAAAGTCCAGAATTTGTTGACACAATTAAGTATGGCTTGGGGACGGTTCATTAGTCGACAACCCATCTTCTCCAGATGGCGAAGAACTGTTATGTCACTGTCACTCTGGACCCATGGTGTTGGCACACGAACCACCACTACCTGTGGATAAGCAGTGATGAGCTCCCCATTGACACGGAGACCTGCAGCAAGTAGGAAAAGGTGGTGGGGAATCTTATCACAATCCAGAATCAAAAACAAACAGCAAAGCACAGAACGGTGCTAGGTTTGGTAGCTAAGTCATCATCCACCCATATTGTTAGGAGGTGTCCATGCCCAGCTACGTGCAGACAATGTGGCACCATTCTTTGCTCTACAGGTGTGCCCCATCTACCGGATCTACTTATCCGGTATCCACTGTTTCAGTTAGAGTTAACTACGGATACCATGCCTATTCAAATCAAATCAAATACCTTTAATGGCATATAAAATATAAATATAGATAAAAGATAAAGATAAAACTATAATAACAGTTGCCTTCATACATGTAAAAATAGATAAAAGATAAAAGGACAAAGCTACAATAAAATAGGATGCCTATTAAAAAGGACAAAGCTACAATAAAATAGGATGCCTATTAAATATTAAACAAATATCGGTTTGTTTTTTTACCTTGTTGCAGCAAGACCACTGATGTACCCTTATCTTTAAAAAGGCTTCATGTAAAAGTATCTTCATATAAAAGATACTTAAAAAGTATCCATGATTTCAGGTATCCATGGTGTGATCCAAAACGGAAGCCCAGCAAATACTGGGGCATGCTTGTACTCTATTGTGCTTGTACTCTAAGTGTTGCTTTAGCCAAGAAAACTTCTATTTTAAAGTTTCTTGCAAAAGGTGCACCTAAGTAATACAAACACACATTAAGAATATAAGAAGAGCCCCACTGGATCAGGCCAAAGGCCCATCTAGTCCAGCTTCCTGTATCTCACAGTGGCCCTCCAGGTGCCTAAGGGAGCTCAATAGACAACAAGATGCTTGCATCCTGTTGCCATTCCCTTGCACCTGGCATTCTGAAGTAGCCTACTATTAATGTAAGGAGGTTGCCCAACCCATCATGGCCTATAGCCCACAATGGACTTTTCCTCCAGAAATCCATCCAGTCCCCTTTTAAAGGCATCTAGGCCAGATACCTTCACCACCTCCTGTGGCAAGGAGTTCCATAGCTTAATTACCTGCTGGGTAAAGAAATATTTCCTTTTATCTGTTTTAACAATCCCAACACTCAATTTCAGTGGATGCCCCCTGGTTCTGGTATTGTGAGAGAGGGAAAAGAACATCCCTCTATTGACTCTATTCCTTTCGTGCATAATTTTATATGTCTCAGTCATGTCCCCCCTCAGGCGCCTTTTTTCCAGACTGAAGAGCCCCAAACGCTGCAGCCTTTCTTCTTAAGGGAGGTGCCCCAGCCCCGTAATCATTTTCGTTGCTCTCTTCATTCTCTAAACTGCTCCCTCCAAACTACAGAGATAACTACTGTTTTAAAAAGTGGACTGTGATTATCTGGGGAGCAACATGTCCTTGTGGCTGATGTATTCTACTAGCACCTGTCATCAAGGCATCTGTAAGCGGGAAATTCTTGGCACATGTATTCCCAAGATACAGGCTTAAAGAAAACTAAAGTAGTCCAGATCTATTGGGACAGAATCTCTGGGCTTTACAAACACCTGGGATGTGACATTTCACATCCTATAATACTCACTAAAAATGTTGTCTGAAGGCTAGTTCCTCTAGTGGTAAACAATAACAACTGTAAAGGAGCTCATACACATCGAAGTACCTTTTTCCTGATCTCATGAAGGAATTTATGAAGGGGTGAATAATTAGTAAGCTCTATTTCAGCCGTTTTCAACCACTGTACCATGACACATTGGTGTGCCATGAACGCTCTGCAGGTGTGCCGCAGCAGTTTGGGGGCAGGTCGTATATTTTTAGGATCCTGGGGGATGTGTGCTCCTAGCTACTGTACGGTATCAAATTGTCAAAAAAATTATTTTACTACCTTCTCAGAGTTGAGATGAAAGAGTTGAAAATTTCTGCTGTTTCCATAAGGTCCAAGTTAGGTATGCATGAAATAACTCCCTACACTTGCTTGACAGTTACGGCAGACACTGAGCTACTAATATGGATCTCGTTTTTTACCCAAAAACTGATTAAAACTTTTTAATTCGCAAATTACACCACTCGACTGTGTAATCAACCCTCCAAGTGGGAACAGCTAAATCAGGTGGTCCTAAACTGACAAAAAGAGCCATTTGGGTGGCTGGAGCTAAATGCTAACTGTTTAAATACTTGGGAATGGATCTTTGACTACATGCTGAGCCATTCTGCTGAGGTATGTGTATTCCTAAATTGCTTTGAGACAGCTGCCTTGACTATGACCCTCCTGGCCTCCTGCTAGAGTAAGAAGGATCTCATACATTTTACAGACATGCTGCCCAAAATGTGGTGTACTGTTATCTCCTCGACAGAATCCCTAAAAAGCCAAGGGGCTGGCTTCAATTCCATCTGGTTTATGCTTTCTTGGTTGTGCATGCAGACTGGGTATTGTGGTGAGCTCAGTACCAGATGCTGGGATTCCTACCTAAAAAGTTAGTATTGAATAAAAGCAGGACACACTGTGAAACATTCTGATGGGTATCCCTATGCTAAATTTGGTGGGGAACAGACACAATCGTAGCAATCCTCTTAAACATCTTCCAAGATTTCTGCTTGGCAAATCTAAAGTTGGAAAGCAAAAGGAACCTTATGGACAACCTATGCCCAGAGAAGCTTAACTGAGTCTTAACATAAAGACCATTATTATTATTACTATTACTATTATTGACCGATTTTCAACAAAAAATTATTTACAATTAACCTCTCTTTATGTTTAGTTTGTTTACAAACATAATGGTCTGGAGCAGTGGGGGAATGATGAATGGTTAAGGGCAGGGCAAAGAATTACATTTTTAATAAATATGTTTTAAATTAAATAATTACAAAATAGTTTTGGTGAGCTGAACTATGAATTCCAGTAAAACCTGTTACCTCCTAAAGAGACAAGGCCTGCCTGGGAAGCTGTACAGTGTCCCATCTGTCCATCCCCCCTGCTGTATCCTAGCAACGTGAACCTGCCTGAGCCAAGAAAAGATGCCACAACTGCCTCCCGCTGCCATAACTGAGAATAATTTCTCTCTATTCTTCCTGTTCCCACCCAAAATATATTTCAGAGCTCACTTTGCACTGGGGATAAAAGGCCTGAACAGCCTACTAATCAATGTCTGAGGTTGTCTGCCTACACCCTTAGAGAAGGAGGAAAACTATGCCAGTTTCCCAAACTGTCCCTTTCTCAATCCTCCCCATAATTTCATGGAAAGAGCACTAGAAGGCAGCCACTGCTGCAGTCCACTTCATTAGTGCAAGCAAGCATTGCCGCAATGCAGCTGACGTGCTTATAAGCAAGCATCACTACAGGGAGAGAGACTCAATTTCAGAGCACATTCTTAAGCGTTATCACAAACTCAAACTGCATATTTACAATGGCAAGAAGGTTACCACTTCCTCCGCATGATGGAGGTCTAATATGCTTCCAATGCTTAGTCGAATATGCATAATACACAGTCCAATTTGCTGCAACATCACTTGCCACATATTTAAGACATTTCTCATTACTGTATTTCATCAGTGTCAGGCCACATCTGTAGTTTGATGTGCATCTAGAGTTAACAAAATTAAGACCAAAAATTCCTCCTCTGAAACCAATTTACAAATATAGTACATTAAGACGCAATTGCTAAAATGTATAATTTAAAGCACCAGTACTGAGGTATTCCATAGTGATTAGCGGCTATTTCCAGCAGGAGTCTAAAACAAAAGACAGATTTATCAGAGTAAACAAGGAAGAGGCAGAAACTGCCATTTTGGAAAAATGAACATTTTTTTTTTATTTGCCCATGAAATATAGCCATTTGTTGCTAGATCACCACTGAACATAGCTAAAAGTCAGAACCACACATTAGACCAGGAAGAACATCTAAAATGAACTCAATTTTTCCTTGTACAAATAATTAACTGCACAGGATTTTCATGACTCTTATTTGGCTAACATGTCACAGAACAGACAGGAATATGTCTGGAATATCACAGACATGATCACTCACAGCAATAGTGGTAGGCAATCTGCATGTTTGTCTCAAAACTAGATAAAACTGGTCCCATACTATAATGCGGTTTTATTTATCAAGTTCTTTAAATTTCCTTAAATAAAATTCATATGTAGATTAAAACAAGATCTTGTGCAATACAAAATATGCCCTGCACTTTACAGATATAATTCAGGGAATAGGGGCTCAACATTCTCCCTTTCAAGTTGTATGGCTTGGCATACTTCCATAAAAACCATCACACAGTGTTTCTCAAACTGTGTGTCAGGACCTACTAAGTGGGATGTGAGAAGGTGAGGTGGGTCCCCATTCATTTCATGATTTGTGACTGCATTTGGGGAAGGGTTACAGATCTGTACACAGTAGACCAGTGTTATTCAAACTGTGGGTCAGGACCCACTTGATGGGTCGCGAAAAGTTGAGAGCAGCCATCCTGGAAACAGCAAACCTTACTCTTGATATATTCCTTTTGTGAGTAATAGCTTGAATTTTCAAGTGTTTTATATGTTGCTTTTAGTTCAGCACTCTTACATCATATTTTGTCCTAATTTTACTTTCTCTGAGGAATGTTTCATGGTTGCACTGTACAACTGCTGCAGTCCAAGAATGGCAATTTGCATTTCAGGAGTGTCATTTTATTACATTACAATGGCAGCACTTCCTGCTTGATGTCACTTTCTGCAGCAACATCACTTCCAGGTTAATGACATCACTTCCGGTAGGTCCCCACACAAGTGCCATTCTAAAAAGTGGGTCCCGGCTTCACACACACACACACAAACACACACACAAACACACACACACACACACACACACACACAGAGAGAGAGAGAGAGAGAGAGAGAGAATGGGGATTAATCCTGGGTGTGGACAGGATTGCAGCTTTTGGGATGATTGCGGAATTTTTTTTAACAGATCAGCAACTGCTTGGGAGGGGTAGGAGGGTTATTTATTTTAAATAATTTTTTAAACTTATATTATAAACCTAAGTTCATTGATTCAATTTTTTCGCATGGAGGTTGTTAAAAATTTTTCCTGCTTGACTATATCACTTCCAGCAATGACATCACCAGGTTAATGACATCACTTTTGATGGTTCCCAACAGACAGAATGACAAAAAAGTGGGTCCTGTGCCAAAATGTTTGAGAAACACTGCTGTAATATAAAAGGTATGCTGTGCTTTTTAGTCAGATGCAGACTTGACAATTTTGACTTAATACATACAGAATCCCTCTGATTCCCTATTTTCTTATTTATGTGTTTTTATTTTATAATGCATTTTGTATGTCTTTTATAGTTATGGTTAGTTGCTTCATGAACTCTTTGATATCAAGAAGCAGCATTTATATACTAATAGAGTGTTACTCAAACTGTGGGTCGGGACCCACCTAATGTCAAGTGGGTCACAGAAAGCCAGGAGCAGCCATTTTGAAAATTGCAGATCTTACTCTTGTTGTATTCCTTTTGTGAGTGTTAATAGTTTGTATTTTGAAGTGAGGGTTTTTTTTAAAAAAAATTGTTTTTTGTTCAGTGCTTTTACATCATATTTTGTCCTAATCTTGCTTTCTATCAGGGATGTTTCATGGTTGTACAATTGCTGCAGTCCAAAAATGCCAGTTTGGATTTCAGGAGTGTCATTTTATTATGTTACAATGACAGCACTTTCTGCTTGGTGATGTCACTTCCTGCCACAACATCACTTCTGGGTTAATTAAATCGCTTCTGGTGGATCCCGACACAAGCACCATTCTAAAAAGTGAGTCCCAGTCTAAAACATTTGAGTACCACTGTACTAATAGCACAAACACAATCCTCACATGCTAACTATCAAATACCAATTTGCATGCTTATGCAGTATGATCAAAACCAAAAATTAGATTGCTTTCATTTTTTTAAGTCAATATGATGTAAGCAAGCACAAGCAAGGCCAAAGTGTAATGGTGCAACAGGAGGAATACTGCACAAGATCGGGAGAAGGTATTTGGCTCCCCTTTTGCTTAAAGTCCAAACAATGCAGCAATGATACACACTAAAACATTTTACATCTTTTTATATTAAGAGCTGCCCCTCCTCCTTTTTAAGAGCTAGATCTTTTTAGCATCCAACATGTTATAAGAATTGTATACCAATACATATCGTTCACGTACTTCCAGACTTACTTACCCTTCCATTACGAACTTCAAAAGGTTTGCAATTTGATTTTTATAAAACAACATTTTCCTCCTACAAACTAATCTGAACCAACAGAAGCAATTAAAGTTCGGAATTCCCCCACACCTCTATAAAAACTAGGAATGTAAATTTCTTTATTTAAAAATGCAACTCACATATTTTATATTTGCATCTTAAAACAAGTTCATAAACTAGGCTGATGAATAAACAGAAAAAAGAAATGAAATGCCGAACACATTCTGAATGGCTGGCCAAGCTTCAATTTTACTTGAGAATTTCAGAATCATTTTCACAAATGGCGTGGAAGAAATTTATGACACGAAAGCAGTGGCACTTACAAAGTATAAAAAATAGTATAGGTCTAACAACAAAAATGAGGACGTTAGCAGTCCTAGGCACTCAGAACATGGAATTTAAAATATAATCCTAATAATTCCCAAGAACAGAAGCTTATTTTCACTTTGACTCGGAATATTTTCTTAAGCTTATTTTCACCCTGGAAACATGTTCCCAAGGAGACCCCCTGGCGGCCAGGTAGCTTACAGGGATCTAAGTAAAAGTATTTCTACTTTTCTCCTGGGCTGTCTGTAGCCCCCTACCACAGGAAGCAGAGCGCACTCTACTGGTGCCATTGAGTTACACAGGCTGATGGGGTTAGGATTGGGGCATAAGCTGTTTTACTAGCTAATGACTCTTCATAGTTGATTCTAAACCTTAAGTCTCCTCCATTATCACTATCATTTAGAAAGGTTTCCTTTCCTGGATGGTGCAGTCTTAAATTCTAGTTCAAATCCTTGCTCTCTCATTGGTTTACTGCAGTGGTTCCCAAACTATGAGCCATATATCCCCAGGAAGCCACCAAAATAAGCCTTGTTGTTTTAATGGGGAACCATGACCAATGGCCCAGTAGGTCAAGGAAGCTGCCAGCTGAAAAACGTTTCAGAACCACTGGTATACTGGAATGATAGCAACTTGAACGGATAACATTAAGCCACAGAATGTTGTATTCAGTTACACTGCAAAATGTTCCATTAACATAAACGAGTCAGCACCCAGAGCACAATCCTAAACTGGAATTAGGCCAGCATAAGATAAACCAGCAAAGTTTGGCCAGCACAAGGGCCACTATAAAGCTTGTTCAGACTACTCTAGGAGTCAGGGAGGGTGGGGCACGTCTGTGTGCTGGCCTCTCTGACTCCAAGAGTGGTCCAAACATACTGTACGGTGTCCCTTGTGCTGGCCAGACTTTGCTGGCTTAGCTTATGCTGGTCTAACTCAGTTTAGGATTTGCCCCCAGTCTTATTATTTCTATCTATGGCATACCATTAGAATTCCTGATTACTTACCGTCAAATGGAGGCCTGCAAAACAGATCTAATAAAAATTAATTCCATGGCACACAGGTAGCACAGATAGAAGAGCAAGTTTTTCTCAGTGTTAAAACTGAGACTTGAGTTTATCAAAGCTCAAGAAGTTATCTCAAAATTTTTAAAACGTTGGTTGTAACAAAGTAGGGTTGCAAACAGAATACATTCTATTGTCTAATTCAGAGTTTCTCAAAAGTGTGCTCCTAGGAGCCCTGGGGTTCACTGGGACCCCTTCAGGGGCCCCACGAGTACACCAAAGGGGCAGCCATCTGCTTGGCAATGAATTGCTGTGTATGTACTGGTACTCAGGGGCTCCCCAAGACTCTGTGGATGCACCAGGATGGCTCCCTGAGACTCAGCCTAGGAATGCAAAGGACCCAGTGGTGGGATTCAAATAAATTAACAACCGGTTCTATGTCCTTCCGGGCGGCCTTCAGGGCCATCCGCTGCCTTTCTTCCCTCTCCCAACCTAAAATTAGCAACTGGTTCTGTAGAATAGGTGAGAACTGGCTGAATTTCACCACTGGAAGGACCCCAGGGATCAAAACATTTGAGAACCACTGGTATAATTCTTTAGCTTTCATCAGAACAAATGGTCTGCCTGCTCTAGCACAGTTTAGGATTGGGCTGCCCATTAGCAAACAGGTGTTTCACTTTGTTGTTGTTCAGTCGCTAAGTCGTGCCTGATGCTTCTCGACCCCATGGACCACAGCACGCCAGGCCTCCCTGTCCTCCACTAGCTTCCGGAGTTCGCCCAATTTCATGTTCATCATTTCGGTGACACTGTCTAACCATCTCAACCTCTGCAGCCCCCTTCTCCTTTTGCCTTCAATCTTGCCCAGCATGAGGGTCTTTTCTAAAGAGTCCTCTCTTCTCATGAGGTGGCCAAAGTACTTGAACTTCAGCTTCAGGATTTGTCCTTCCAGGGAGCAATCAGGCTTGACTTCCTGGAGGATTGACCGCTTGGATCTCCTTGCAGTCCAGGGGACTCTCAAGAGTCTTCTCCAACACCATAATTCAAAAGCATCTATTCTTCGGCGCTCTGCCTTTCTTATGGTCCAGCTCTCACCATAAGCTCTCAGCTCTCGCTTTACTCTAGTCTAAAAATCTCAACAGCAGGCTTGTCTTCACTCAACTGCTGCTCTAAGTAGACTAGAGCAGAATCACAGCTGAAACAGACCATCTCCCCCCCCCTTCATCTTGCATGCCTGCATGCTCTCATCAGATCAATTATCAGCACACAGTACTCTAGCAAGTAGGTATAGGATAAAAAATAGATATGGAATGTTTCAGGGAGTGAAACATTATGTAGTAAATAAATATTTGACTACATAATATTTTAATATTTCAGGAGTGGAGAAAAACAGATAGCTCATATGCAGCTTGAACTAAGCTTATTTTAAATTTGAGAACAAAGAGCCGAGCCTTGGATGTTTCTAGTTAAAAGAAAACTAATTGCCCAACTCCTTTGAACAAAATAACTTCCAAAAATTTTGGACGTCAGCAAAACCAGTGTTGGCAAAGTTTATTAACAAGCTAAAATAGCAGTTCTCAAACCACAGGTTGCAGTCCACCAGTGTGTCACAAGCCAGCTTTTGGTGGGTTGCAACTAGTGCTGGCCATGGTGCCGCAAGACATCTAGGGCATGGCCACCGGACTGCTAAAATAAAGTTGTGGGTTGGTGCCAGCTGTGGTAAAATTCTAACTGTGTGCTAATAACAAAGTTGTGAGTTGGCAACAGCTGTGGCACTGCAAGGTATTCTTGGGCACTACCTGGAACTGCAAGGTATTCTGGGGCACTGAGCTAAAACATTCATTTACAACTGTTTGCTGTTTTGGGAATTTATTCTATAATCCATCTACATTCATAAATTTTAAAGTCTAGTGATTTCACTAGCAAATAGACATTAAGGGCCAAATCCTATCCAACTTTCCAGCCCTGATGTAGTTGTGCCAATGGGGTGTGTGCTTGCTGAGGTTTGATGGCATGCAGCCAAAGGAGAGAACCACACTGTGAAGGCTACATCTGGGACTGAGGATTGGTGGATCACAAGAATACTGTATATTTGTAAAAACCCCATTGAAAAATGGTGGTTTAGAATAGCCTGCTCATGTAAGCCGCCTTGGGCATTTGCTTCAGCCTGGGAAAGGCGGGGTATAAATTCTTCAAAATAAAAAACAAAATAAAAATAAATCCTATCGTGGGAGGGTAGATATGGTAAGCGAATGTTTGTTCCTTTGCCTTGGGATTGCATTGCAGCTGCATCAGCAATGAAAAGTTGGGCAAGATTGGCCCCCCCTCCCCCCAAAAAAATTAAAAGCAGCCAAGGGGACGGGGGGATATATCTGATAATTGTGGCACTCTATGTATATGGAAGGAGAAGGTTTGAATCCTAGAGTGGATTATTTAAATTATCAAGAAAACAATTTAAATAAAAAATATTCAATTTATTTCTTCTGATATATGTACTAAAGCAGTGGTTCTTAACCTTGTTGGAGGTACTGAACCCCACAAGTTTCATACGTGCATTCACCGAACCCTTCATAGTTGGAAAAATAAAAAAATTTCAAATTCAAAACAGATATATATTTTATTAGTGCACAAAATGAACCATGCATCAGTTGCACATAAAATCACTGTGTTCAAAGAACAAAACATGAATGTCACAAAAACATAAACATAACTCAATGAATATTTACTGCAAATCAATGTGACTTTTGCTGTTGCCTTTTAGAGACAAGTTCAGAAATGTGCGGCTTCACCTTGGCAAGTGCCACTCTCATATCATTTTCGCAACAAAGTCTGTTCCTTTTCTTCGTTTTTATGTCTATTTTTATGCTGAGCGTGACGTCACGAATCATACAAGTGGGGTGAACGGCTCTGTGAACCAGGGAGGCACGCGGCTCCTGGCTGCCGCTCGGGCACTTTAACCCAAGTGGCGGCCAGGAGAGGAAACACCGTGCGCCTGCTGGTTCAGTTTAGCCTTCAGAATAGCCTTCAGTTTCTTATGGTGAAACATTGAAAATGCCATAAAAGTATTGTGTGAATGCATCCTGGCAAACGGAATGGACACAAACCTCCGCCGAACCCCTGAGACTGACTCACTGAACCCCTGGGGTTCGATCGAACTCAGCTTAAGAACCATTGTACTAAAGCTTCCTTGGCTAGAGTCGTCATGAAAAAAGAAACTCATTTTGGGGATTCCATGCCATGTTCCAAAGAACTGAAAGGTTTCCCAAAGTTTCACCCCAACTTTGTGCAGCTTTTTCAAGGGAATGAACTATACCCCCCCCCACAAAAAAAACCTTCAAAACCTAATAAAAATCCTTAGTTTCTGGCCTCCTATTTAGATTGACTAAGCTGTGCTGGAGGCAGTTGGCATTGGCTTGTGCTTTTTTAGCTTTTGGCTGGGTTAGTTGTGGTAGCTTTGAGTTTGGGAGGTAACAGAATGGATTATTGGGGTTTTTGGGTATAGGCTAATTAGATCACTCCCTTGAAAAAGCCTCACAAAGTTGGGGGCAAAACCTTTGAAAACCTTCTGAGTTTGGAATGAATAGTATTTCTGAGCTGAGCTTCAAAGATGGAGTATTTTTTTAACACACACCCGTTATAGTTAACATTATAGTTATGTTGAAGTTGAAAGTACTGCTCCCCCGCCCCCGCCCCCCCCGATTTCAGATCAAGAAGTTTGTATTTCACTGCAAAGTGACCCCTTTCTAAAAATCCAGAATCCCTCCCTTTGTTTGGCTCTTGGAGACCATCCACTCTAATACAGGCCTTTCTCACCACTCCCTTTCCATTGGAGTTTCTTTTCTCTTTTGGATTTTTAATAAAATACATTTTGTCTGCCATCCTAGTACATGCAATTCAGTGGATTGTCACATCTGATTGCTCACAGGTGCTACTATGATTTGGTTTTAAACAAAAGCCATTAGGTTGTTATCTCTTTTTTCCAAATCTCTCTCCTCTCCCCCCAACTCTGTGCATGAGATGTAATGTTGGCAGCTGGCAGCAAGTTTCCCCCTCCCTCATTCAATGACTGACCCAGTAAAAGAGCAAAATCAAGAGCAGGAAGGGGAACCTTAAGCACCATGTTTTACTTTCCTTGGGGATTTTCTGGCTTCCTTAACAGTAGTGAAACACACAAGATTTGTAATTAGTCCCCACATTTTTCCCTGCATTGAAGTCCCTTCCTGTTCTCTCTTAGATTGGGAGCAAAAACCTGTCCTTTCACCCTACAAAAGACACTATGTACAGTATACTCAGATGGCACAATGTAAATACAATACTACCACACTGCAGAACATAATTTTTGGCAAATGTTCAGCTTGTAACCCTCATAACGCATCATTGATGAATACAGGACTCCGCACCTGTTTATCAAGCAAAGGTCTGACTACTAAAGCGTCCAGTGCTGGTTGATTAAATCTAATAAACCCGAACACATGAAACCAGCCTTCTTGCTAGACTCAATATATACAGACTTAACTGGCAATGTAACCAGAATTGTTAATAGTGGATTAGGCTAGCTTGCAGGCAGAGTCATTGACACACAGCATGGGTAGTTGGATTTCCATGACCTAGGTCATATGCTATATCAGTTCTACACATACAGTCTAAAAGCTTCAGGTGAGTTAAGCTTGCCCAGGATGATCAGGACTAGAAAGTAGTAAAGCCTTGGATGTTCTATCAGACAGAGACAGCAGGGGTAGAATCTGAACCTAAGCACGAACAATGCAATAGAGCTTTCATCCTTTCTTGAAATGATTGTGCTGAAGGAAGCCATACCCGTAGGCTACAGCCATGGTCTTTAAACTTTCATGCCACAACTCAAATAAATAACTGATAGCTGATCCCCACCCCACCCACCCCCAGCAAGCAGCAATCTACCAGCAATGTCCTGTATGAACAGGAAGACAGAAGCACTCTAGGTACAGAAATGCATCTTGGATTTGAACGGTGTATAATTACTACAGTATGGATAATAATTAGTGTTCTCTACTTCTGTAGATGTCTCTTTGATTGCAAATGTTTGTGACAAGAATGAATTGCCAATTTTACAGTTGTGTTGGACCTCAAAATTATACACCAAGCAGAATTATATCATGTTACACAGGGACAACGAAGAGGAATACGAGCAGTTCTGCCTGTGATACTGTGATTCTTTAGTGCTGTGCCTCAGTTTAAAGCAAGCTCTGAAAATTCTGCCCAAACTGAAACAAAAAGAAATGCCTCACTTCCTCAAGCAGTCTCCTATGTTTACAGGGGCAGTGTTGTGCCAATCTACTAGTACAAAATTAGTGCTAAGATTTGAGATAATTCCCAGTGAGGCAGAGAATAACTGGGTGAAGGAAAGCCAGCAAGGCAGAATCCGCTATTACTTCCTTCCACATACTGTAATTTTCAACACTGAACCATGTGAATTGCATTTGTAACCAAATGAGTTACCTTGATGGCTTTAGGATGTAGAAAGCAGCATAGTATTACCCAAATAAATCTATTTTCAGAATTCTTCCAACAATTTGTCTCGACAAAGTATTTTTATTCTACAACTTGAAAGTATTCTTTTCTCATTCATGATTTCAAATATACAATGCAGACACGTCCAATAAAAAGTCACCGGACAGTTTAATTTGGAAGGTGCATCATTTTTTATATGCATAGACCACTATTAACTGCTGAAAAGCTATGATGAGTTAGAGCAGCAGGCGCCAAACCCTGGCTCACGGGTTGGATCTGGAAAATGCACTTCCTTGTCATGTGCAGGGCTTACCATTCTGTGCTGCTCCATCTTATCTTTCCAGCTAATCTTGTGAGGAAGTCACTCTGGGTAGCTACTTCCACCCCAAAATTGGGACACACAACCTGCTGGGGTGATGGGCAATGGGAGTAACAGCACGACTCAACTTTCTAACAAGACTGAGCTGGAAAGATAAGACTGAGCAGCATGGAATGGAGGGGAGAAGGCATTTTCCACACGCAGCGGCCCAATTTGAAGATCGCTGAGTTGGAGGATCTAAATGTAAACAGTACTCTATATGACATAGAGCACAATCCTAACCTAGAGTTAAGCCAGCATAGTTAGGCCAGGAATGTTTGGCCAGCACAAGGGACACTGTAATGCACGTTTGGATCGCTCTCAGACTCAAAGAGGCCAGTACACAGACATGCCCCATGCTCCTTTGACTTCAAGGGTGGTCCAAACACACTTTATGGTGGTCCTTGTGCAGGCCAAACTTTCCTGGCCTAACTCCAGGTTATGATTGTACCCATAAGGCTGCTGATATTTCCGCTATCAAACTACAATAAGGCACAATGTCCAAGGGTTTTTAAAATACAGAAGATATTTACAATTCAACTTAAAAATACAGTAAAAAGGGGAGTCGGGGTAGGTACCAATCCAGACAATTCTGGTAATAATAGGATACCATAAACAGGACTAGTCATGGGCAAAAGAGGTTAACAAAAGAGGTTAAGGTTAGAAAAAAGAATGAGTTCCAAATGATGTAGAATTGGTCTATGTCTATAGCAGTGTTTCTCAAGGTGTACTCCTAGGAGCCCTGGGACTCTCCAAGACTACTTCAGGGATTCTATGAGCATTCCATAAGTGGTCACCATCTTCCTCCTACCCAGCTCGCTCATCTGTCCTTCCTGCCTCTCCTGTTTGTAGCTTTTCTTCCTTGTTTCCCTCCTGTTCTGGCTGTCGGCAGGTACTTGATGTTGTGCTCAGTGATGTACCACTCCGGACACATGCCATCAGAGTTCTCCCAAGACTACATTTAGGCAGGGAAAAGGTTTGAGACTGAAAAGTTTGAAAACCTCGGGTCTAGAGTATTCTTTCAAATATGGTCAACACTTGCAACTTGGATAACCATTGGTGGAAATCAGAAAAAAAATGTATCTTTCCAATGGGTAAGATGTAAGACATTGTGTTACTCCCAAAGAATTCCATAAGTACTTCATGATTAAAATGCATTGTTGAATATTTATATACTTCTTTTCAACAAAAAAGCTGAGGTTCTGTGTGCTTGCTGAGGTTCTGGCTGTGAACTCCAGAAGCTAGTGGAGGACAGGGAGGCCTGGCGTGCTGTGGTCCATGGGGTCATGAAGAGTCAGGCACGACTTAGCGACTGAACAACAACAAAGTACATTATAAGCCACCGAGCAAGATTAACAGCTGATACAACGATCAAGGATAATGGAGAAGGGGAGAGGCAGTTATTGGGAAGGAAACACTATTTTTTCAGGCTCCTTAATGCCTTAGTAAAGCAGCCCCTCCCCCTTTACTTGCCTTAAGAGCCTTTCGCAGCTGTGAAAGCAAAGCGCAGGGGTCGCCTATTTGGTTGCAGGCACAAATGGCTCTGAAGATAAGGAAGGGCTGGACTTAGTATAGAGCAAGTAGGAGAATATGAAAATAAAGCTATATGCATGGGAGAGAAGAAGCAAGGTAATATAGTCAATCCTCATTTTCCGCTAGGGTTAAGTTCCTGGATATCCTTGCGGATAGCGAATTCGCAGGTAATGAATCATTGATCCTATGGGATTAGGTGCCAAGGAGTACCTTATCTGCCATCAGAGGAATCCAGTAGACAGCCTCAGGAAGCCAGCAGAGTTCAGCAGTAAGTGCCAAAAGATCTGAGTACTGCAGAGACCTTCCAGAGGCTGCAGGGATATTCAGAGTGGCACCTGCCACCAGAATGGACCCCTTAAACATGGCCGGTGAATACTTCTGCCAGCCATTTTAAAGGGGTCAGCACTGGTTGCCAGTGCTATTCTGAAGGTCCCTGCAGCCTTTGAAAAGTCTCTGCATAGTGGATAAGGACAACAGAGGCACAGATAACAAGGAAAGTAGCAATTCTGCCCATCACAGATAAGCGAGGTCACAGATAAAGAGGATTGTATTTACAATAGCAAAACAAGCACAGCAGGAAGAACACCTGTCTTTTTTTCTGGTGGCCCATGTTTTCTATATTCAGTTGACATAATACAGTACAAGAATTCCATAAGTACTTCATGATTAAAAAGCATTGTTGAATATTTATATACTTCTTTTCAACAAAAAAGTTCAAAGCAGTTTACAGAGAAAATTTAAAAAACTCAATGGCTTCCTGTCGCAACAGGGTTGACCATCTAAATCATCACAATCACAATCTAAATCATTACAATCATTATCAAACAGTATTTATATACCGCTTTTCAACAAAAAGTTCACAAGGCGGTTAATCATTATTATAAATCTGCAGTTACGGTGACGGGAGTGTAGGTAAGAGGTTCAGCACCCAGACACCTTTTTGCAATAGCAAAAATTTCCTGTTATAGCAATCTAGATCATACAACAATCTCAAGAAGTTAACACAAGTAAAATGTGGTTTCACAACATTTTCATATGATCCAGGCATTCCCTTGTCTCTGTAATGTAGCAATACAATACAAAATAGCAGAAATACATTTACAAAAGATGCACTAATTTTCCTCAGCTTGATTTAGAACTGGATTTGAGAAACAAGTTATTTTCCCCAACTCAAATTTGGAAGATGCTGCTCCCTAATCAGAGAACCCCACCAACTCTATCCTGAAAATGTGGCCATGATCATGCTCCTATTTTCGTATTTGGTAGCACAACCACCCCCATGAGCACTGAACCCTGTGCCTTCATGTTTACCCACAGCAGCAAGGCCATTTGGAGGTCTCTATATGAGCCCCCCTCCTGCCCCATGTTTTAAATAGAGCAATAGTAGCATCCTAAATGCAAAGAGTCCCAGAACACGTATGAAGAGGATCTGCTGCTCTGAACTATGGACTGGAAGAGGATAAAATAGAACCTAGAAATAGAAACAGTGGTTCTTTGAGTGGTCATCTTTACAAACACACATAGCAGAGTTCCATGCATGCACTGAGCCAACCTCTGAAACTTCCAGAACTTTTGTCAAGTGTTCTGCCACTGTGCTCAAGAATGGAGAGCCCATGCATGGCTATGTACCTCAAAAGAAAAGCTCAGACTTGAAGAGGACAGTTTTTGGGTCATGTGTGTGCACGGATGACTGCTGAAAGAACCACTGTTACAAATTAAGTAATCTACAATCCTCCTTCATGGTCTCTGGGCAGTCACATGTACTGGAGACTAGCTAGCATCAATGCCTTACCTAGGGGCAGGAGCACATCTGTCATCAGGTGTTATGCATCAGTGCACCCAAACAAAGCCCCAGTTTTTGACCACATCCAGGACGTAGTGCTCAATAAAAGTTGATGGTGCTGCACTGCAATATTCTAGAATGAATGCCTTTCAGGTTTGCAGGGGTAGATGAAACACTCTGGTAAAGTGTGTGCTAAAGGAAGCTGGTGATAACCAACTGGTGAGCCAAGGAGATGGGACTTAATAACCTAGCGGGCCAGATGCTGGACAGAAACAAAAAAATTTGCCCTTGCAGGGTCCCTACAACAGTGTTGCCTGCTCAGACTGATGCAGTTATATCAACAAAGAAAGGCTAATGGGCCTTCTCTGTGGTGGCACCTCTTCTATGGAATTTCCTCACCTTTGAGCTGAGAACAGCTCTCTCATTAGAAGCCTTCCTCTGAGGCCTGAAGATGTTCTTATTTCAAAATGCCTCCGGAACCCAGTGTGGTTTTCTAAGGGTACACTGGTTGCAGAATAGTGCACGTTGCATTTTATTAAATAATTGCTGCTTTTTGACGTTGGCTGGATTTCTACACTTGCAATACATAACCATAGCTGCTATGAGCCAAGTTCACACCGATTTTCAACCAGCATGCGGTGGAACATCGGTGTACTGCGAATGATCTTCATTTGTGCCATGGAAGTTTGGAGAAGGATCATTAATTAGTAGGGCCATTTGGGGGGGGGCGGGGTTGTCTGCTCCCAACCTGCAGTGCACCTTGTCAGTGTGCCATGAGATGAAATAAGTTGAAAAATCACTGTACTAGAGAGTAAACTGCCTATGCCAAGAAAGCTCAGTGTAAAGACTACTGCTCAGAACAGAGTTTGAGAATGTCTCAGCATCAAGGAGCAGGTATGAGGTTAACTCTGGTTACTAAGGTAGCAGGCCAGTAAAAATAGTATGTAGCCCAGTATTAATATCTGACTGTTCATAAAATGAGGTTTTGTTATAGGCTTCAGTTTCCATCTTGACAATACAGGTTGCGCCTCGGTATTCATGGGGGTTCCATTTCCAGAACCCTCATGGGTAATGAAACCTGTGGGTTTGGGCACCCCCATCCTCAGACCCATGTAGAGTCAAATCAGTAGGTAATGAGGCACTACCTGTATTGTCAAGATGGAAACTGAAGCCTATAACAAAACCTCAAAATTCCTTCCAAGACCAAGTTCCTTTAAGTGGTCATGATACAGAAAGGTTATGCCCGGGATCAAGGAATCATGTTTTCTACGTAGATGCAAACACTGCTATCCTTCTTGCAATGGAGTCGTCATTAAGTTTTAATCTGTTAGAGAGTCAGATGACACTAATCTCCAGTGTTTAGCCTGAATTGTTTTGGCAATGCCTCGGATAATCAAGTTTAAGAGACAACAAAGTAAGAGATATGCACTGAGTTAGCCTTTCAAATAAGATGGACTTTTCCCCCTGCAAAGTTTCAGTTGGAGAGTCTCAATCTACTTATGAAATTGTTGAAATAGGATATTTAAGACACTTTAATGCATCAGTTCGGTATCTTTTCAGACAGTACAATTTCTATTAAGTAGAAGACAATCACTAGCTAATGGAAGTAAGAATTGCCTCCGGGTGAGGCAGTAGGAACACTTTTGTACACTAAATGAGAACTGGTTTTTAGACTGAGCATATTCTTCCTGGGAATAAGTTCCATTGAGCATGATACACTTTCAAGTAGCCATGAATAGGATTGCGCTCTTACGCTCTTGATATACCACAAACATCCTGTATATAAGCAGGGTAACAATTTTTGTGGACTTATTTGTAAGACTGGTAAAACAAGTAGTTGCTGGTCAAACTACAGTTCCTCAAATGGTCACATACAGCGATAGCAACATTAAACTATACCCAAAACATTTATGCCACATAGAACTATAGACAGAAATATGTCAGAAAACAGAATGAAAAGATAAAAGGCAAAAGGGTGGCTATCTTGTATTTGGTGTTTAAATAAGTTATCAATTGAAGAAAGTCTGTCTTTTTGTTTGTGAAGGATGATAGGAAGCATTCCCAGTGATGGAACTGAGGGATTGGGTATTCATCCCATACTTGAGGCATGTATATCCCCACCCAGGCATAGGGTTCAATGCCGAAAGCAGCTCTAGAAGCTTCCAAGGCCAGTTTTGTGCATGCGCACTACAGTACTACTACATGTAACTCCATAGAACTCATGAAGAACTCATGAAGAAGGTATCACAGAAGCCTCATAGTATAGTAGCATTTTTTAATTTGAACAGGAAAAGAATCTTATTTATTCTTTTTATCTCCAATCAACAAGAAACAAATGAAAGAAACCTAATATCCTTGTAGTTAGCAAGGGATTTAAAGTTCTTGACCCCTGTGATTTTCCCACTGATTTAGTTCTCATGCTTCTTGTGGTTTTAACCAATTTTACTCTATGTAAAACTGCCAGAAATTGCCATACCTAGCTACTCCTCTCTAAGCCTAGCTGTCGTTTTTGGTGTTTGCATCTTTTGCTCAGTATGTTACAAAATGATCTCTTAAAATGGACCTAGTATAACATGATTATCTTAACACAACTTCCAAAGCTTCCCAACTATTTTTGCTGCCTCTTCTGTCTCCCAGCAATTTTGTTCATTGGTTTTGATATGAAGATGCTCTTTACATCTAGGCTACAATTTAATTTAGAATTCACCACACCCTCCCATTGTTACCCTTTTATATCATCCTTATTCTTACCTAGATTTCCTTGCTCAATGGTCAAGACCACTTCATCGATTACCAAGGCCCGAAAGCTGAAATCTTCTTCACAACACTTGGCTTTGAGTGCCCTCAGGATTTCTTGCTGAGGATAGTCTTCCTTGATACGACGATCTGTTAAAAACCACAGCCTGGGAGCAACGGAGCTACACATCTTGGACAAGTCCCACAGACTTTAGATCTCCTTTGAAAGGAATGTCTAGAATATTAAAGAAAGAAACTTAGCACACACACACAAAAGGTTCCCATCTTTTCCTATCTGTTATTATCTACTTGTATTAAACTTGAAATGGACAGTGACATGGTTCTCTACAACAAGACCTGCTGGCATAAAAAGATGAGCACTACTATAAAAAGATTCTGTCTGCTAAGATAGAGGAGACATTCTCAAATATCATATATTTGTCAAGTCTAGAAGAGCAGAACAAATGTGGTTGGGGGAGTAGGAACATATCCCACCACGAGATCGTAGCTTCATAAATTGTTAAATATACATGGCAAATGTGGTATGAAACACCTAAAACTTAAAGTTATTTCATATTACCCAAATGTTCACCAGTATTGTAACTCAAGGTAATTGTATTTGTATTTTTTTAATAAAATGCCTATAAGCATACATGTAACCATGATTTGTATATGCTCTGGTACAAGGCCACATCACTCAAGCCAAACTGCTTGCATATCCTTGCAAACCCCACATTGTATTTTGGACTAGTTAAATCAACGAACATGGTTAGTGGAAAGCATGAGGCCTAATGCTGAAAGCCAGGACACTTGTTATGCTGAAAGTTATATATCCTTGGAAGGAATTGGGGGGGTGGCGGGGGAAATAAGAGCATTCCAAGGCAGAGTTTGTTAGTCTGCTTCTTCCATTTGGAGGTTTGGGAAGTGAAACAGCTTTCACACAGGGAATCATACCCCTCCCCCCCAATAATAGATTACACACAGTCAGCAATCCTTCCAGCCTTGGCTTATATACTGAAAGGCTGCCCTAAGGTTAGGAAGAGAGGGAACATCTTGGAAAAAGGCAGAGACACTCTGGCCGCAACTTTGGGAGCAGCAAACAGTATTCTGCACAAGGAATTGATCCAGCTGTCTACAAGAAGGTAGCTTTTACTGCACCTTGGACTTTCTTTTTCTACTACAAGTTTCCTTCCTTCTGCCTATCTTTCTTCTTAGCCTAAGGAAAGGGACCAGAGAGAAGAGCATCCCTAACCCCTGCTGACCTTGAAAAGCCACCCAGACCCATTTAAAGGCAACTTCTAATTTTCAGCAAAAACCAGAAGTCACCTGTTTTCAGCTCCAGGCTTCATCCTGAAGCTCTGGTTAGATTTGGAGGGTGGGGCCCCCTAGGAAAACTGTGGATCTGAACAGCCATGATTTTCCATATCCACGAAGGTTCCTGGAATGGAATCTCACAGATAATAAGGGCCCACTGTACACTGAATTGGTACACTGGAAATCTATTTCTTATGGATCTTAGAATATTATTCCATTTGAAATCCTTGTAAAAAATTAAAGCACAAAATGTAGATGTTTATAAAGATTTCACTTCAACAAAGAGCTGGAGCACTATTTGTGATCAAGAATATATAGGTAAAGAACACAAGACTACAAGAATCCATCTTCTAGGCACCTACTGTATAGTAAACAATTCCAAATTTCTTTCACATTCTACTTTATTTTGGCTTGTACTGAAGAAGGTGAATCAGGCAAAAAGCTTTCCATTCTCTGAAAGTTTTCCATTCTCTCAAACTTACCCCTCTACAATATATTTGAGATAGCAACAAAACACATTGATAGGAAACTGCATCATAAATATCTGTACACATCATCATATTTTAAGTATAACGCATTACTCATTCAAAACACAATACTAGATGTTTCTCCAATGTATTTTCAACCACTGAATATTTAAAGAACAACCTGCAATGAAAAACACTGTACCCAATTTCAATTCTCCATGTAATGAAATCATATTTGTGTACTACACAGCCATGCCAAATTTGGGAAGATTGCTTAACCAGAAGTCCACCAAGAATACAGAAAGGGTGGAGCCAGGAATAGAAGACAGACTCCTACTTCAATTAAATTTGAAAAAGGAGTGTGTTCAACCATGAGCCAGCTAAAGCTGCCAAATGAACTATACTAATTCACAGAGCCTCCAGCAATTTTGCCATGGCAAGAATAGAATCCCCATATTGCTTTAATGAAACATACAAAACCTTTAGACACCATATCTCAACGCTGACATTGCTACACCAGCACTATCACCATATACTTTTTATCATCAACAGCAGTTAAGATGTCCTGTGATTCAGTGCATAATCTTAAAAACGGTCTATTCTGGCCTGTACAAATGAAATTAAGATAGTTTTAAATATAAAGGAAGATACTTCTTGTTTTTACATGTAAAACCTATTGTCTCAGATGTGTTCTATACCATTCAGTGGACCAGTATGTGGCTACCAACTACACCAAAAAGTTCCTTAATCCAGAATGACTAACTGTGTTAACCAAATAGATACATTTTTTTTTCAAACTGTGGGTCAGGACCCACTAGGTGGATTGCAAGCCAATTTCAGGTGGGTTGCATAGCACCTAGCACAGCCATCATAGAAAATATGGGAAGATGGGATACTGGAAAGGGGGACAGCTGTGTGGTTATTTTGCTTGTGGGTCCCGGTGCTAAAGTTTGAGAACCAGTGAAAGATTATTTGCAACCAATTTTGAATGTCCTTATTAAACCACGGCTAGCCTAGATTAAGGGCGTAATCCTAAACCGGGTTAGGCCAGCAAGAGTTAAACCAGCAAGGTTTGGCCAGCACAAGAAACACCATAAACTATTATATGTTTGGGCCACTCTTGGAGTCAGAGAGGCCAGCACACAGACGTGAGCCATCCTCCCTGACTCCAAGGGTAGTCCAAGAACACTTTATGGTGGTCCTTGTGCTGGCTAAACTTTGCTGGCTTATCTTATGCCGGCCTAACTCCAGTTTAGGATTGTGCTCTACATGTATTTTGTACCATCATTAATTTGCCCATCACTACCTTTCCAACCCTTCTTTTAAAGAGAAAAAAAATCAAATTAGTGATCAATAATTTGGTTGTGGAGGCCAAATGCGTGCAACTTTTAAAAAAGCATTTAATTATAAAGCTTATACCACAAAAAAACAAATTGATCTGTATGGTAGTACGGCCAATGATGACATTCTAATGAAGTTTAATTTTCAATTGGTAATTGAAAATCCACCCTCCCCTGCCCCTTTCCACCTTTCCCTGCCTCCCTCCCCCTGCCATCCAGAGCCCCTGCACTGACTGAGCTCAGCCAGCATGGGGACTTATTGGGCGGTCCCCATAGTGTGACTGGGTTGGCGCTGCTCCCTATGCCGACCCAGTGTGTCCTGGGCTAACACGAACATGCCTTACAGCGTGTTTGCAACAGCCCTGGGCTGATGCAGTCAGCATGTGTGGGCCCATGGCATAGTTTGGATTGCACCCTAAGCCATTTTCCTGTCCTCTGATCTGACAAGAGCAAGAGTAACTATTTTAACCTAGCTTTAATAATCTAGCTCATTTCATCTGCTGTAAGCAATATAACAGCTCCCTTTTAAACTCAATATCTTAAGAACATGACAAATTGCCATTTTAATTAAAAAAGTATTCTTTTTGCCATCCAACAATTATGACTAAAATTACAGAATTTTTCAACAGCTGGTTTCTATGCAATGTACACTACTATCTTATACACACTTTCCTGGGAATAGGTCACACTGAACATCATGAACTTTCTGAGTAGACATGTGTAGGACTATGCTGTTAGAAACATCACTTGGTTCAAGGTCTATAGCATGGGATCAATAGTTGCAGTATGTTCCTTCATTATACAGAAAATATCACCACAAGGAGAAAGACTAACATTCTTTCTTTGCTGAATATTTTTGGGTCAGATTTACTTTCACATGCCTAATCCACCAAAAAAAACCCTACCATTTTATTTGTACTAAGCTTCCATGTGTCTTCCCTTGGGGGCGGGGGGAGAAGAGAAAACAGAATTAATCATTATCTGAAGTAAAAATCATTATCTGAAGTATTAGAAAGCTAAAGAACAATGCATTCAAAAGCTAAAAAAAAAAACCAATGCATGGAGTGGTTAATTAACTTAAAGTGTATAGGAATTGTGAAAGACCAGCAGCATAAAAAAATAATTAAAGCAGAAGATCATTTTTATTTGATATGGTTTCAAATTATACTGGTTGGCATAAATTAACTAGGTTAGAACTAATTTTGTTGTAAAAGCTGTAAATGATAGTTGGCATATTATAAATTAAGAGATCAACTCTATTACAAGACCATCACTGGCCTTGTTAAACAGATTATGAAGCATTTTTTGATATATTACTTGTGTATTGTGATGGTTTTTACTATGATATCCTCTTGTTGAACAGTATGTCTTATTCTGCTAAAAATGTATTTTTCGATTAAAGTAACTCAATGGCAGGACAGAGCGAGCTCTTGTCTACATGGCCCCACCCCTTAAACTGCAAAGCCCAATCCAGAGATCCCCAATCTGTGAGGGTGGAATGCATGGGCTGACCTACTAGGGGATCCAGAGGGTCACATGGACCTGGGCGCCACCACTGCCCACCCTCCAGGGCCTCCAAAGGTATTGTGGAGCACAATAACCACGTGCTCCACAGGTCCTCCAAAGGTTTACTGCAGCCTTTGGAAGGTCTTTAAGCATTACTTCTGGTTTTCGCTGAAAACTGAAAGTTACACTTAAATGCTTTCAGAAGGCTGCAGCAAGGCTTTAGAGGGCCTGTGGAGCACGTGGTTATTGTGCGAAGCTCCAGGTGAGTGCTGGATGACAGGCAGTCAGGGGGCAACAGTCTACAGTCCTGACTACACATAGGTCAGGGCCACAACTGGCAAATGTGTAGAGGTGTTGAGGGATCCCTACCTGCTGGCAGCAAAATCATGATGCTTCAAGTAGCAGTAAGAGGCATGGCAGGTTGAGCTCCTGCGTGCAATTTTCAGGCACTTGAAAAAAGATTACCTACCCACCCTGGGCCTCTTACTGCTTTATGATCTCTGAAGGAGGAAGTAACTGACAACAACAACATTGCCAGTTACTTCTGGGAGCCACACACTGTGTTTGCAGTGCGGAATGGTAGTGTCATACACTGGGAATTTCAGGAAGCACTGGCCTAAGTCAATGCTCACACAGGAGTGCGACAGAACCCCAATAACCAGATGTCTCAAAACAGTGATACAGTACTTTGAAAAGAGAATAGCCTATGCCAGTGATTCCCAATCTGTGGTCCACCAGTGGTGGATCACAAAATTGACAAGGCAGATTAGGCGATGTGCATCAAGGATTAAACATCCTGGTACTTGGGGAGGGTGCAAACACTGGTACACATAGACACAGAGGCTTGAGCAACTGCAAAAGGGCAACATACGTAGATCCTGATGCTGAAGTGTTTGAGAACCACTAACCTATGCCATTGTACTTGCTTTTTCTTCTGAGTATACCTCCAGACTCAATAATGCTGAGTCTTGGGACAAACCAGTGAACAGATCCAGGTATTCAATAAAGTTCTCCACTCAGCCGAGTGAAATATCCTTACCGTGTGCACCCTCCTTGACTCAAATTATAGCTTGCCAGTTTATTATGGTTTGCATCTGTCTAGCAAATCAAGATAAAAAACCCAATCCTGGTTTACAGGGCGGACACACAAACCAGGACAGACAGAACAAGCAGCTAGTTTGACTCAAACCAGGAGAGGCAGCCTACCCATATTTAAAGGGAGAGGGAGTAAATAAGCTGTAGAGTCCTGTCAAATTTGGCATTATATGCCTTAACCACCAAACTGATGTAATATCTATAGCCAAAAAAACAAAAACAAATTTAAGATGGCGCAATTTCAGCCAACCTTGAAACTATTTATTCAAGATTTTGTTCTGTGTGCTTTATTAAAAAAACTGGTGTTAACACAAAAATATAAACCAGTAAAGTGTAACACGAACATAAGTCTAACCCTGTTCATTTTTTCCCCCTACGCCTCCATTACAGAAATTATCACTGCAGCCAGGTGACCAACCACATACTTCTTTGAAAGCATCAATACTGTAAACACACCCCTCAGCTTTCCCTTTTATATGCAAAGGACGCCACAGCCTGGAGAGAAAGGAATATTTCAGCTACCATGCTTGGCCAACTGCAGAAATGTAGAACACTCCCTTAACCTTCATCACTCCTCCTCTGTTGTGTTCTCTTGTATATATGGGGAAACACCGGAATGAATTCCTCCCATTTGCTGCTTCCACAATTCATTGTCTTTAAACACATAAATGATTCTTCTAGAATAATTCCCCTAAGCAAGGGAAAGCCCCTCAGCTTTGTCTCTTTGAGATACTACTCTCTATACCCAATAAAGCTGCATCCTTTTCCTTATATATACCCTTTTTGCTGGTGCCACCATGCCTATCTTTGACCCTAAACTGCACAGGAGACACAAACCCAATTCTCAATGCATATTACTTGCAGAGCAATCTTTGCTCCCTTCCCCCATCACAGTATATCTCTCCACCAGATGGGGGCCGGGGGGGGGGGGGAAGAAGAGAGTAAATGAATAAATCATGGATGTGTGACTTACCAGAGACTCGGGGGTGAGAAATAGCAATATCCAGAGACTGTTGCTTCAATTCCTCTTATCTTGGCTAGAAGAGATTTTTCTGGGACCGTCTTTGTTTTCTACCTTTAGGGCCCCCTTGGGAGGTAATCAAGCTCTCTCCTTGTCTTTTGATTCTTCGATAGTGGTTTGGTCACGAAGCCTCCAAAATGAAAAAAGGTGTCATGTGAACTGTATTCTCCTGTTACCCCAAAGGGTGATGCCTAATTGTTGCCCTAAAAACTAAATGGGGCAAGGGGAAAGATTTAATACTCCTGCTATGTCCGAGGAAGAACGATAAGAAAAAATAAAGACCTTTAAGTCTGCCAGTTAGTGTTCAAAGTACAGAAAACTTGTATGTTTCTGCTCCCTCAGAGCTGGGTCCCTAAAAAGGCAGTGTGTGGCATCACCAACACCTAGAAAGAGAAGAATATCTAGCTTAGTTTACTGCACTTAGAGCCCAGCTAAGTCCAAATGATGATAGGAGAACAATCAAAAATTAATTCTCAAAATTACCAGATCTCTCCACAGCCTAAGTCACCTTGAAAATGGGAAGAAACCCAACTGAAGACAGCTTTAAACATTCTGACATACGTATAATAGAAATGTGATGAAAAAACAAAATCTACATCCGAATTTTATTAAGACAGCACAAGTTGAGTCATTATACACAGAACCTACATGAAAAAAATGACATCGAATTAACCACGTGCAAAATTTCACAATTCCCGAGAAAGTCATTGTTTTCACCACACTGTTTACTCATACAGTCTGAGTTTAATTACTACAAAATATGGGTTTACACAGCATCATACATGAGTGTAAAATTTTCTATGCAGCCAGTCTATGCTACTTTTTTTTTTTCCAAAACCCTGAAAATAAAACATCCAGTGGATGGAAAAGGTTTTGTTTTAAGAACATACACAAGAGACACTTCCCACACGGTGGCTCATGCACGTCACCACAAATACCCAGACAAAGAATCCGAAAATAAAATATGCACGTGTATTCTCAATCAGAAAGGCGGAAAACGAGGAAGACAATACAAGTACAAGCCAGCAGGGCTTTGGACGAATCACTAACCTGGTTGCTCCTTCTGTTTCCTCCGCCTGAGCAAGACTTTGGATTTAGGATGGGGGAGATGCGGCAGGGCCTCCAATAACTCCCCCGATTACAAAAGAAGAAGATTAATAACAAACATACACGAGACCACAAAGGGATGAGGCGAAGTTGCGACGGAATGCTAAGGACCCACCACTTTAGGAGACGCTCCCCAAATAATCGTGGAGTCCCAGAGACGTAGGGCTACTTAAGCTCCTTCCTGAACAGCCTGCTCAGTTACTTCCCAATGTTCACCATAAATAACATAAAATAAAATAAACACACGAGAAGCGCAGTCGAAGATTGCCTTAAAAAAGGCACAGAACCCAAGAACGGGCGAAAACCCAACCCCCCCCCCCCACCACACCCACATGGCCCCCCCACAAGACCACGAGTAAAAGCCTGCTTGGGGGAGGAGGGAGGGGCGAACTGCCCTCCCTGCAGGCACAAGAGAGCTGAAGGGGCGCGTAATTAATGCCCCTCTTCGGCTCAGGGGAGGGAGGCAGCCTCGAGGCTGTTCCGCAGAGCGAGCCTCCACCCTCCCCCCCCTCTCCTCACGGCCTCTGCAGCTGCCTGGGTCGCGTACAGAACGCCACAACTACAGAAACCGCCGCAGCCTGTCCTCGATCTCTCGCTCGCTGACTGGCTGGCCTGACTGACTGACTAGCCGGGTGGGATGGATGGACGGGAGGAAGGACTCGAAAGACGCGAGCAGCGCGCACACGCGGCGGGGGGAGGGGGTGTGGTCGCCTTGCCTCGCGCACACGAGGACGTTTAGGGCTACGCTTCGCTCGCTCGCTCTCGCGCGCGCGCCGCCGCCGCCGCCAGAAAGCCCCCTCCCCTTCCTCGCCAACCAATCCAGCCCAGTAAGCGGGAAAGGCGCGCAAATGTTTGCCCGCCCTCTTCCGAGCGCGAGTGCGCCCACCGCCGCGTCGCGACTGCTTGCGAGGCAGCGCCAGTTAGTGCAAGGGGGAGGGGGCGTATGCGAGGGGCAGAGGGAAGCGAGCCAATTAGCCAAGCCTAGCAAGTCGCCTTCCTTCCGCTTCCCTCGTCGAGAGGTTTTTTTTTCTTAGCCCCAGGAAAACGAACGACTTCCTTCTCCAGAGAGTTTGGGGCTCCCTTCTTTTCCCTCAAAGAAGGGAAGGCTTGCCTGTCACGCACCCCACTCTTTGTAGGCTTCCGCGCGAACGCGGTATATCCCCCCTGCGTAGACTCCGCCCGCCACCACAGCTTAGCCAGGCACTGCTGGGAAAGGTATTTGCACAAATGAAGTAACCCTGAAAAAGAGTGGGTACTGAAACGATGTTGTGGCTAAACGCGCAAAGCCTTTGCACAATGTAGCTTATATTGTACCATGCTATGTACCATGTATATTGTAGCATGTACCATGCTATGGTATTCGTTATAAGCCGCTGTGAGAAAAGCAGCATAAACAATTTTCTACAATAAGTCTTAGAAAGCAGACTGGTATTATTACTCAAATGTTTCAGATTGATGGGGGGGAGGGGGATGCCATTGGACTATCTTCCGCCCTGCTATGCTTTTGTGTGCATAACACAACCTTTAACCCAAGGGGTAAATCCCAAATCTATGGCCACATTCTCACAACCCCACTCACCCCTTAAACATGATTGCACAAGGAAACCCTCATAATACTTAGGCTGCAGTCCTATACACAAGTGTCATAGAACTTAACATGGCTTACTTCTGTGGAGACATGCCCGATTACTGATGGTATTCATATAGTGCTTTCTTTCACACATACACCACAATCCTATGCATGTCTACTCAGAAGGAAGTTCAAGTTCTTAAATGGGGCTTACTCCCAAGATAGTGTGCATAGGATTGTATTTGTAGCCTCAGTAAATTCCCACCTAACCTCTTTACTTACTTAGTAGAGCTATTTCCTGGAGACAGAAGATATTGCTGTATAAATGCTTGATGCTAGGTCTTTCAGTTGAAAAATTGGTCTGGTGTGGCTCCTTCCCTAGCACCTTTTGCTTAGATCAGTGTTCCTCAACCTTTGCACCGGACCCCCAATGGGGTTGTGAAGCCTCATTTTGGGAGTCATGGCAACCTTTCAAAGCCTGTGCAAGAGAGGGCTTGAATCCAATTGAATAATGGACCGCCTTACCAAATCTGAGTTCTTTATATAATCCTGCACAGCCTCTTCTTGCTGTCTTGCCCTGCAGCTGTTAAGGCAAGTCCTGCTTAGGCTGCTACCTCACAGGGTTGTTGCAAAGACACATGCGGCATGGAGAAATGAGGCAGGCAATGGCAGGGGATGGGGGGACCAGGAGGGGGCAGAATTGGCAGTGGGTCCCCAGTCTCATACTTCAGTTATTCATTTATTTATTGGGGTCAAGGCACAAAAAATATTGAAGACCACTGGCTTAGATCACTTATTGTGGAGGAACAACTTACAGGATAGGCTGTTGTAACAAAAACAAGTCTTGTTGCACCTTAAAAACTAATGTATTTATTGTAGCATATAGGTTGCACCCTAATTCATGCATGTGATGGAATAAACTCTAGTATATGAAAGCTTATGCTACAACAGATCTGGTAGAAAGCCATATAACTATTATCAGAGAGGTTGGATCATGACTAAGGAGTGAGCAGACGTCACCAAAACAATTCCATCTTATGAAGAGCAAAAGTTTTTGTTTGTAGAGCACTTGTGGTACCTTACCAGCTGATAAGGCTCAGAAACAGATTTTTCAACCAAGTACATAGCCTTGGATGTGAAATTTTTTATGGATTTGTAAAGCTTCCATGAGGTACCATTGTTATTAGTGTTTGACATGTTATTGTTCCTTTGTATCTGAATAGATGTATTAGTTTTTGCTACATCCTCACGTGAATGGGTTAGTAGTTATCCAGGCATAAATATGGATCCCAGATTTCCTAAGTATAGGTCTGCGCCAGTGGTAGGATTCAAATAAATTAACAACCGGTTCTATGTCCTTCAGGGCAGCCGCTGCCTTTCTTCCCTCTCCCAACCTAAAATTAACAACCGGTTCTGCAGAACTGGTGAGAACTGACTGAATTTCACCACTGGTCTGTGCCCATAGTTTACAGAAAGAAGGTAACCCCAGCCCTTAGTTCTAATAGAAGGAAAAATCTGGAGCACAATAAATTTGTATTAGTAACTTTTAGTCATTTGATTTCTTACGAAGTATTTGTCAGCTGTTCAATTGGTCCTTTGAATCTCTTAGTACTGTTTCAGTTCTGTGAATGGGTAGCTGAAGAATAATTTTCATAAACACAAAGTAAAGTCTCTTGTTTGAATAAATGTCTTTACTCATGTGAGAACATAGATGTGTGCCCACAGGCAGCTGAAATTCTTGGCTGGCTTTCAATAAGAAAAAGAAATAGTAATTTCATCACTGTTCTGCACTGTTCAAAATGTGGAACGGCAGATACAGAAATATTCTTTTACTATACAGTATACTTATTTTTTAGCCCAACATGACTGTAAAAATAATCAATTCACTTGAAAATTAAACAGTTTAAAATGTTATGTCTTCAGAATCTGTCTTTTCTGTAAAAATTGCTGAAACAGGTATAATCTATTCTTTAATAAAATAATAATAATACTCGTATTTATATACCGCCTTTCTTTGGTCATTAGATTACTCTAATGACTGTAACTCAAGGCGGTTTACATGGGCAGACTTTATTCATAAACCCGAAGGTTTTTACAATTTTACAGAAATGTTCTATCTTACAAGAACACAGATGGATCTTTCTGGATTTAGTCTTCTTTCTAGCCGCACGTTTGTCTTCTGCTGGCTGATAAGCGGCTTCTCTACTCCCACCAGAGAAGCAGCTGACGCAGCACACTCCCCCTCTCACAAGGCAGCCGGAGACAGCTCAGCTTTTAATCAGCTGCAGTTTTTACAAGGTCTGCTGCTCACAGAGACTTCCGGTAGTCCCGAACTGGTGACCTTCAGATCTTCATCTTCAGGCAAACGGAGGCATTAACCCTCTCGACAAATCTTCTGCCCTTTTCTACCTACCTTTCCTGTCATATCTTCATCAGTATCTGCTAATAGCGCCAATATTTGCTAATATTTGCTAATTATGTTAATAGTAGTATACATTTACTGGATAATGTCCCACTTGTCCCACTGAGCTTAATGGAGCTAATCTCAAGTATGCATACAATTGCAGCCAGAGGCTGTAATCCTATGCATATTTACCTGTTCAGAGCCAGAAGTGACATCATTAAGCAGGAAGTGATATCACTGAGCAGATGATAGCCAGAAATAATCTCTTTGATCTCACCTAAGAACTCATTAGTTGCAAATGGCAGAAGAAAAATTATGCAAATCTTGATATTTTCAAAATATGAGAGAGCCCAATTATGACAGGGGCTGCCCTTTTATACACACTGCTTCAGCCCAGGCATCACTTCACAGCTCAAGTGCTCTATAAAGTGATGTCTCAGCACAAACCGCACTGTTGAAAGGCTGGCCTGTGTGATAATTGGGCTCTCCCAGCCCTCTCAGCAGCATCTCTTTCTCTCACCCCTCCTGGTCTGCCCCTCCCACCACAGCATTCCTTGCTTTCTTAGGCCTCCTTCCACCTCTCCCTCCCAGAGCCTCAGCAGCAGTGCTGAAACAGTGGAGGTGGGATTACCCAGCCATTTAACTTATTATTTTTGCCTGTGAACCACTTTGTTGAAAAGTGGTATATAAATACGGTTGATTATCACATGGACCACATAAAAAGCTTCTACAGGCTGTATCTGGCCCACTGACTTTATTCTTGACACCCCTGGGCTTCAGCTTAATCTGTCCCTTCCCTTCTGAGCTCCTCTTCTCCTGTGCTGATGGAAAAGTCTACACACAGGATGAAAAAGTTCATTGTTGGAACTTGTATTTCAAAAATACTCTAAAACTCACAACTTCTTCACCAATATGGGGCAGTGATGGTGAACAATATAAATGAGAATTGAGTGCCACTAAACAGAAACATTTGTGTTCTTGCTCTGTCCAAAATATACCTCAGTAAATATCACAAAACAGAATTTTATTTTTGACTTATACAGTATATTTATTTTAGAAAATTTTGATCCTACCTTTCCAATCAAGATGGAAAGCTCAAGATGGTTTACAAAATAGGATTAATAAGAACAGTAAATCAAATAGCAAAATTAAAACAAAAATAAAAATTAAAGTATAGCCACTTAAAAATCCTGAAGAGCCTAGCTCTTAAGATGATTAATTAAAGAACTGCCAAAAAAAAAATATACCCCAGGTGTTTAATAGGTTTTGAAAGACAGCGAACTTGGGTGCTAAACATAATCTATCCAGGCTGGATTTCCACATTTTAGGAACCAATGTGAAGAAGGCACACTCTCACATATCACTACCTACAGATAAAGCGTGTACATATCTACTTAGAAGTCCCATTGTCTTCAATGGGCTTACTTCCAGAAAAGTATGTATAAGATTGCAGCCCAAGTCTCAGAAAGTAGGAAAATTTGCAGGAAGCCTTCCCCAGCTGATAAGTGAGCAAGAAGATTTACAGGAAATCCTTTAGAATAAGCCATGTAGGTCTTTAAAGATAGTAGCTGGTACAGTTGGCCTGTCTACTTGCACAATCTACTTGCATGAATTCAAGAATACACACTCCCCAGCACCCCAAAAAGGGATTAAGAAAAAGAACTTCAAACAGAGCAGGTGATTCCCCCTGCAGTTCAAATTAGTGTGTTTCTGCCGGAGTGATCCTGAAATGAAAAAATGAAGCTGCAGTTCCTTCAGTCCCCATACTGTACTGCATACAGTTCCCATACTGTACTGCAGATTCCCAAATTGGGGTGTCACAACGCTCCAGCCTAGGAAGCCCTGCCTCTGGCCCCTTAAGAGGCTGGGGAAGGCAGTGAGACGATGCCCAGGATTGTGCTGCTGTTGGAGCTAATTGTTTTTTTTTTTTCACTTACCTGGTGCACCACGACCCTTCTGTAGAAGTAAAAAAAGTGATCAGAAATCACTTTCAGAAATAGCAAAACTGAAGTGGTTTCCAATTGCTTTTTTTACTTCTACAGAGGCTTGGGAAGCCCTATGGATGGCTCTGTGGGGCTTTCTGCACCCCCAATCAGCTGGTGGTGCACCAGGTAAGAAAAAAAATTCTGAAGAGATTGGGAACCATTGCTGTAATATGATTTTACTTTTTAAAGAGACAGTACATATTCTTTGGATTTAAGGGAGTTTTAACCATAGCCCTCAGTAACTGAATAATCTGTTCCCAGACCCACCGCCCCAGTGTGAAAACTGGAATCTGTGGATAATTAAATCCAGGGGGGGCATTAGAGTACCTCCAGAAGTGTCTACCAGTCACTTCCAGAGATGTTCTAGGCAAAGGTAGGCTGTATGCAGCCTCCACATGCCTCAGAAGGATTCTTAGAGGCTTTTAAGAGGCATGTCCAGTTTTTTTTGTCCAACTGGAAGTGCCTCCCAGAAGCCTCCAGGCTTCTGGTGCGCATGTTCTCCTGCACCTCCCGCAGAGGTCACAAAGGCACTTCCAGACTGCAAGGAGACTTTTTTGGGCCTGTGGAGGCCACACCTGGGAGGGGAGGGGAGGCCCTCCAGCATTGGTACACTTTTGGGGCTTGGGTAGGGTGGTCGATAAGTGGGCCAGTCCGGGGAGGGGGTGGGTCTGGCCTAAGCAGCCTTGGCCATATCCTAACCCCCATCCTGATTGGCCCTATATGAGCTCCTTCATAGTTGAACTAGCAATTTTGCAGGTGCATCTCCAAGTAGTCCTATTGAGGCTGGGGCTTGCCCCAAGGTGGCCTCCAGCTGCCTCCGGTGCTGGATATAGCACAGACCAACCAACCTGTCTGTTCCGATGCAGGTTTGGTTTGGTATGTTAGGAACTCATTAGCTGCAAATGTCAAAAAATATACGAATCTTGATCAACACAAAAGCCTGCTTCGGCATCCACAAATATAATTATCTGTGGATGCTCCCTGCAACCCTGTGCAGCTTCCCTGAGGCTTAGAATGCCTTAGGGCAAAAAAAAAATTACTTCCAGTTTCTGCTGAGAAACTGGACATTCCTGTTTTTTTGCCCGTTTTGGGCATTCTGAGGGCTGGCAAGGCTGCGCATGGTCATGTGTGGCTTCCCTGGCCCTCGAAAACCCTCCAGACCACGCCCATCTCTAATCAGGTTCAGGGGTGGTTGGGTGGGTGGAACCAAAAACGCATGTCTGAATACCCACGGTTTTTGTTATTTATGGGGGTTCCTAGAATGGAATCCCCACGGATAACAAGGGCCCACTGCATTTTCAAAATATAAGAGAGCCCAATGATCCTGTGGACTACCCTTCTGCTGAGGCATCACTTTACAGCTCTGCAACTGAAAGGTGCTCTGCAAAGTAACGCTTCATTGCATTTCCCAATGCATTTCCCTTTATCGCCCCTCCTGCTGCTTCGTACTGTTCCTCCCTTCATGCACGAAAGGTGGAAATGCATGTCCGAGAATCAGGTTTTTTCTTGCTTCGGGGAGACCCACGGAGGGGCCTATGGGCTCCCCAACCCTGCACAAGACCCCCTGACCACCCAGGTATATCTAAAAGCTCCTGAGTGCCTGCTGTGCCACAATTGCTGTGGCACCATTGGTTCACCCCAGCCCAGTCCCCACTGCTGCAGTAACTTGCAACCAGACGTGTACCTAAAGGGAGATCACAGCACTAACCATTCCTCATCCTCTTGGGAGCCTTTCCAAGCAGCTAGAGCAAACAGAGGCTACGCTGGCTCCGACGAGGAGTGGCTGCTTGCAAAACGTAGTGTTGTGATTGCCATCTAGGTATGCCTCTGCTTGCAACGGTCCCCAAGTCCAAATAGGACTTTGAGAACTGCTGTTCTAATGCAATTTATAACAGGATTTCTCCAAGGAAAGCTTGCTATAACAGGAAAGGGCCATGTCTAGTATTCTTCAGTACCTGCTGGACATGGAGCACTCCTTCAAACCAACAGTTATCCAATCAGTTCAGGCTTAATGATGTACCTTTTCTCCTGGCCCTCATTTACAAACATGCCAGATTGTCATCAGTATTTGAATAATATCTTTTGCTATATGTTCATCTTGCAATGCCACATCATTTATTCATTAAGTTACTACTCTCTTGTTCACAACCTTGAAACTCAGTACATTTAATTCATTCAGTTCTCAGGCATTGGTCATATATGATCAATATGCTATGGACATTTAGCTACTATACAGGAAAACAAATGTAAAGAAAGTGGCTGCTTTTCCTAGAGAAATTTCTCCCCTCTCCACAGCTGCTTTTCTCCTTGCAGAATTCCACACATGCCAGGGGGGGGAAGCAGTTGAGGGAATAATTTAGGGGAGACAAATGGCAGGATATGCGCACAGGGCTTCTCTGATCCAAATCTCCCATAACTGTTTTTCCCAAGGAAGAGGAGCCATAGACTTTTGATGCTACACGTTAACATTAGTTCCACCCCAACCTTCCACCTCACTTGTCCAGCAGCATAAAAGCCAAGCACTGGCTATCTGATATCCAACATGAGCTCTGTGGTGGTGCAACCACATGAGGGGCTATATGATGTCAGAAGCTTTACATCTGAATCAGCCCTAGTTACCAGCTGCATTCCAGTATGAACACATCCAGCTGCATTCCAGTGTGAACAAATCACTAATGGAGCACCATGAGGAAAGAAAGAGAAAAATAAAGTAAATTGAAAAGGAATGCAAAGGAGAGGGGCAAACCACAGAAAGATACAGGAGAAAATGGGAGGCAGGAGCAAAGAGCAAGTTATTCCACCAAAATTTGTACCTCTGAAGTGGCTATTTAAACCTTAAAGTGCCATGGCAAAGTTAAACAATTGCTTTGGGGCATGAAAAGCTCCAAAAGCTGCGAAGATGTGGCTACTACACATGAGAAAACCAACACCCCTCCCAAATAGACCATAATGGGATAAACATAACATGTACAATATCTGTTTAGATCTCAGAGAATAGGAAGGTCTGATTCACGGGGCACATTCTAACTAGGACATTGCTGGAAGTTGTTCTTTGATATCTGCTTTGGGGTGGGCTTTTTTTTTTTTTTTTTTAATCAAAAACCAGCTGAGAAATTATAAAGTAAGTATGTTTTGGAAGGTGCAGCCTGTGCCAGCAAGGGCCAGAGGCTCATAGGGGACCAGAGGCTTGCTGCAGGCTGGATAAAGACTCTCTGAGGACTGCATCTGACCCCCAGGCTGGGGTTTGGAGACCCCTGTTCTGGATTCTGCTCTGCAGCTCTATTTCAAAATGCAAAGCAGAAGAGTGGGATGATAGGAGAAAGTGGGTGATGGTGGCCAAGAAGAGGAGGTAGAGAAAGGGATGCTTTAAGGGCGGCAAGCTGCAGGGGGTCTGGGTTAGGAAAACCTGGGGTTTGTATTCAGTACGCTGTCTTGGCAAACAGCTATTCTCAGCATGACACACATGGTTTTTTCCTCTTGCTCCTTCTCTTGAGACAAGGCTACATCTTTTGCATGTTCACTTGGGTTCACTTTTGCATGTTCACTTGCATGTTCCACTCTGAATTTGCCACCCAGTAAGACTGGGTAATTTGCCACCCAGTAAGACTGGGTAATTAAGAGATTTTCTCTAGAAATCAAGTTTTTGTTGCTTTTAAGGCCAGCAAGAATTCCTGAGTTCTAAAGGGTTTGCAAGGCCACATGCTAACGTATAAGAAGTGTACAAATCTCCATGCATAATGGTTGTTTGTTAGGGGATGAGATGTGTTTGCCTTTTCAGGAGACCTTATTTAAGCCCTTGTTATTTTAGCATGTGAAGGCCAAATCCTACCCAATTTTCCAGCCTTGCTGTAGCCATCCCAATAGGGTATGTGCTGTATTTCATAGTGGTGGGGAAGTTATGTAGGCCTCCTCCAGTTAAGATTACATTAACTTCAGCAGAAAGTTGGATAGGATTGGACCCTTAGTCAACTCACGATTTGTTGAATGTTATATGGCTAGAATGGGCATGGTAATAGGGGCCTCACAAATAGCTCCTGGCCATTTTTTTGTCCAGCCAACAACAGTGTGCCACTTCAGATACCAAACCAAAACCAGGCTTTAAAATTGCTTTTTAATGTTTTGCTTATTTGGACTGAAAACTATTCTGCTAATCATATATATCCGTGATTTTCAACTCTACATCTCACAGCACACTGACAAAGTACTAAAATTGTCAGGGAACAACCCTTTTTTTAAAACAATTGACAAGACATACAGTGCTGCTGGTGGATCTCATCCCCCAAAAGCCATACTAATAAATGACTGACTCCCAAACTTCCATGACACCTGCAGACCATTCACAGCACACCAATGTGCCATTGCACTGGCTGAAACTCACTGATATCTATCCTTACTGCCCTATTAATTTCTTGCTAGTTTGGGGGCAAAACTACCCCTGACAATTTAAGTATTGTTAGCCCCTCTATGGGCTTCTTTAGTCTACAGCAGCTGGATTGGGGTCCCTAGGACAGCAGTGGGGGGATTAGTGTTAGTCTTGTTCACCAATGGCCCAATCCACAGGAATCCCTGATTCAGCTGCTGTCGACTAAGGAAAAACTAATCCCACAACAATACTTTAACAATATACATCACACTTGTAACTTGTCTATATTTTTGCTGCTGTTGCTTAATATTACAACATTATCTTTTCATTATTGTATTAACCTTGGCTATTTGTTAATTGCCTTGTTTGTTTTTCGACCATGACAGTGTGTAACATACATTTTAAAAATATATACACTGTACCTATTTTAGACATTTATACCCCACTTTTCTCCCATAAGATCATGATGCCCATGGCAACTTATAACAACAAAATAAAACAAACTATTTATAGAAAAAGAGTATTATACTGCACCTTCTTGGCAGGGGCACTTTTTTTTGGCACTACTCACAGTGATCAGAGTAGCAAGAGTAGCTACTACTACTCTGTTTGGACTAGCAGCAATCAGTGCTTTAATTCAGAGCCCATATCTTCCACCAGTCAGCTTAAGCCCTCACTGTATGCCTGAGGCGCCACAACAAGGCACTCCTCACTACTCTTTTCCAACTGCTTTGTTCTTCCCCTCCCACCCACCATGGTGGAGGGAGCAGTGGCAGAAGTGATTGCCACGGGTGCATCATGCCACTCTTGCACCACCATGTCTTGGAGGGAGAGACGGGAGTAGATGGGAGAGGGCACAAGAAAAAAGTGAGACAACCTAAGGGAGAGAGGTCACAGGCAGGAAGAGTGGTGTTCACAGTCTTGTCCCCCCACCTAACATGACTATGAGTCCAATCCTATGGGTTTGTATTGCCAGCACTACTGCTCAGCGCTGGTTCTAGCTGTCATAAGCCATAAAGCATGCTTATGGCACCTGGAAAGAAAGGAATGCTGGAGCACCACTGTGCCAGATTCCCTTGGCACTGACTCTCAGCGCCACAACAAAGAGCTATGGGCGCCCCTGAAGTGCCATTCGCTGGTAAGCATTATCAGGGCAGGGTTGGAGGCAGGGAGTGGGCAGAACAGGATGCGGGAAGATTGAGCCCACACAGAGGGCGGGGACAGCAGCAGCCTCTGCTGCCAAATCCTAACCCCCTGCGTAAGCCGGGCAGGGTGACAGAGGTCTCCTTGACTCTGTGGCTGCTCAATAGCAGCACAAAGCCAAGGAGATCCATTGGCGCTCCATTCCCTGAGGAGGCCCAGGTGGCCTCAGGATGCAGCAGTCGCCATTTTGGCACCACTGCTCCTCCAGGGGCCGCAGAGCATACGACTGGGCTGCGTCTCACCTATGGAAAGGCAGGCACAGTATTCCACAAAGCACCACATCTGGAAGCACCTTGACAGGTAGCTTTACAGGTTCTCACTCTGAGACACATGTCTCTTCTCTTGCTCCTTATCTTGAGACAGGGCTGCCAAACAGCTATTCCCAGTCTTGCCAGAATTCCAGTATTCAGGGATCTTGGGGCAAAAAGGATTTGTCAAGCCAGAGGCTGACGCTCCAAGTATAATTGGCATGGCTTGAAAAAGCTGTTTGGTGCTTGGGAGCAAACCCTGTTTTTCCGTGTCGACGGGCAGAAACTCGCGTCGGCCCACCACGGCCTGCAGTTTTGGGGTGCTCCGGCGGCACATCACCTCGTTGAAAAGCGAGCGATCGGGCAAGCAGAGCGCCCCAGCAAAGAGCGCAACAGGAGCTCCGGCGTGGCCGTTTGCGCGTCACCGGGCACCAAGCAGGAGGGCCGCGTGGGAGGAGGAGGGGGAGGAGGAGGGGGGCCGCTTGGCGCCTGAGCGAACGTGACGTGCTGGGCGTGCAGGAGAGCGCGGGGCTGTGCGGTGCAGTGCGCCGCGGCGCCTCTTCTCTCCCCCCCCCCAGCTGGAGCAAGGCGGCGTTGCAGCCTTGCTCAGCTTCCCTTCTCCCGGTGCAAGCCGGCTGAAACCGGCTTCAGCTGCAGCGAGGTGTCGGCTGCTGCTGCTCTCAGAATGACTAAGTGCCCGCACGTTTCGCCTGCCTTCTCAGCCCGCCCCTTCCGATCAAAAGGCTGCTGCTGCTGCTGCTGCTGCTGCACACAAGATTGAAGCAGCGGGAGGAGGCCGGCGAAGCTCCAAGAGGTGGGGCTGCTCGAGATGCCGTTCATTCCCCCCCCCTCTTTGTTCCCCCGTGACTTGAACCACTGAGACTGGGGGGAGCGTGGAGGCTCCACAGTGGGACTGCGGGAGGGGTGGACCGCGGTTGCCACCCCTCCTTTCTGCTGGCCCGTCTGTTAATACCTTTATCGCGCTGCCGGGCGTATAGGAATGTCGTACCTAGATGATGGGAGGAAAGCTGCGCATGGCAACCTCCTGAGCTCAGTGGGCAGCGTGGTGGATGTGGATCCATGGGGCTCCCCTACGAGGTCGTGTGCCTATGCGTCTCTAAAACCTCACGTTTCCCATCTGCAAAATGGGGCTCATGCAGTGCAGGCTTGTTTTAATGCGGGCTAGCATTCTCGCTACACTGGCGCAAAGCCCCACAAATCCCTAACCCGTGTTCAGCACGAGGGGGAAGGAACAACAAGCAACCCTGCAGAGGTGCCTCTTTGTCAGTCTCTCCTTGTTCTTCTGAGCATCAGTGGACACCACGGTGTCAGGGAGACACTCTCCCAAAAGGCTCCCCAGAAACAGTAACGTTCACTGGTCTCTACCAAAGAGCCAGGATCCACAGGCTGTATCTGCCCACCCACCTCCAGGCTTGCTGAAATATAAAGCATACTACTGGCTGCTGCCAATGAGGGGCAGCCACCAGGCTGCAATGCCAAAGAACAAGCGGGCAGCGGTGTGCTGTCACAAGCCTACCAGATGTGAAAAGGATGGAAGCAGAATGTCTGGATGGGCGTTGCCAGTCTGCCTAGGCACATGACCAGCGATGCCTGGGCAAAAGCCAGGGACAGGAAGGAGGAGGAGCACTCTTGTCCAAGGAAAAGGGGGAGCCACAGGGGTGCAAGGAGCAGAATATGGACTTGAGCATGGCACAGGTGCCAGGAGCAGCCCCGCATTTCCATCAGCAAAGCTCCCTGTGCATCAGATGCATGCAGTTGCCCTGGCATTGCTAGCGCAGAGCCAAACCACTGACAGCATGCATTGCCACCCCGTGCCCTGGTGAGGCATCGAATTTATGGGAGGGGAGAAAGGAAGGATGAAGGAAATGATGCAGGGAAGCAAGAGTGGGAGGCCCTCTCCAGATGGAGTCAGCTTTAGCAGGGCACAGGTGTCTACCCAGTGGGGGGCAGCCCCACTGTGCTCATTGTTAGCCGTTGGTGCCACAGGGACTTCTAGCACTATAATGCCAGCTGTGCTTTCTGACTAGGTCCCAGCTGTGTCAGTGAGTCCTCCACTGGTGAAATGGAAGGGGGAAAATGCTCGCTGTATCTTCCTCTCTGTATCTTCCTCACTGGCCACCAATGGCTGCACAGACTGCTGTGGAATTAAGCATGTGCCAAGGGCAGACCCCAGCCCTATGAATCTCCCAATACCCAGTCTCACCATGCACCTGCCCTGGACAAGGTCCTGCTGTGTATGGTATGAGAGAGCCATCTCCGGTCCCAGAACCTTGTCCAGTGCCTCTTGAAAACAAATTACACAGGAGTGATCTGGCCCACAGCCCTAATGATCCCGAGTACATTGTTTAGACACTTCCAGGCACAGCCAACTCAGGAATGGCAGCCCAAGGCCGCAGTGTGCCCTCCCCCGTGGCAAATTATGCTGCATGCCAAGCACTGAAGCCCTTGCCTAAGCCTAACACCACCTCAGCATTTCTTGTTGTCATCTCAGGGCCCTGCGGTGGTTCACTACAAAGGATTGACCACTGACCTTCCTACAAGGTGGGGGGCAATATGCTAAGTATTGCAGGCGTCTGAGCTTCTGTGTAACGGGGCCCCTCCCCCTTGCTCCCAGAGCCATTCATGGTTCGGAGAGCTGGCTCAGAGGCTTTGTTCTTCAAGCCACGAATGGCTCTGGAGGCGAGGGGCCACATTACATAGGAGCTCAGGTTCCTGCAACACGTAGTGTTTTGCTCCCCTTGTAGGAGCCTCCCTCCCCATTCACAGGCCTGCTTTGATGCCCTTTCCCCAGCTCCCTAACCCCTGCAGGTCCAGATGGAGCTGCACTACCAATCACAGCACTGGACCACCATGGTCCTGATGATGGTGTTGCTTGGATTGGCTGGCCATGAACATTGCATGGCTCCTTCCACTGCACCAGTATGCAAAATGGCTGCTGAGATGCAAGGATGGACTTGGAGGCTGTTGGGATGTTTGTGGGGGTCATCTCTAAGAATATTCACCTCCAGCTCTCATGGAGAGCTCAACTTCCCCTAAGAGGGAAGCTTGGGAATATGGAGAGGGTCACAGAGTGCCACAGGGCATCATGGTGCTTCTGTGGACAGCCAATTCTGGGGCTAGTAGAAGGCACTGAAATTAATCTTCCATGTCAAATGGTCGCTTGTCACTTTCAGAGTGCAATCCAAACCTGGAGTCAGGCCGACACAGTTAGGCCAGCAAAGTTTGGCTGGCACAAGGGACACCGTAAAGTATGTTTTGGACCACTCTCAAGAGTCAGAGAGGCCAGCACACAGATGTGCGCCATCCTCCCTGACTCCGAGAGTGATCCAAATGCACTTTATGGTGGTCCTTGTGCCAGCCGAACTTGTGCTGGTTGAACTCCAGGTTAGGATTGTGCTCCCAGTAAGTTTGCATAGGCTTCTATTGAACCATTAGTTCAACAAAACAATTAATTCTATTGAACAGTTTAAGTCCTGGTTGGTTCTCATGAAACTTTGCACCCATGTATTGAAATAGTAAAATTGCTAAAGAGAGGTGGAGGAAGAGTGATAACTCCAGATCAGCGTTTCCCAACATTTGTCGTCCGTCCATTCCCCCCTCCCCCAATTTGCCTGTTCCATCTATCGGAAGTACCACCAGAAGTAACTGGCTTCCAGATCGGGAGGCCCAATGTAACACAACAAACATTGGTGTAAGGCTCAGAGCAGATGGAGGGGCTTTGGACGGAGGGTGCGAAAAGTGCACACTGGAGTTCTGCACGCTGAACTGAGCCTCCTACTGCTGCTTGTTGTGTTGCATTACTAGTCTTGCTGTCAGGCGATGGGAGTCTGGGGGCCAGCATGTACCACCAGGCACCACCTCAAATACCACCATGGTACGAGTATCACTGGTTGAGAAATGCTGCTCTAGATCAGTCTCATTTTAGAAGGGGGACCCTTTCCCTCAATTGTTTCTCAAGCTGCATCCTTCAAGCAAATCACCTTCGTTCTATATCTTCTCTGCTCGTGCTGGAAGAATACAAGGGAGCCTCTTTTGTCATCTGTTTTTTTGCGTGGTGTAGCCTTACATAAGCCTGTTGGGTTGATGGGGAAGACGAGCTGATAATCCCTCTCCCCACCTTCCTTCTGTTTCAGACAGTGCCATTGCTGGAAGCGGAGGAGGAGGAGGAGAGGAGGAGATGCCTTGTGGAAAGAAGTAGGTCAGTGTGTAGATAGCAGCTGCCTGTGATGCTGGGCGGTGGGGGGAGTAGTGCTGAGGGGGAAGAAGGGAATGGTGGGAAGGGATGGAACAGCAGCTTGCAGGAGAAGCTTCAGTAGCAGCAGTAGAGGAGGAGGCAATAGTGTGGGAGTTGCTGGTAGCAGTTGCAGGATGGGCACCCTTCCTGAATGCTGATTGCAGGAACGTCAGGCACACACCCCTCTCCCCTCCCCCTCTGTCTTCCTTCTCCATTGCTTGCTTCCGCCTTCTGGGAGACATACTGTCTGAGACAGAGAAAAGCTTGTTACAGTTCCAAGCCTGCTTGACTATTGCCCGCCTAGATCAAAACTACGCACAATGGGAAAGTGTAGGGTGCAGCACATTTTTCTGCACAAGCACATCACACGGAGGAGTCGGCATGCAGCAGCAGTGGAACAAATGAGGGACGGGAAGCGAAGACAGTGTGGGGGGGAGAGAAAGGGCAGGCATGGATGGAGACGAGCAGGAGCATGGTTGTAAGGGAAAATAATTGATATTTTTAGGAGCAGCAGAAAGGACTCAAGATACGGGAAGAAAAGCTGGTGTGTGAGAGGGAACACAACGTGGAGAATACAGACTACAAAGGAATCCATGTTACGCTGGTGATCATCTTGCAGTGGCTGAAATCATCTGATATTTCAAAATGTATCATGCTCACTGCTGTAATGTGCATACATTTGTAATTTGCATGAATCAGGTAATTCCAGAACAATCACCACATACAGTACATTGAGACTGTTTGGCCAGTTCTGGTGTAGAATACTCTCTGCTCTTTTAATTCTGGTTAGGACATCTTCCTTTATCTACCTAGACCTTCTAGCACTTCTTTCTGTGACTCGGGGTTCACTTGGCTCAGCCGGCTGTGCTAATGCTGCTGTGAAGGTCACGCTGTCTTAGAACTTTATTGCACAATGATCCTCTGTGTCAAGATGATTGGCAATGCTCATCCCTCACACTTCTGCACATTTTAACATTATTAACTCCTTCACTGAAGTGCAGGTGTGCCGCAGTATCCATTGATTCGGTATCCAGGGTTTCAATTATCCACTTATACGATGGATACTGGGGCACCAATTAAAAAGATAGGGGAACATCTGTGTTTTTGCTACAGCAAGATAAAAAGATTTGTTTAATGTTCCCCTATTTTTTTAATTGGTGCCCCAGTATTAACAGCGTGGGGGCATGCCTGTATTAGCTAGCACAAAGTGGTAGGCAGTAGGGGAGTAGGAAAGCAAGAGGCATACCACAAAGAGAACACATTAATTTTGCATGCCAAATCACTGCCTACATTTTCTGTGTCCCCCTTAATATCCTGCCATTCATTCTCTTTTGCCTGCCTTCTGCTTTTTTCCAGTGGAAAACTCTGCTTTTTCCACTGCTCTTCTTTGTCGCTTTGGTTGCTGTCCTCCTCTCTCTCTCTCTCTCTCTCTCTCTCTCTCTCTCTCTCTCTCAATGCCCGTGCAGCAGCCAGTTGTAAGAGTCTTTCTTTCTTTGGCTCCCTCCTCCAGTTCCATCTATGCAGCCAAAAGCAGAATGGTGCTATCTGCAGATGTACGTACACACACACACACACACACACACACACACACACAGAGAGAGAGAGAGAGAGAGAGAGTCCCTCTTCTTCCCGCCCTGATGCTGACTGCCTTTCTTCTGCTCCTCCTCTCCCCAGCCTTTTCTTTCTGCAGTGCTCCCAGCCTCTACTGCAGTGTAATCCATCACTCACAGGGTCTGGAGGGGTGGGGTGGCTAGAGAGCAGAACTATTCACTTACAAAGGAGAAGAAAGACTTTTAGAATGCAGAACCTTCAGGAACAGAACAAGCCTGCTTGCCTGCCTGCCAGCCAGCCAGCCAGGCTTTTTAGATATTTAATTTATTTTGTTCCTTTGTTTTCAGGGGGGGGAAATGTCGCTGCCAACATTCCAGTGAAGGTGACTGAAAGGAAACCAAGGAGACAGGGAGAGTGAGAGGCAGCAAGGAACACAGATGGAATCTGTGAGAAAGATGAACAGAGGCAAACAAAAAAAGAGAATGAGGAGGTAAAGAGGGGAACGAGTGGTCTCAAAAGGCAGCAGAATGAAGAGCAACAGAAAGGAAGCATGAGCAAAATCTGCAAATGCTCAAGGGAAGACATAGAAAATGATGGACTTTAGAGGGAAGTCTAAAGGCTGCCTAAAGATAAAAAAGAAAAGGGGACAAGATGAGCAGACAGCTGTAACTTTCGGGTGTTTTCATCAACTAGTCCTTTGCTGCAACCCCTGCTAAAATTATTCTACTGCATTGAAATTTCAAATTATGGAATCCATATTGAAATTCCAGGTATGGAATATGTCTAAGTCACCTTCAACCGAGAAATCCCTAGAAAGAAGTTTGAAAGGAAACTAGTTCTGTTTCACAGAGCCAGTTCTGTGCCAAATCCTAGAAGAGATTTGGGTTACTTCAAAGAGAGCTGCAGCAATGGGTAGCAGAAAGTAAATGATTAAAACAACATCTGACATCTAAGGCAAATTCTAAGGAGAATTTGCAAGATTACTGTGCCCAGTATTAGCAGAGAAATTACCCCCCTGCCACTCAGCTCTAGTGTAATGCAGTGACTAAGCAGTGACTGGTCATACAAGCAATATGCAGTGACTTTTGGATTGTAGTTTCTCCCCTCTTATCAGATGAAAATGGCAAAGTGTCTATTCAGTTGCACCCAATGTTGCTCTGACAAGAATGATCCTAAATAGAGGCATAATTCATAATGATGAGGCATGAGCATTGTACTAAATTTCTGCCAACTCAGAAACAGAATACTGTAGTCTGAAAACACAAGGCACAGATAAGCCTCTATCCAAGTCTCAGCTGCTTTCCTATACTAGGTGAAAGTTAACACCTTTCATTCATAGAGAGCATGCCAACTTGTTGGAGCCCAGGGATCATCATCTTGAAGAAATGTGTTCGTTTGTGAAGATACTCTATACCCGATTAGATTATGAAATATTGTTGATATCTAGTACAGGCATGCCCTCTGGGGTTCCATTCCAATCCCTCCTGTGTATACCTGAAACCATGGTTACTGGGGATGCTTTTTTTTTTTTTTTTAAAGAGAGGGGAGCATCAGTGGTTTTGCTGCAATGAGGTTAACGAAAAAAGAGAGATTTGTTTAATGTTCCTCTATCTTTTTAATAGGCATCCCAATATCCATGGTTAATAGAAACTGTGGATACCGAATCAGGAAATCGGAATCAGGAAACCAGGGCATGCCTGAAACTCTCTAGGAGAAAAATCCATCATTCAATTTTGTATTGTAAATACGTAATTCAGGTTTATGACACTTTTTGCTGACAGGGAATGTTATTGTAGCCTACATGTTTTGTAACATTTAAATGAAACTGCGAACATTAATGAAAGGTGATGAAAGGAAGAGGCAGGCCATGACATCGTCTTGGGTGTGGCTGAAGCTGCACATCAAAGGTGAAGTTAAAGGATTTCTAGTGATGTAACTATCTTTGTCAGCAACATGATGGGTTTAAGGTTTTAGTGCAGAGGTGAGAACTCTATCTTTTCCCACAAAAGCCACTTAGGGCCCAATCCTACCCAATGTACCAGTTCCAATGCAGCTCCAAGGTAAGGAAACAAATGTTGCGTTACCTTAAGGAGACCTCCGTGACTGCCCACACTCCTGCAGGATGCAGCATCTGCCTCGTTGGCACAGCTGCATCAGTGCTGGAAAGTTGGACAGGAATTGGCCCTTAGTCATCAGCCACAAAAAACCAGAACTCGGTGTCACCTTAAAGACGGATCAAGGTCACTTTCAGTTTGGGATTCAAGAGTCGTCAGTGCAAGCAGACGTCTTCCCCCACCCCACCTCCTGAAAAATGAGAGTGTGCAATCAAAGAGACACATGTTGATGGTGGTGAAATCCAAGCATCACAGAACCTGAGAAAAGCCTCCCTCTAGCTGTAGCCAAGAGCACTAAAGTCTGATGTTATAGAATAAGCCATGCTGTTTTTTGTCAGCCATTCAACAGGCACAGCCTCTCCTCTTCTTGTTACTGTACCCTGAGCAATTAGATGTATGAACCAGTGTGGCGGGCCAGGCCTAACACAAGCAGGAGCTTATGGCCCAGTTGTCCTGGGCTGCTGTGCTGGACTCAGGCTGGCAACAGCTGTAGCAAAAGTGCCATAACATCATGGAGGCCAGGAGAAGGCAGGCGCTGGCCCAGAGTCTAGTGCTGGCCTAGAGACCAGTCCAGATGCTAGGCAAAACCGTATTAACCCACAGCTGGGCCCCTAGGCTTTCAGGTACAGAATTTTGGTCTTGCCAACTGCCTGCAGTGCCATGGGCCAGGCCTAACACAAGCAGGAGGAGTTCCTGCGGCTGGGGCAAGCAACAGAGCCTGGCTCAGGCCTTGTTCCCCAACATTGAGATGAGTTAGGATGCAGGTAACAGTGCCAAATTGATGGGCCCTAGACCCTGCAGGCCCCCTAGGCTTCAGCCTAGTTAGCCTTTGCTTATTCTGATGCATTGTTTCGATTGTCCTCTGCTGTTGCTTCAGTTTTGTTGCTCTTCCTTTTAGATTTGTTTTTAGATTTACTTTAAGATTTAAATTGGGCAAGTTTAGCTCGTTTTTACTGTACACTACCTCAGGAGCTGTCTTGGCGGCAATGTAAATATATAAACATTATAAATAGAGAGTTGACCATTGAGCATCGTGGCTAAGAGCCACTTCCTCTTTGAATGTTGTCTGCCACAAACTCACAAGATACTCCTCGGCAAGTTACCCTCCATCAACCACAGTCCCTCCCTTCTGCAATATGCAAATTACACTACTTACAGCCCAGTCCTGAGCTGTCCAGCTCCCTTAGGAGCGGTGGGAGCAAAATGGCTACCGCTGCATTCCATGGGATCTGTGGCAGCCGCTGGGGTCTTTTTGGGGGAAGCCCTGCCCCCACAATGGGACTCCTTGAGTCTCTGCCGGATGAGTCTTTTACCAGTGGAGAATTAAACAGCTCCGTGTAGGGCTTGAGACAGGGTGTTAGATCCAGTGGTGGAAACCAGCACTGGGTTCCACCCCCAAGCGACCCACTCCTCCCCTTCCCTTCACCCAGTTCTGTATCCTCCCCACCTCCCTCTATGCCCCCAAACACTTGCCAGTGCTGCTAGAGCAATGGTGGCCCTTCTTCATGGCACTGAGGCTGGGTGGCACAATTGGCACAATGTGGCCAATGTTGTGAGCCCCAAACTTTGGGAGCCCGCACCCCAGCTCAGCAAGCATATCATCTGCTACTGCAGCCAGGATCTCTGTGGGCTGTAAGTCCGTGGGGCGAGGAGAGCAGCTTCACCTTGGGCCCTCCCATCTGCCCCTGCACCCCCTTGGCCCAAAACAGGCCTCCTGGGAGCAGTTGAAAGTTATATCATCATGTCATCACCAACTCTTTCCATGGGCCACGCTTTGCGCACGGCACCACAAATGCTCTTCTTAGTGAGTGGGGGCCACGGGGAGGCTGGGGACCCCACAGGAATGCCCCACATTGGGCCCTGCACTCCTGAAGCCAGCGCTTCTGGTGCTCAATAGCACCGGCCCAGCACCAGCACTTCCTCCTCTTCGGGTGCAGCGAACGTGCATTACAACACGTTCACAACACGTTTAGCTGTCAGGACCCACACACTGCCAGTAATAAGGCCCTTTTGGTCAGGCCCTTACCCACCTTACTAATATAAGGATTACAACATGAAAATATGTTGGTTCAAAAAAAAAAAACGAAACAGAAATTGAACTCTGGTTACAGAATAGGACTCCTCTTGTGCTGCAGCCAGGGGCATAGCGTGCCTTGCCCGCACCCGGGGCAAGGCACGCGTTGCACCTCCATGCCATGATGTCATGATGCCTTGCGTCATGACATCAGCAACAGAGGCAGGGCTTCAGCACGTCTCCCTCGGCTTCAATTGAAGCCGGGGGAGGCACACTGAGGCTGGGAAAGCCCCGCCTCCAAGGACAACACCTCCGTTGTCCTTGGAGACGGGGCTTCTGCACGTCTCTCGCCCCGGCTTCAGTTGAAGCCGGGGGAGGCACGCCGAGGACAGGAGAGCCCTGCCTCAATTCTTAGGGGCACAAATGCTTGCGCTCCTAAGAATTTTGCACCCGGGGCAATGGTCCCCAAGGCCCCCCCACGCTATGCCACTGGCTGCAGCTCCTTGCATTCCCCCCCACCCAAAAGCTGAACCTGAGAGTTGGGGCCCCCCAAGAACGAGTGCCATGCTTTAAGAAAGGAACCCAAAAAGAGTTCTCTTGATTATGTTGATATAGCTGAATACACTGTTACATTCACACTAGTGTATTGAGATGTAGCACAGCAGTTCATTGTACATTTACTGATATGTTACAATGCAGATTACTATATGAATGAATAACAGAAAATGAGGCCAAAGAGAGGGAAGGTGCAGTAAACTGGCATTTGTACAACATCTAGGGTGTAATCCTAACCTGGAGTTAGGCCGGCACAGTTAGGCCAGCAAGGTTTGGTGGGCACAAGGGACACCATAAAGTATGTCTGGACTACTCTCGGAGTCAGAGGCCAGCACACAGACATGCACCATCCTCCCTGACTCTGAGTGGTCCAAATGTGTTTTACAGTGGCCGTTATGCCAATGAAACTTTGCTGGCTAAGCTGTGCCAGCCTAACTCCAGGTTAGGATTGCGCTCTTAATTCTGTAGTCACATGGGCAAGGTGGAAACCTTTCAATATGAGCACAGATCGCATTGTGAAATTGGTACTACCAACAATAAAGGAACCTTGGACAACATTGGCTCAGTACTAGATATTCCAGAAAACTATAGACTATTATTTAAATTATATCCTGCCTGGGTACACACACATGCACATGCACACACAGCAGCAGCTAGTGCATAGAAAAAGCACATCAGGTTTTGCTAAGAGTCCAAGAGATAAAGAATCAGTATGGATTCGGGTTCTCTTTATTGCAGCCGATTCTGGTAATGCATAAGTACAAAGGAGTATGATTTCTTTACTAGGAAGCTGCTTATATGAGTCATGACCCTAATCTGTCTAGCTCAGGGCACAATCCTCACCCACTTTCCAGCACTGACATAGCTGTGCCAGTGGGGCATGTTCTGCATTCTGCAGTGGAATGCAGAGGCCTCCTCAAGGTAAGAGTATGTTTGTTCCCTTACCTTGGAGCTACATTGCCCTTACCCCAGTTCTGGAATGTTGGTTAGGATTGCGCACTCAGTATTGTTAACATGGACTGATAGATCTCTCCAAGGTTTTTGAGCGCAATCCTAACCTGGAGTAAGGCCGACACAAGTTAGGCCAGCAAAAGGGACACTGTATGTTTGGACCGCTCTCAGAGAGAGAGAGGCCAACACATAGACATGTGCCATCCTCCCTGACTCCGAGAGTGGTCCAAACCCGCTTTGCAGTGTCCGTGGGCCAGCCAAACTTTGCTGGCCTAACTTGTGCCGGCCTAACTCCAGGTTTCTTTGTCTGCCTGTGACAGTTTTTTGTCTGCCTGTGACAGTCTGCCTGTAATTTTTGTCTGCTTGTGACAGCTGCCCCAGCCATCCCCTTGTCCCAACAGAGAAGGTCAACATCTTCTGGCTAGATGAAGGACATTGTCGTCATCCCCTCTAGAGCCAACACTTTCATAATGCAGTCTTTCTTTAATGCAAAACTTAAATACAGCCCCCAATTGGCAGGGAAAAACCTCAAATACAAACAGTAGGTTGTTTCACCTTTTATTCCCTCTCCTGCCCTTTGTTGGGGTCCTTGTTGGGAGCTGGGAGGGAGGGCTCATGTGGTGGTCGTGTGGGCTCAGAAGGATCAGAGGTGGGGTAAGAGCAGTGATGTCATTCAGGGGGAACGGACCAGAACGGGCGTTCCGGATCCTAACGGGCTCCGTGGCTGGTTCCGGGTTCCCGACAAGTGCCAATCAAAAGTGAGTTCCTGTTCCTAAATCATTTGAATGACACCACTGGGTAAGAGGTTCCAATTGGCAAGCTGGATCACTGTAGCCCCAAAGCCTTCTATTCCCTCTGTGCAGTCCTTTTGGGGTGCTGCCCGTGCACTGGTGGGGCCCTGGTGATCTTGCTCAGCGGGTCTAGGCTGCTAGGCTGTCCACTTCTGCTTCTTCCAGCTCTGCTCCAACCACTTTTCCTGCTTGTTACTGTCTCACTCCTTGTGCTCCTTCCCCTTCTCCAGATGGCAATGTAGTCTCCGCTGTCTTCCTCCTGACTTGTCCACTTGCCTTGGCAGCCCCTTTTATGAGCTTGTGCCAGCTGTTGCTGCTGAGGGCTGCTGAGCCGAACTCACCACTGATCAGCTGAGCTGCAGAGGCATAAAGCAATGACATCATCACTGAGCACCTTCACAGAAGCTCTGAATGAACTTCAGGTGAGCTGGGCCCACTCAGACCCTCAGCGACTCACAGTCCCTACACTGGATATGCTGAGGATTGAACTGAGCTACAGCTTCTCCTCGTATACTCAGAATTAAGCCATCCAGAAGGCACTGGGAGTAGAACCTTGGGCCACCTCTTCCCCAGCTTGCTAACCACTCACCTCCAGTGGCACGCATTAATGGGTAGAGCTAAATCTGGAAAGTTAATGGAGAACGTTAAGCCCATCACATTTCTCAAGGGGCAGCCAGGTACTGTGTTATATAACTAAAATGTGTTGACATAGGAAAGAAAATGTGCATTAATGTACAGAAAGGAGCAGGTGATGCAAGGCAAATGCCCTTTTAAGCAACCTGAACCTGAACCACTGAAAATGGAATGGGACCTCCTACGTTGCAGTCATGGTGGGTTTGAGAGGGCAAAGGAGCATTCGTGCCTAAAAATTCATGCGGGATTACATGCCTTGCAAGTAATCTGTTCTGAAAATTTGTATCTTTAATATCTTAATATCTGAAAAAACAAAACCTATGAAGTGAGGGCAGCTGACGTTTTAACAGCAGCCTCAAAAGGAAGGGCTTGTGATTGTGGAAGTGGCAGTGGTCACTGTGAAGTAGAGCCCCGTTTAAGGAGACCTCTGGAAGGCAAAATTCAGCTGAGCCTGAATCTTCAGCCAATAAAGACCCATTTTTTTTTGGAAGACACATGCAGTGTAAAGGGAGGCTGATTGAAAGCGTGGCGTGTTGCTGTGCTGCAGCTCCCTCCAGCGCCTGCTGTATGCAGTGGCATTATTCTCCACATTTTTATTCTAGACAGGATTAAAGAACAAAAAACATCCTCCTGTACCAGAGTCTTCTCTCATATACCAGAAAGCATTGAAATTCGAGGGTGATACTGCCTCTCCTTCACGGTACTTCAGTATATACCAGGGGTGGCCAAACTTGCTTAACGTAAGAGCCACATATGATACGTTTCAGATGTTTCAGAGCCACAATATTTCGGAAGCGTTTAAATGTACTCGTCATGAACATTACACTTATGCTTTAATCCAGGTAAAGCTGGAAACTTTTATTCCCCTTTTATGTTAATTGTAATGCAAAAAGGAGCTCAGCCAACATATTTCTGGGAGCCGCACATTGTATGTCAAAGAGCCTCATGTGGCTCGCAAGCAGTGGTGGGATTCAGGGGGTTCGCCCAGGTTCTATAGAACCGGTTGTTAAATGGCCAGGCCCCGCCCACTTGGCTGGCTTTGTTTTTTTTTGGCTCCGGCTATGACGTCATAGAACCGGTTGTTAATTTATTTGAATCCCACCACTGCTCGCAAGCCACTGTTTCGCCTTCTCTGGTGCACGGTATATATTCCACATTCTCAATACTGTGTTAGCTGAAAACGAAACGTCCATGCAGCCCTTGGTCTTTTACTCGACTTCCTCTTTCCCTGCAAGGTACAGGCAGCACTGAAGCTGGGTATATGCTTTGGGGGCCCAATCCTAACCATCGCTGTGCCAATGGGGCATGTGTGGCATCCTGCAGTTTGGGGCAGTCACAGAGGACTACCCAAGGTAAGGGACTGTTTGTCCCCTTGCTTTGGAGCTGCATTTCCCTTACCCCTGTGCTGGAAGGTTGGTTAAGATGGTGCCCTTAGTTTCTGGGGGCATCCTGACAACCAGCCTCTTCTGAATCTCAACTTCAGCTAGGGAGCCTAGTACTATGGCAAGTTTAGCAAAATGTAAGCTCATGCAGTAGTGCCAGGCTTCCCTCCCACTAACATCCAGTGGCAGTGGGTCCTCTTCTTTCCTCCCTAAGATAGTCATCATGGTGAACAAACCAGCTGTGCCTGGCTGAGCCACAGCCAAGGTCCTCAGAGGCTTGACTGGAAAGGGTCACAGTGACTGACGTGGGCAGAATGCGCACACGGAGGCTAAGCCCTCCAGGCTGATGCTACCCACCCTTCCCATCCTGCCTTTAGAAGGTGGGGAAGTAACATGCATGCCATGTAACTTGTCCAGACCTGTTGAGTAAGGATGTTTTTAACTGCTAACCTCACACTGGAATGTCAACAAACCAATAAAAGGCCCATGCTGGAAGAATATTAGGATTCTTGACATAGGCAAGGGGCAAACTAGACATTCCTTTACCATGTTGTGTGCTTGTATTTCTGTGTAAAGCAGATGGAGGAGCCTGATCCAGATGTGAACCATGGCAGGGGAGGGGACTTAAACTATTTGTACCCACCACTTTCTACACAGTATTTGACCTGGGATCAAAGCTCCTGTTGGCATCAATGGGAGCTGTACTCCAAGATCAAATAGTGCATGATTGGCCCCCAATTTGAATCAGGACAATGGTGGAGGCAAAGATTTAAGCTCTCATGAGTGGATAGTAGAGGGATGTTCTTTTTCCTCTCTCACAATACCAGAACCAGGGGACATCCACTAAAATTGAGTGTTGGGAGAGTTAGAACAGATAAATACTTTTTTACCTCCTCTAGGCAAAATATTGTCAGAATATGAACTGTTAACTCATGCTGCAATTCTATGAACACTTTCTTAAGCGTAAGCCCACTGAAGATAGCAGGAGTTACTTCTGAGTAGATACGCATAGGACTGTGCTCTTGGTCGTTCTTCACCCAATTTCTTTGAAATATAGGCAGTTTGCACAACTGATGAAAGAGATTCTCCAAACATAATATCATTTTTATAAGACTATTATAAGAACTATAAGGTTTAGGTGTATTAATGGTAGAACTGCTATTTGGTTCTATAAAAGGTAAAGGTTTCCCCAGGACCGAATGGTCTAGTCGTGACCGACTGTAGGGGGTGGTGCTCATCTCCATTTCTAAGCCTGTAGAGCCAGCACTTGTCTGAGGACAAGCTTCCATGGTCATGTGGCCAGCGTGACTATACACGGTAGCGCATGGAACGCCATTACCTTCCCACTGCAGTGGTACCCATTTATTTACTCACATTTTTATGTGCTTTCGAACTGCTAGGTTGGCAGGAGCTCACTCCGTCGCATGGTCTCAAACTCCCAACCTTCCGGTCAACAACCCCAGCAGCAGCGGTTTAACCCTCAGCGCCACCCCGTCCCTCATTTGGTTCTATAATGCTTCCTTATTTGGCTCTGTGGGTTGAATAACAAAATCCATGAAAGTGCACTTAACAAGATTAGAATAGTTTCTCAGGGAGGTTTCATGCATCACTAGAAATAAACCAAAATGTACTCTATTTAACCAATAAGTGAGTATTCCAAATAGATCTTAGCTCTTCATGTATGCATAGTAGTACACTTTCAAAAGTTAAATACACACCCTGAGTGCAGGAGCAGAGCAGAAGGGAAAGAACATCCCAAATTGACTGCTACAATAAGAGGAAAGATACAAGTAGGCCAACCATGTACTTGTACATCTCCCATTACTTACTTCTGAGTAGAATTCTTTCTGTGTATGACTTCCTCCCTCCTTTCCACTTAAGTGCCTCCTTATGACACCTGGAGGAACTGTGAGGGTGGATTGGAATGCCTTTTTCATTCAACTCTTTGTTGGAGAGCCTCCAAATAAGGAAGTGGGTGGTGACGTGACGTCATCGCAACTCCGAGAGTTGTTCGCATCTCATACAGCCACGCACTGGTGATGAGTTTGGAGGGGGGGCCGCAAAATATTTGCAGGTGCTGCTATTGGCATTTTGATATTGCAGAAATTGCGCCCACCCTTCGAATTGCACCTGGAGCAGCTGCTCCTCAGGCTCCACCCACGATACATCACTGCCTGTCACTGATTAGCTGTGCCCTTCCTTGTCACCCAGGTTAGTAACTTAGGCTAATCTGGAAAGCCTTTGTTGTGGGGTTAATGAGGGGCATCTGACTTTTACCAAGTCTGTCTGATGAGAAACTGTTCTTCTTTTGGACTTGTCAACCATACATTTTTTGCCTTTGGTTCGTGAAGGATATGCTACCTGAAAGATCACAACATGTGTCCCACCCCATGATAATCTCTTGCAACCTTTTGCAGATGTTGAATATAGCTGGGCACCTGATATGAGGGTGGGACTTTGGGAGACAGTGTATCTGTCAGACAGAGTAACCTCAGATGGCATAGGATAATATTAAAGGTGAGTGTGATTTTTGACTACAGTCCAGCCTTGGGAAAGGGAGCCATACACAGGCTGGAAAGAGGCAGATTAGAGTGATCGCGCAGGAATGCACTAGGTAAGCAAAGTCCAAGCCACAATCAAGACTCCCAGAAATTGTGGTGATGTATGACACAGGAAACAACCTTGCAGAATAGAGTTTAAGGTCAAGATCTTGGATAACAAAGCTGGGTCTTTCAGGACCCTGGACAGGTCACTGAGAGAAGACTTTTTGTTCTAACAGCTATTCACACATTACATTGTATTCATTGTATGTACAGTATACACAGATCGATGATCGGTACATGCGTAAGTTATTCACATACTATGTTCGAGATATTTATAGCACAACCTACCCGCATTTGAGGAATTCACAACCCAATTCTATTGCCCACCACTGGCGGCAGTGCAGCCATGCCAAAAGGGCACATGCTGCATTCAATGGTGAGAAGAAGAGGTGATCAGAAGGCCTGGAAGATATAAGGAAAAATATTTTTCCTTACCTCACTGTAGGCTTCCTTGTGGCTTATGGGTTTCCTTGAACTTTGCCAGCTGTATAGCTGATGTAAATCTGAGGAGCAAAAAGGGGTGGGATGGGTTCAAAAAGAGGTGATAAGAACTTGGCACAAGTTGCTGCCACCAAGATCCAGCCCTTTCCCTCATCCTCCCTGCCCTCCCTTCCCCATCCACAACCCGCCCCCTCCACCAAGAGTGACAGGGAGCCACTGCCACCCATGCGATGCTTCTCACCATTTGTGATGTGGGAGCAGCCCAGCTTTTGCACTGCTGTAAAGGACCTTGTGTTACTGAAACGTATGTCCCAGCAGTGCAAGGCCCAGATAGGACTGGGCCCTCAGACATTTACAGTACAGGCTCTTCACACAAAAACGTGTCTGTATTACATAGTGAAAATACAGAGTGAAAATAGCTTCAGTCCAATGAAGCTCTTGTATCACTCCTGGCCTTGCTACCCCGCCCCCTAGCTCCACCTCCCTCTGTTTTTGAGAAATCAAGAGCCTTCAGTCCTCAGGCCTGGACCACGCTTTCCAACCATTCTTCCCACCTGGAGCATTGCGTGCACTGGTGAGCACACACAGTCTTCTGCCGGGTCTGCTCTCTTGAGGGAACCTGGTTCAGGGTGCTGTGTCTTGGGAGCTCAGTCCAGGGATTGGCTTTGGGAGCTCTTGGCTGTCAGAGCCTGGGTCCAGCCTTTCAGAACTGGCACTGGCTTTCCTGACCTGGCGAGTTTCTCCAAGTCAGTCCTAGCCGCTACTCAAAACTGGGGTATAGTGGCAACAGGATCCAAGCATCTTGTTGTCTCATGCCTCCTTGCGGCATCTGGTGGGCCGCTGTGAAATACAGGAAGCTGGACTAGATGGGCCTTTGGCCTGATCCAGCAGGGCTCTTCTTATGTTCTTATGTTCTTAAGAACATGCAATGTAATCACAAAAGACATACAGTACATCCCTTTCTTATAACCAGGGAGGCTCAGCTGCATGTCCTTCAAGCCACACCTGCCATCAATACCTTTTTATTTGCCCAGGTCATTCAGGTGCTGTGTTACTCCCTGACTTCTACCAACCTTCACCTGTTCTGCACGTATTCTGTATTTCACCTTTATTATTATTATTGGATTTTAAAGTAGTTAGCTGCTTTGAGAAGTTCGTAGCTGTTGTTTGAACAGACAATTGAACAGATTGAACAGTCGAGAAACTTAAAATAAATAAAAACAAATGTCTCACTTCTGAGTCTGTTGACTCTGACCTCCTGAACTAGTGCACTAAGAAGAGAGCAGAAGCGGGGATTGTCCCCAAGAAAAACAAACAGGACAAAACAAACCAGTCAAACATTCCTCCCTCCCCCAATGTTTAGCTACCTTATGTAAAGCCCTAAACACACCCAAAAAAGTGACTCTTTTACCCCGTGTCAGACTAGGAACTCATGATTAACAGTTTTGTTGAAAAGCATTTTTACTATTAATAATTTAGAATTAATAATAAATCATGTGATGGTCAATCCAGGTCTGAGCCTGAGCATCTTGTGGAAACATTGCAATCTAACTGTTGGAGCCTAACTGGCTCAAATTCAAGATGCTTATTTTAGTGGATTTAAAGATAGAAACCATTTTGCCATCAATCTTTGACAACCATTTCCCCCCTTTCCTTTTTCTTCTTTCTCTCTTCCCCCATACTGTACATGTATTCTCTGTATAAGCAGCAAGCAAAGGAAAATTAAACACAGCAGGCTCCTTCTCCTAACCTGTACATTCTGTGCTTTTCCCCCTTCCTCTGATATACAGACTAACTCCCCGAGGGCAGTTCCCACCCATGTCCACAGAGCCAGAGAAAGGGAGGATGTTTAGCTTTCGAAGCATCTGGCTTATGGATTCTGGGCTGATGTCATCAGACTCTTTGCCAACTGACTGGCTGGGCGCCAAGCCCTCCATCTGTCAGAGGTCCACAGAAATCATGGATCTTTATTCTAGGGTTTTCTCTCCCATGTGTTCTTTGACCCATGAGAAATAGACAACCACACTGTGGACATCTGTACCCAACTAATTCTAAGATCAGAACACCGTCAGTTCACCTCCATGAACCCACATTTTCCCTCAGTCTTTCAAGTGCTATTCTTGTCTTCTGCATAGTGGAGGCAATGCTGCTTAAAACACCAGCCTCATAACAGAGCCGAACTGGCTCAAAGCATGCCAGGGGCAGGGCAACGTTGACGCACCCCTAGCACCACCGCCCTGCCACACACACCACCACGTCCCGAATTGCTCCATCTGGGAGCATACTGGACACAAGGGAGCATATTGCTTTTTTTACCCACTGCGCCCCACCACAACTGGCACCCACTGCCCCCACCTCCCCTCATGGCACCATGAATACGCCTTTTCCTCCTATGCTGTATACTGATCCTTTGCTTTCCCTCTGTGCTTTCATGATGTGGGATGGAGAGAATGGTGATGTTAGTAGTTGACAGGCTGAACATCAGGATACAGGGGCAAAAAGAGATGGAGGGCACAGAGAGAGATGCGAGGCTGAAGATAGATATGCAGTGGAGCACGGGACTGTATCATCTTGAGGTGGCATACAAGATCACAAGAGAAAGGAGGGGGCAATTCAGTCCCACATTTAGGAGTAAATATGCGCAGTCTTGGCTTGCAAACAGACCAGCTTTGTGTAACATCTGTTAATTAAATCTTTGGAATTCACAAGCAGAGCACAGCGAGCCTGCTCTGATCATAATGCTTATATATTTCGTTGGTTTTAGTTTGAGTTGAACACACACAAGTTTGCATATAACAGAAGCATTCTCGGGGTTGGTTGTTGAAAATTAAGGTTTAGCATTTAAAAGCAGGTGTCTTATTGATAGATAGGTTTGGAAAAAAAACAGTTTACTTTACTCAGAAGTAAGCCCATTGTGCTCAGTAGGACTTTGGCTGTACGCTTATCTTACTCACCAGGAACAAACACCTCTAGGTAGATGGGCCACACTGTTGATCCACGCTTCAATCTGCCCCTAGGCTGCAAACAAGAAGTCTGGGTTATGTGAGGGTAGTCAATCCTTTCCTCCTCCACTATTTTCTCACAAAAAATTGCCCCTAACTGCAGTTTGCCCCCAGAACAGTAATTTCCACAAATTGTCAAGGGGTGGGGTGATTAATGTTGCAAAAATGGTGGATGGGATTTCATTAACCCCACTCAGGACTGGGTCAGCCATGAGGCCGCTTTGAGCAGTGGGCTCCAGGGATGGGCAGTCAAGTCATTGCGACTTGCTATTTTTTCATGACTCATGCTGACTCAAGTCATGGACATCACTGACTCAGACCCTGATTTGAGTCTTGGGGCCAGTGACAAAAAAAAAGTCAAATTTGACTTGAGTCCTGACTCTCTGAGTGTATGTGTGCGCGCTTGCTTATTTTTCCCCCCCATCACTTCTTTGTTGCCCCAAAAGACCTTGTGGGTGATCAGGAATCCATCCTTCATATCAATGGCAGCAGCAGATGTGGTGAGAGGAGAGTTCCAGGAGGTTCCAGGAGGCAGGGCTGGGGGCAGGGTAGTTGAAGGGAGGAGAAAGGCTTATGGTTTTTTTTTTTAAGCTCAAGGACTTTACTCATTTCTCATTTCAAAATGACTGAAAATTTCCATAAATTGAGTCATGACAGCATGCACTATGACTTGTGAGTTGAGTCAAGTTGGAGGGTCGTGACTCAACTCATGACTCGAAGTTAGTGGCTTCAGCACATCCCTGGTGGGCATCTGCAGCTGTTTGGCAACTTTGGAGGGTCACTTCCATGGCTTTAAAGTAGCTTCAGGTTTGGTTCTTAATTGGAAGGTTCTATTTTTTGAACAGGAAACATATTAAATTTCAATCAATCAATCAATCAACAGTATTTATATACCACTTTTCAACACAAAGTTCACAAAGTGGTTTACAGGCAAAATAATAATAATAATAATAATAATAATAATAATAATAATAATAATAATAATAATAATAATAATGTTAAATGGCTCCCTGTCCCAAAAGGGCTCACAATCTAAAAATATGCAAAACACCACCAGCAACCTCCACTAGAAAAGACACTGCGCAGGGGTGAAGAGGGACAATTCCTCTCCCCCTGCTAAATATAAGAGGAGCACCACTTGAAAAAGTGCCTCTTGCTCAGTTAGCAGGGGTTACAAGAGGCTTCTTAGGACAGAGCTGAGCAACCTAACTGCATTCCAGTTGTATAATAATTAGCACAGTGTTTCCCAATGTGTGGAGTGGGTCATGACACACCGTTTGGAAAATGTAACGTGATGCAGGCAATGATGCACAATGTGCATTGGCATGACCTGGAAGTGACTTCTGGGTCATGTGCCATATTACCCTGCAAGGTACGTTAGTTCCAGCCGAAAGGCATGAGCTGGGGAGTGGAGGGGAGAAAAAAGGGTTAAAGTTATTATTTTGGCTGCATGAAGTTGTGGGGAGGAACTACAAGAAGGACACAGGGGAGGGAGAGGGCTCTCATATCCATCTCAGTAGAAACAGAGGATTGATTGGACAAAGGATGGATGGATGGTCTGATTTTTATCTCTGGACAAGAGAGGGGAGAAGGAGGAGCCTCAGGGAGGGGAAAGAAGGTTCTTGCCATAGGAACAAGTAGCTGGAGAAGCCCAGGGAGGGGGGAAAGGAGACGGGCAAGCCAGGGGGAGGTGATACCCTGTTCGCCATAGGCGACAACAACATGCAGTTCTCCTATCATGATCCTCCACAGTTTCCTGGAAGGAAGCCTCATTAAATGACCAGCTGCAATGGGACTACTTCTGAGTAAAGCTGCCGTTGGGTTTTACTCGTAAGCCTCCCGAAGGCTGCACACAACCCTCTTGCTGTCCATCCCACTACCTCCCGCCTTGCCAAGCTCCAACACCACCTAGTCCCTATGGATCGACTTTGTTAGTCCCTGGCAGAGGTTTCAAAACATATGCGGAGACGCTCACTCCAGAATTGAGCCAAGGAGAGATAGCAAATGAAGTGAGGCCTTGGCAGACATCTCAGAAACAATATAGAGTTCATTCCAAGAAATGAGCCAAGCCAGACTACAACTGTTGGTGCTCTGTAAAGGTATAAGAACTTTTTCAAACTAGTGTTTCATGGAACTTGGTGGATTCTGCAAAACTACCCTTTAGCTCCGAGTAGATTGTGCTTAGCTGTTTCTTGGTCAATGGAGTTTTACGGCTATTTTATCATTCAGCATCTGCTATTATCAGTTCTCAGTTTGTTTCTGCATGGTACAGGAAGGCAAGCACTGTACTTTGAAACCAAAAAGCAGTATAAATTCTCAACAATAACAATAATGAGTCATTCCAGAGTATCCAATGCCAGATTTATTTGTTCAGCCCCTCCTTATTTTAGTGCAACATACACACGTGTGTAGCAATTACGAGCTGGAATCTTTTTTAATTTTAAAAACAAATATCGACTTCCTCAAGACTAAATGTAAACGTGCTTGCTCTATCAACCCATTCATCGGCATGGATGTAAATAATAAACATACCCCTTGATAAACTTGTCTGGTTAATTGCGTTTCCTTTAAAAAAAATAGCTTTGAACAACAGCCACACTTTGCGCTGGGGTATTATTGCGTTGCCCCCTGTGTCTGCTCGCACCTGCAGACCGCACCACAGGAGCCCGTGCGTGATGAAATCAGTGCCCTCCTGACCTCTGGCAGCAGCCCAGGTGTCCAGGAGAATGTACCCGGGCCCAATTCAGGTTCTATGCAACCTCCTTGGTAGCTAAAGCCCCCAGCGGCAAGGCTGGACTTGGCTGACTTCAGTTCCCAGAAGAAATGGCACGTCAGTTTGTAAAATAGATAAAGATTTATTAAGACTAATGGTTACACTCAGTGGTGTCATTCAAATGATTTAGGAACAGGAACTCACTTTTGAGTTCAAATTCAAATGTTGAGAAAAAAAACAACAACCGGAAGCAGCCACGGAGCCCGGTAGGATCCGAAACGCCCGTTCTGGTCCGTTCCCCCTGAATGACATCACTGGTTACACTGTAGGGCACAAGAGGCCCAGGATATACACACCACACACTTGGATACCCAGTGCAAAATAAGAAAGCTGTCTACCTACGTCTGACTAGCCTATCTCTCACCCTGGTTCCTTGGGTTGGTGTCTCTCAGGGTCCATCACTGTCTCTCAACTGTTTGACACACAGAATGCACCGTTCAACACCCTCCTTGCCCCCCTTATGGGCCTGCGAGGCTTCTGCTCTTTCCCCCTCCCAACCAGAGGTTCAAAACTGCCGTTGCAGATAGAAGCTGTCCTTGAATCCAGCAAGGAGCTTGCTCTGGGAGGCGCCTTATCAAGGCTCCTGGCCATCGACCTGAGACAAAACACTCCTCCAGTGAACTGGTTCCCACCAGCAAGGCCTGGGGGGGGGGAGGGGGTTGGCTGGGCCTGCGCAGGCAAACCCCATCCATGGAAACAGGCCCAGGCCTACCTTCCTTGGCTCATGACAGGTATCTTCCTCTTGCTCTGCCAGAACAGGTAATTTTGTTCCAAGACATGCAAGGCTTAATTAGGAGCCCCATCCACCATTTAATGTCATTCCCTCTGAGCTTTAAGTTTGCTTGTCCTGCAGCAGCAGAAGGGTCAATGTTAAGAATAAAGGTAAAGGTGGAGCAAGTGCCAGGGGTGGGGAGGGAGGCCCTCCAACTGACAGCCCAATCCTAACCTGTGCTGGCACATCTAGTCAGAGTGGCCTAAGCAGTAGTGTCATTCATTAACCAGGAGACGGAACGCGAGGCAGGACTTACCGCCTGATTGGCTGCTCGGTTCTGACGCGTCGCTGCCTTGCTGAGCGCCGTGCGGGCACCCCTGGCCTCGGAGGGGGTGCCCGCTTGCCTGGGTGGCGCGCTGGGTGCTCAGGAGAGCCGCGGAGGGGCGCGCCACCCGGAAGGAGTCCCCGCGGCGGAATGGCAGGCGGCGACGCGTCACGGGCTCCCTGTCAATCAAGGGGTAAGTCCCGCCTCGCGTTCCGTCTCCTGGTTAATGAATGACACTACTGGGCCTAAGCTATATCCTGCTGTGCAGTTATCTCAGGGTAACGGGATATTTTCCCCCTTATCTCAAGTAATACTCCAGCCTCCCCAAAGGGTAGGGTTGTTTTTTGTTGTTTTTAAAAATGCATAAAAACACAAAACACTGCCTTTTTGGCGTTAAAATATTTGACTAAAAGCCACACACTCTGCATTTTGGTGTTTAAGGTATTTTCCAGAAATTAAAATGGATTACTTTTCCAACGAGAAATAATACTGTGGCTGTATCTGCTGGCATTATATCACCGATTTCACCTACCTAGTAAACCTTTAAAGCATTTAAAATGAATAATAATAATAAAAAAACTTGGAATGAGTCTGTTTCCACAGCTCTTTTTTCTCTTTTACACTCCCTGGTTTGGAAGAGGAAGAGGAGGCGGGGAGGAAGATGGAACGTGATAAGGAGGAGAGTGCTGAGCTAGCATATTGGGAGGAGTGGAAGGAGCAGAGACTGGCATTTCATTGAGTAAGAAGGGGCAGCATTTGGAATGCCACCAGGCATCAGGAGGTCTTGGGCTGGCCCCGCATATAAGGTGTAGTGATGCAACATTTCAAAATAGTCACCACCAATCTAGTCCAAAAGAAGACAGAGATAGGGCAAGGGAAATATTGAAATAGGTCAGAGGTTTACCTGTGTGTTGTCTGGATTGCAAGGAGTAAATATGTAGATGGGTCAGTGTGAAAAACAGTAACAGGCCGAAGTCTTTCTCTCTCTCTGTTGCCTCTTAATGGTTCATTTTGGCTGTTGGATAATTAGCTTGAAGTAGTTACTTTGTATTTTGTTTTAATGTGCTGAATTGCTAGTAAACTGCCTTGAGCTCTCCTATAGTGATGGGAAAGGCAGGTTTAAAAATAAAGAAATAAAAACTGAAGTCACAATATAGTCAAAGGATTGTGCACATACACCTTTTACACACAGGTAATAGACTGGTAATTTGCAAGTGTGTTTGCATGGTGGTAGGTTTCTCAGAAGTGCCTGGTTGGTCATTGTTGGAAACAGGATTTTGGACCAGGTGAGGGCCATTGCTCCTTGGTAGAGTGCATGTTGTCCTGGAAGACAAACCTATTAATGGCTACTAGTCATGGAGCTACATCCAGTGGTGTCACTAGGGGGTGCAGGGGGTGTAGGCCACACTGGGTTATGCACTTGGAGGTGTGTGTGATACTGCTATTGGCCAAAATTGTGAAACTCTTGGTATTTTTGAATACCGTCATGTTATACATATATCATTTGATGAGAAACTGAATGCAGAATGCAATGAAACAAGATGAACTGAAATATCTGTATCCTATCAAAAATTATAGCCAAATACCCAGAAAAGGAAAACACAGCTGCCTTATGTAACAAAAAGTAGATTTTCATAACTCAAAACTGACCAATGAGGCTGAATGTCCCAAGAGCCAGTGAGGTTTTATTTTGACACAGCAGGGAACCAATAAGATGGTAGTATGAGTCAGTTCCCATTTCCATGTATCAGAGATAATACTGGAACTCTTTTTCAGTTATGTGAGTATAATCAAGTTGGCCACTGATTTTTTGCTGATTTTGGGGGGTGATCTGTACTGTTATATATTTAAATAAATAAAAGTTAATGGCACTAACCCTAATGATGCCACTGCATTTAGGCTGTGCATATGATATTTTAATTTATTCTGCACGTTTTGGTATGGGAGGAGGTTCATTCTGCACTTCTAATGGAGCATTTTCTGAGAGCTCCACCCTAGACATGGACAGACACTGCTTGTCAGCAGGGACTCCACCCCCAGGTGGGAGACGGCTGTAGATATTTTGCTGCCTAAAGTAGAAAGTGATGCTCCCTTTTGTGGTTAAACTATGAGAATAAACTAATTAATTGACTGCTAGTTGCTTTTTGATGGTACTCCCAGATCTGTTGCTCGAGGTGGTTGTTTCACTCCGCCTAATGTTCAGGCTGACATTAAGGCTGACTTTTGTTTCATTGGATTGTGTTTCAGTTAAAAAAAAAATTGTCTTGGGGAGAATTTGCGTGGAAAAATCAGTGTTGCTTCATCCTCTTAAGGACAGCATGTAAAGGACACACACGACAGACAGACAGGAGGCCTCCACTGCTGGCCATTCCCAATCCGGAGGGAGTAGGAGGAGCCGATTCCTCTTGAACTGCAGTCAACTCAGCAATGAGGTCATGGGCCCATTTTTTCCCCTTCTCCTCATTCCATTTGCATTATGACACCAAATCCTACAACTTCTTTCTTGAATTGAATTTTGAAGGCAAGCCAAAGTCAAACGTTCCTGCTAGGACTGGGAGCGGCTATGCACTCTAGCCAAAGTAGGGGTCCAGCTGAAGGGGGAAAAGGACGGTGTCTGCAGAGGGAAGGAGCCGGAGCAGAGTGCATGAGCAACTGTGAGCGAAAGTGAGCAGCATCCTTACTAAGTGAGTGAGTGTCCTTACAAGTTTTTTTTGAAGGTAAATCTTTGGAGGATGTTTTTTTAATCAGGGAGAAATCCGCACAATTAGTTAACGGGTGGGAATCAGCAAGTAGATGTTTGGGGACATCAGAAGGGAGAATGGGAGGAAGTCAAAAGGCAGTCTTCAGCTCAACCTGAATGGTTTGCTCTCAGATGGGGCAGCGGAGGAAGCCAGGCAGAGAGTGGGGGGAACCAGGAGAACGTAGCTGGCTGAGCAGCAATCAGGAAAATGTGCCCAAAATCTGCGATTAGCTCCAGTTTATTTGCTCTCTTCCTTCCTCATTTCGCAGGGATTATGGCTTGCGGAGCTCAAATGCTGCTGTGCCTCGTCGCTCTTGCTGTCCTGCCATCTGGTAAGTCCCTGCCCCACGGAAGGCACCCCAGGGCTTTCTGCATTTTCTCAGCCTTTTCCACAGCAGTATCGAACCCAACTGCCCCATATTAAGGAGGGTTTGGGAGAGATCAGAAATGCAAGAGGACAGGAGTAGAGCCGGAGTGGTGTGACAGGATCACTTCTCCGGATAATAGATTGAACCATACAAATTCTCTTGGCTAAAATAATTGGCCAAGGGGATGTATGTCTTGACAAAATTCAAGCTCAGAATTGTGTTACTCTGTGGATGCTGATTTTCTAAAGGATCAGTTTATTTTACTCCATTAATTTTCATCGGCATGTGCTGCATGTACTTTGTTGGATGCTGAAATAGATCAAACAGCAAGCACATTAACACCACCATCTTAATGCCTGCCTGCTCAGAAGGAAGTCCCAGTTTTTTCAATGGGACTTCCTCCCAGGGAACTGTGGATAGGATCACAGCCTAAGTGAATTGTGTCCTGATTGAGACCTTACTTCATACAGTAGAATTGTGGTATCAGCTATTGCTGGGCCACCGCATGTTCCATTTGTCCATCTGAATTAATTTGTTTTGAGGATGACCTTTTTAAAGCTCTGGACGGACAATTAGTTTATTTATTTCTATTTCTTTACAAAACCAGGTGGAAGAAATTAAAGTGTATCAAGGTGAATATTTTGCAATTCAGTCTGCTGAACTGCTTTTAGAATAAAATAAGTTGATCTTTGTAGCATCTTAAAGAATAAGGCTGAAACGTCAGCACAATCCTAGGCATGTCTCCTCAGAAGTAAATCCCATTGTGTTCAAGGGGGCTTACTCTCAGGGGAAATTTATAGGGTTTCAACCAAAGTCTCACTGAACACAGTGCAACTTACTTCTGTGTAGATATGCAGGATTGTACTGTATATTTTCTTTTTAAATATCCTCACTTATTAACACAATGTTATATAGTAGTAATTTTCTTTACAAGATGCAATAATTAAGCTCTTTTAAAAATGAGAAACAAAAGTTAGATACAGGTATGTCCCAATATCTGCTGGGGTCCCATTCTGGATCACAAACGCATACGCATATGCATACCATGCGCACATGCACACATACCGTGAATACTGGGGACACCTTTTTAAAGATAGGGGAATGTCTGTGGTTTTGCAGCAACAAGGTAAAAAAAATGTTTCCCTATCTTTCTAATAGGCGTCCCAATATCCAGGATATCTGTGGATAACTGAAACTGTGGATACTGAATCAGTGGATACCAGGGCATGCCTGTATGAGTTTGCTAAGAGGGTTAAGGAGGGCAGTAGGCTGGGCAGACAGGTAGGCATCTATTCACATTCTTTTTGGACTTGGATCTGCCATTTAACACAGTACATCCAATGCAGCCACTGAATTCAGCTGATAGGAGAGATGAAAAGCCGAAATGTAACATGGGGTGGCAGTGGTAGCATGTTTTCTGCATCACCATATCTGAACAGAAGCAGTCTACCTGATTAATGAGGATTTGGAATTTCAGCAGCAGTATTTCTGAACAATCCACAACAATTTGTTTCTCACTCTGGTGCCAGATCCATGACAGGGAGGGAGGGAGGGAGGGAGGGAGGGAGGGAGGGAGGAAGGGAGGAAGGAAGGAAGGAAGGAAGGAAGGAAGGAAGGAAGGAAGGAAGGAAGGAAGGCAGGAAGGAAGGAAGGAAGGAAGGAAGGAAGGAAGGATGGATGGATGGATGGATGGATGGATGGATGGATGGATGGCCGGCCATCTGGAGAGGCAGAGGAAAACAAGGTTATTTTAGAGGTAGTAAAAAGGACCCCCATATTTTCCTGTTCTGAAATAGCAAAGATAAGAACACAGAGTGGGTCACAGAATGATTAGAGGGAAAATAAAGCTATAAACAATAAGTAGAATGAACATTGGGTCCTTTATTTATGTACACAATAACGTGAGAAAACAGCAGGAAATGACATGAGAACGGAATCGCAGTTTTCTCCGGCACTGTTGTGTGGTAGATGTGAGTGTGTGAAGACTTGGGTTGTGGATCGAAGGGCAAGCAACTTGAGAGTTATGATAAAATGCATTCTATAGCTTTACCTTTTTTGTATCTAAATGGGGGAGAGGGCAAGAGTCAACTGCATACAGGAGGAGATATTTAGTCCTTCCCGCCACACTGAAGTCCCAATGAAAATCATGCCGCCGCAACTGCTTGTCCTTCAGAAAGACTCCTTCCAGGGCTAATAGCAGCTTCGAGGATGTGGTTGTGATCTGGATCACTGTAGAGTGGAAAAGGATGAAATGCCATCTCCCTGGACACCATGGTCCTAATCCTGATTCCAACCCCCCCCCCACGGGTACAATTTAACTTAAAAACAATTTAACTTAACAATTTGACTTTAAAACACATGATGACAAAGGAGCAAGCTAGACTTTTGCATGCCCTGCAATGTAACCTGAGTTGTTTTTACTGTGGACTGTGTGGTGCTTAGGTAGCCTAACCGGGGAGGCCACGAGCCTGTGGCATGGGTCTTCTAAGTTCTTGCAAAGTCTGCCAGGACAGCATGGGACTTACCTCCAAGTCATTTCTTTTGCAGTGGATCAAGGCACTGAGACAGGATCTAACTGGACTGTTCTGAAGCACCATGGAATGTTGGATTGCAAAGAATGGGCTCTGGTTGACCCTGTTCAGTGGGAGACACAACACAGAACAAGCAGAGCTCCTCAACTTTCATATTCAGTGGTTCATAGTCATATTCAACTTTCATAATCTTGGTTATGATTATGACTTTTCCTGAAAAAAAAAATCCCTGGGATTTGTATATAGGACATTTTTGTATGGTGAGTTGGACTCACTCATCCATCAATTGTATAATTTTGATTCTGACCGGCAGCTGCTTTCTAGGATCCCAGCGGGGGGGGGGGGGGCCGGAAATATATAAAATCCTTTTTTTTTTTTTTGCTGCATGAAAACTGGAAGAGCTGCTTGGGAAAGAACTGGGACCGTACATATCAGGAGTTCTACCACTGAGCCCTACTTCACCCAACTTCTGTGAGGTAGCCATCCATGTATCCCTGCAGATGTCCATGTATCCCATGGCTCCCCTGTCTACACAAAGTTCAATGCAACTGCAGGGAGCTGCCTTGGTAGTCAAGCTCGTTCAAACCCAGTTATGCCTTTCTTTTCTCAAGGCAAAATTTCCACTGAGTCACAGGACTAGAGCTTCTGGATTTCTCCATTGATGCCTAGAGCAATGGTGCGCAAACGTTTTAGCCCCGGGACCCACGTTTTAGAGTGAAAATCAGTTTGGGACCCACCAGAAGTGACGTCATGGCTGGAAGTGCCATCATTGTGACGCCAGAGCCTTCTGCTTTCCTGAGAACGCAGCAATAAGTTGGGTTATTACTGAGCCATGTTCCAATAGCAAAGTGAATCAGAAAGAAAAAAAAGCCTATTTGCAACCTTGACACAAGCAGAACAACCACACAGCCCTCCCCCTTTCCAGCATACCACCTTCTCATATTTTCAATATGGCTGCCCTAGGTGCTTTGCGACCCACTGGCAGGAACCACTGACCTAGAGAATCAACTTCCGCCCCAGTACAGAACTCCAGCTTCTAACAATGCTGAAGATTAGGACATTCCTCTTCCTCCTATGAAGTCTACATAACTTTTTCTGTCGCTCTCATTGTAGCAATCTGGAATGTGCATCTGCAATTCCGTCTTCCCAACGGGAGCAGGGAAACCTGCCGTTCATTTGTGCATGTTCCTTTATGTCAGCGTATTCTGCTACAGAATGAAAACATTCTTTTCTTCCTCCCATCTAGATCGCCTTTGGTCTGTGGTCGTTGCTCAGCAGGATCCTCTAGATCCAGCAGGTAGGTTTCTCATGCTTCCACAGTGAAACAAAAATTCCAAGCAGATTCACTGTGATGTAATCCTCAGTGGTAAATCCTTCTAATATCTGGGGGGAAACGTGCTTAGAATCATGTTGTGGCTCTCTCTGGCTGATGTTGGTGCAGGGCCGGCCTTAAGCCAATGTGACCAATGTCATCACATCGGGCCCCGCACTTTGGGGGCCCCCATACCAGCGCTGTGAGCATATCGCCTGCTGTTGCAGCCAGGATTTCTATGTAAGTCAGTGGGGCAAGCAGAGCAGCTTTACCTTGGGCCTTCCCACCTACCCCTGCCTGCCTGCAGGAATGCCCCACATTGGGGCCCACCACTCCTGGAGCCTGGTGTGTTCAACTATGCAAAGTAGTTGGCCTTCTACTGAAATGTTTATATATGTTCTTCTTAGCCCAGATGTCTCAGCCAGGATATTAGAGGCATTCATCAAGAAGAGATAGGCACTTCTTAATTCATGGCTGAAACTCAGTAGAATATGTAAGGAAGCATGCATTTTAATTAATAACTCCAAAATCAGAGGTTCTGCAATGCTACTCAGTAATAATATCACTGCTGGCAGAAAAGCTCGACGATCAAGAAAATATCCTGAAGCCAGGGTCTGCTTTTCTATGAAGCAACTGGTCACCTGTTGGAACAAGGTTGAAGGGGAGGAGAATGGTCAAGCCTCCAGCTTGTCAAGCTGCTGCCCTCTCCAGCCCACTGCTCTAGTGGACACTCTGATCCTCTTCAAGCTAGCTAAGAGCAAGTTGAGCAAGAGACTGTGGCAGAGGCAGTAGAAGCCCCCTTTTCTCTTCGGAACAAAAAATGCTGCTGCAGCTCTAGATCACCACATCCCTGCCCATCTGGTGCTTACAAAGCGCCAAGTGCACAGCGAGAGGCAATCTGGAGAGGCAATCAGCAGCCCTTGTGCTAGAAAACAATGCTAGAACCATTGTAATGATACAATATGGGGGACAGGATGGTGCTGTTCTAGCCACTGCATCTCTGTGGTAACGGTTCCATATATTTTTGAACTGGAAACCATTTTCTGTGTAATTTTTCATTTGTTTTTGAATCGTACTTCTAGCATGCTTGAGGCATGCTAGTGATTTCACTTCCAGCTATTTTCAAGCCGAAAAACAAATGCAGCCTGAATATGAGAGCAAATGTGCAAGACATAGAGATGGGGCGGGAGACAAAACCACAGTAGACTGGGATGGGCTCTGTGTTTGAGGGGGGGGGGGAGTTACTGGCTGCATTACCTCAGGGTTCCCCCCAAGAATCATGGGAATGTACAGCCCAAGCCTGAACCCTGCAGCGCCCAGGGCTCCAGCAGCGCCAAAGTGGCAACTGCTGGATCTTGGCCCTGCTGAATTACCACTGAAGGTCTCCTTGGGGGAAGGGAGCTCAAACGCAGGCCCATTGCTGGATTGCCCAGCTCTGGAGGGGTTTGGGGATGCAGCAGCAGAAGCTGCCACCAGCCACTGCCCCCTCACAAGGCTGCTCTCCCTCCCCCTGCCCAGTTCTGCCCACTCACGTTGTGGCCAAGCGCTGACTGAGCGCTACCCCAGCGTGAGTGGTGTGGTGTTGTGGGTGTGCTTTACAGAGCATTTGTTACACTATTAGCCAGCAGAACACATGTAGTGCCAACGATAACAGGCTCTGGATTGAGCCCTTAGTCTAGTGTGAGTGCTGAGGATTCTCTGTTAAAGATCCCTCTCTTGGGAGCTCCAGTACTAAGAAAGAGGAAATCCATCTTAAGCCTATGCCACAGATGTGCCCTGAGTTGGCTATGGAATCCTAGAGTTTCAAGGCATATAGTTTCAAGGCATAGAGTTTCAAGGCATATAGTTTCAATTCAAGTGACTTTTTCAGTCACTCCTCTTTGTTTTGGGTGATTCCCACCCCGTCTCTCTCCATCTCACAAATATGGTAGAAGCCAGTTGCAATGTGGTAGCTATCGTGCTGTGGAATTTTTTTTTTTTCAAAAGCGGAACCAAGGAGTTGCTCAAGGAGAACAAAAAGTGTAGGGGAGGGAGGGGAAAAAAGAACCCCTGCCTCACCATCTCACACGTAGGTTTGACCTTCTCCAGAGCTGGTAATGTAGCAGCTGGTGGATATGTCAAATATTGCACACACAACTGAACTGAGGCCTACAATTTCCTTGTCTCTTTGTTCCAGGGGTGCTAGATGTTACTGTGGCCCCTGAGGCAGCAGATGGCTTGGGTGAGTATTTTTTGCCAACGTCAAGGTGTTTTTAGGGGTATGTCTAAGATTTTTTTTAAGTGTGCCTATTCATGAATAAGACAGTCGTATGTTATTGTAAAGGTACATTCCTCCCTGAGCCAGTTTTGGGTGCTGCTCTTTGTGGAGTGTACACTTCATGGCAAGCTCAGGTTTGCTCCCATGTAACTGGTGGACTGGCCCACAGCGATGTGTGCTAGTATGATATATGTAGTTGCATCTCTAGAGCAGGTCCATTTTCTCTTGTTGAACATGATGACATATAACCACTATGTCAGGAAGAGACATTCCACTTTCTTCTCAGTATTGTCACTTCAGGGCCAGTCTTACAGTGCCTTACACTTCAGGGTGCTTGCTTACAGCGCCATCCTATGCGTTCTGTTCCTTTCCATTCTGTTCAATGAGACAAATACAGATACCAAATAGTCCATGAGTATTCATGTTATAAGGGATGTGGTGGTGCTGCGGGTTAAACCGCTGTTGCTGAACTTGCTGACCAGAAGGTTGGCAGTTCAAGACTGCACGATGGAGTGAGCTCCCGTTGCTTGTCCCAGCTCCTGCCAACCTAGCAGTTTGAAAGCACCTAAAAATGCAAATAGATAAATAGGGACCACTTTGGTGGGAAGGTAACGGCGTTCCGTGCGCCTTGGTGTATAGTCATGCCAGCCACATGACCACGGAAGCTTGTCCTTGGACAAATGCCGGTTCTTTGGCTTAGAAACAGAGATGAGCACCACCCCTACAGTTGGTCACAACTAGACTATTCAGTCGTGGGGAAACCTTTACCTTTACCTATTCATCTTATACCTGAACAGTGTATATACCAGTGGATATTTATCATCAAAATTTGCCAGGGAGAATGTGCAGGACCAGGTTAATCCCAGCTCTACTGCAGCTGGCCCCTGGGTAGAATATTAATGCAGTCATCTAGTGTTATAAAATTGTGTTTCTCATAAAATGTTTCTCTTTCATTCCAGGTGACGGTGGTCCCACAGCAGCTCCTGGTAAGTTCAATGTATCTTACTGCCTCCTTGTTTCCCTTTTGCTTCCCCCATCCAACCAATATCCATTTACGGATATAGCTGCAGTTTTATTTATCGATGGGACATCTGATTGCACATCAACATGGGGTGAAATAATTTGATATACAGAACATCCCATCTCTCGGTTTCCTGACACAAATGAAGCCACTGAAATCTTAGGCTTCAATCTAATAAACCAGGGCTGGGTAGAAGGGAGATTGTGCTCCACTACTGATCAATATCCAGGGTACGCATGACACCTGTTGGTTCCTAGATCTTTGCAAAGAGTGTTGTATTATGTAGATGACAGTAATTTACAATAACAGATGATGACTTGCATCTGGATGATACTTACATCCTTCATGACCTATTTTCACATCAGCAGAGCTACTAATGGCATTACGTGCTTCATATAAATGTCCTAATTTGAAAAATGTTACATGTTTGCCACACTGCTGTCCTGGGACAAGGAGTCCCACAGATCCATTCCATGCTGAGAGCCATCTTGTTCATGTCATATGAAACAGCTGAACAGAAATCGTCTCATCAATTGCTCCCGAGATCTCCTTATTTCACAGGCAGCCTTCACTAGAACCTGTTGTTTGTTTGGATTGTTTGTAGCAGAGTTGGGGGCTTGTG